>CM050169.1:140027652-140272652 GCA_027410445.1 Discoglossus pictus
AGGAGGGAGGGTGAGGAGGGGGGTTGAGGATGAGGAGGGGGGTTGAGGAGAGAAGTTGAGGAGGGGGGTTGAGGAGGGAGGATGAGGAGGGGGGTTGAGGAGAGAGGATGAGGAGAGAGGTTGAGGAGGGAGGATGAGGAGGGGGTTGGGGAGAGAGGTTGAGGAGGGGTTTGAGGAGGGAGGGTGAGGAGGGGGGTTGAAGAGGGGGAGGGGGGTTAAGGAGGGAGGTTGCGGAGAGAGGATGAGGAGGGGGGTTGAGGAGAGGAGGGGGTTGAGGAGAGAGGATGAGAAGGGAGGATGAGGAGGGGGTTGAGGAGAGAGGATAAGGAGGGGGTTGAGGAGAGAGGTTGAGGAGGGGAGTTGAGGAGGGAGGATGAGGAGGGGGTTGAGGAGGGAGGATGAGTATGGGGGTGAGGAGGGGGAGGGGGGTTAAGGATGGGGGTTGAGGAGAGAGGATGGGGAGGGGGGTTGAGGAGAGAGGTTGAGGAGGGAGGGCGAGGGGGGGGTTGAGGATGAGGAGGGGGGTTGAGGAGAGAAGTTGAGGAGGGAGGGTGAGGAGGGGGGTTGAGGATGAGGAGGGGGGTTGAGGAGAGAAGTTGAGGAGGGGGGTTGAGGAGGGAGGATGAGGAGGGGGGTTGAGGAGAGAGGATGAGGAGAGAGGTTGAGGAGGGAGGATGAGGAGGGGGGTTGAGGATGAGGAGGGGGGTTGAGGAGAGAAGTTGAGGAGGGAGGGTGAGGAGGGGGGTTGAGGATGAGGAGGGGGGTTGAGGAGAGAAGTTGAGGAGGGAGGGTGAGGAGGGGGGTTGAGGATGAGGAGGGGGGTTGAGGAGAGAAGTTGAGGAGGGGGGTTGAGGAGGGAGGATGAGGAGGGGGGTTGAGGAGAGAAGTTGAGGAGGGAGGGTGAGGAGGGGGGTTGAGGATGAGGAGGGGGGTTGAGGAGAGAAGTTGAGGAGGGGGGTTGAGGAGGGAGGGTGAGGAGGGGGGTTGAGGATGAGGAGGGGGGTTGAGGAGAGAAGTTGAGGAGGGGGTTGAGGAGGGAGGATGAGGAGGGGGGTTGAGGAGAGAGGATGAGGAGAGAGGTTGAGGAGGGAGGATGAGGAGGGGGGTTGAGGAGAGAGGTTGAGGAGGGGGTTGAGGAGGGAGGGTGAGGAGGGGGGTTGAAGAGGGTGAGGGGGGTTAAGGAGGGAGGTTACGGAGAGAGGATGAGGAGGGTGGTTGTGGAGAGGAGGGGGTTGAGGAGAGAGGATGAGAAGGGAGGATGAGGAGGGGTTGAGGAGAGAGGATAAGGAGGGGGTTGAGGAGAGAGGTTGAGGAGGGGAGTTGAGGAGAGAGGATGAGGAGGGGGTTGAGGAGGGAGGATGAGGATGGGGGGTGAGGAGGGGGAGGGGGGTTAAGGATGGGGTTGAGGAGAGAGGATGAGGAGGGGGGTTGAGGAGAGAGGATGAGGAGGGGGTTGAGGAGAGACGATGAGGAGGGAGGATGAGGAGGGGGGTTGAGGAGTAGTGGTTGAGGAGGGGGGTTGAAGAGGGTGATAAGGGAGGGGGAGCGAAAGAGACACAAGGGAGAGGAGGGGAAGAGACACCGGGAGGGAGAGGGGGGAGAGACACAGGGGAGGGAGAGGGGGGAAGAGACACAGGAGAGGGAGAGGGAGGAAGAGACACAGGGGAGATAGAGAGAGAGGGGACACAAGAAAGGGACACAGAGGGCACACAAGAGGTCACTACGTTTTTCCAGTATTTTGTGGTAAAATAGGTGCCTCGGCTTATACTCTGGTCGGCTTATACTCGAGTATATACGGTACATTGTTTCTCCTTAAACCACTCAAGTGTTGCTTTAGCAGTTTGTTTGGGGTCATTGTCCTGCTGGAAGGTGAACCTCCGCCCTAGCCTCAAATCACACACAGAGTGGTACAGGTTTTGCTCAAGAATATCCCTGTATTCAGCACCATCCATCTTTCCCTCAACTCTGACCAGTTTCCCAGCCCCGGCTGCTGAAAACCACCAGGTGTTGTTCACTGTGTGGATGGTGTTCTTTGGGTGATGTGATGTGACGACATAGAACATTCTATACGCCACACATAGCGTTTTCTTTGATTGCCGAAAAGTTCAATTTTAGTCTCATCAGACCAGAGCACCTTCCTCCATATATTTTGGGAGTCTCCCACATGCCTTTTCGCAAACTCAAAATGTGCCTTTTTATTATTTGCTGAAAGTAATACCTTTCTTCTGGCTACTCTGCCATAAAGCCCAACTCTGGAGCATACAGCTTATTGTTGTCCTATGTACAGATCCTCCAGTCTCTGCTGTGGAACTCATCAGCTCCTCCAGGGTTACCTTTGTTCTCTGTGCTGCCCCTCTGATTAATGCCCTCCTTGCCCGGTTCCATGAGTTTTGGTGGGCGTCCGTCTCTTGGCAGGTTTGCTGTTGTGCCATGTTCTTTCCATTTAGTTATAATAGATTTGATGGTGCTCCTGGGGATCATCAAAGATTTGGATATTTTTTTATAACCTAACCCTGACTTGTACTTCTCAACAACATTGTCCCTTACTTGTTTAGATAGTTCCTTGGTCTTCATGGCAGTGTTTGGTTAGTGGTGCCTCTTGCTTAGGTGTTGCAGCCTCTGGAGCCTTTCAAAAAAGGTGTGTATATGTAATGACAGATCATGTGACACTTAGATTGCACACAGGTGGACATCATTTCACTAATTATGTGACTTCTGAAGGTAATTGGTTGCACCAGAGCTTTTTATGGACTTCATGACAAATCTGGTGAATACATACGCACATGCCAATTTTCTGTCTTCTATTTCTAAAAAATTGTTTTATGTATATATTTTTCTCATTTCACTTCACCAACTTAGACTATTGTGTTCTGATCCAACAAATAAAATTCAGATTAACAAAACATTGAACTTAAGGCTGTAATGTAACAAAATAGGTAAAAAGTCAAGGGGGGTGAATACTTTTGCAAGGCACTGTAAATGGGCTTGGTCATACGCTGATACAGTCTCTTGTTAAAAGACTACTGTACATTGAGAAAACATATATTTGAAAAATCTGAGTCTTGACTAAGACTATAACTAGGCAGGAAGCTCTTTTTAATTAGAAAATATACCTATGATTCCTTTACTGGTCCCTGAAAGCATCCATGATACACTGGTGATTGTTATGAGAGCGGCAGGAGCAGAATTTGCAGTTTTTCTAGCAAGCTGTCTACCTTTGAGCATTTGCAGGGGAAGAGGACAGGTATTAAAATCAATCCTCACACTCCAATGATATAACCAGTCCCCTCCGTTCTCTATCCTTACCCACCCCTCCCTTCACTGGTCTGTAGAAAACAACATGATAGCATTCTCTAAGCTTTCAAGAAGTGCTAAAGCCAGATGACATAGAACATTCTATAAACAAATAATCTGCAAACATTAAGACCTAAAATTGTTTATATCGCTTACACAGCTGCTAATGTTAAAACATAGGTGAGCTTCTTCCTAAATTACATTTTCGACGTGTTGCGTTTTGTCAGCAGCCAATTTTTTTCTCACTTAGGCAATTTTCGATTGTGAAAAAATTACAAATAAGGCTCAAATTAACTTGCAACCTCACTCACAGGCTCTCTGGCTCTCCCACTGTGCTGTGTGTGAGTGTGTTAATTTCAGGCATATTTGTTATTTTTTTCAGGTTTTTACAGTTTAGTGATTCGGCCGTTAAAGTCGTAATTTTGCAAGGCCCACAGTCCATATACGTGCCTCTGGTGCTAAGGGCTGTAATTTTGCGGTCATTGCTAAATCCTACGGGCCTCGCTATGAGCGCCTGTGGCGCTCATCGCAAGTCCTGCAATGAGCATCTTTGCCTGCAATGAGCATCTAAGTCCTGAGGCCCTCACGATGAGCCTTCGGCGCTCATTGCAGCCTAAGTCCTGCGTGTTTCAACTGCACGCCTTACTTTGTGAGGCCTGCAGTTGCTGGCCTCACGATGAGCACCTGCGGCCCTCATCGCGAGCCATGCTATGAGTTCCTTTAGGACTTAGGTGCTCATTGCAGCCTAAGTCCCGCATGTTTCAACTGCTAGCCTCGCTTTTACTAGTGCTATATTACATGGTGTATATTATAATATGTCTTGAGCATATTACAATTCTTTATTCTAAAGCATCTTATTGCAAAAGTTCTCAGCTGGTTATTCCCCAGCAAGCTCATGAATATCTTCACCACACAAAACATTTTGATTGCGATCACTATAATAGTTGGGGATCTTACGAATGTTGGGAACGTTTGTAATGTTGGTCACGGATTTGCGGCCCTTGCAAAGCAACTGCGAGCCTCGCAAGGCGAGGCAAGAAGTTGAGCCATGCAATGGCGAAGCCTGTGGAACTTCGGCTGCAATGAGCACAGAAGGCGCTCATTGCAGGCCTCGCGATGAGCGCTGCAGGCGCTCATCGCAAGGCCCGAGGGGCTTAGGCTGCAAAGAGAGCGAGCCACCTAGGACTAAGGGCCGAAGCAAGTAAAACGGCAGAACCACGCAACTGTAATTGCGAGCCCTGTAGGACCCAAGCCCGTAAAACGCTCGAACCACGCACCTGGAAAGACCACCAAATTCCATTACACATTCACACACATCACAGGGGGAGAGCCAGGGAGCCTGTGAGTTAGGTTGCAAGTGAATTTGAGGCATATTTGCTGTTTTTTCACGATTGAAAATTGCCTAAGCGAGAGAAAAAAAGGGAGGCTGAAAAAACATAATTGGATGAAAATGAGGCCGAAGGCAGTAAAAAACAGCCCAAAGGCAGTAACACCTGACACAAGCCAGTAACATTTAATCCAAGGCAGTAACACTTACCCCAAGGCAGTAACACTTACACCAAGGCAGGGATACTTAACCCAAGCCAGTAAAACTTAACCCAAGGCAGTAACACTAATCACGAGGCCACTAAACTACACAGGAGAAGAGGCTCGCAATGAGTTTTGTTTTAAACTTTTCTTTTCTCTGCAGTGCAGTAAATCAAAGCTGCCAATTTAAGGTAATAATTAAAATTATACAAAACTGAGCACAGGGTAATCAAGGATGCAGAAGGCCATATACAAAGACAATCCAAGGGCTGGCACATACTTATGCACATTGAATCATTATTATCAACGCCATTACCTCAAAGTTCATATACTTTTCACCATTGACTAAAAGACAAAATGGATTTTAATTTATTTGTGGAGGAAAATGTATGTGTCCAGTCCGCTCTAGAAGTGACCCCTAAAAAGGAAGGCTTTCATGTCTTACAAGTCCAACTCATTTTTTTCAACAGTATAATAATCTCTCACTAATAATACTCCAGACACAACCCCTTAATCTCACAGTATTGACTTGATTACTGACAACGTCACTAAAATGTCGACCTCCTGTGGCCAACTCTGCCCAGGCTTCAAATTCTTCCTACAGGCCCAAATATCTACAACCGTATCTGACCATCCTTTTTGTGTTTTCTTCCCTCATCGACATGCTTTTCAATGCAGTGTTGAGCACAGCCGCATGGCACAATCTATTTAATTTTAAATAGGTTTCTTATCTGAGCTTATTTTCAGATGGTGCAGATGATGTGACTTGGTGACAGACTCATAATCAGCCATTGCCAGCGTCTCTGATAGAGATTCAGAGCTTCATGGTCAACTTTGACTGGGAAACATTAGAGGGCACGTAATCAGTGATCATTTTCTACTATATCATTGCCAAACTTATTATTCATTTATTTTTCTCAGTTAAAGGCCCACTAGTTCAAGAACAGTTACACTTGATTGTGCAATATGTAATAATTTAACAATATTAGCAACTATGTAAGTCATGTACATAAAACATTTTTAGAGAAAATATGATTTTTTTGGAAGACTCTCTATATGTATTGGATATTCCAAATGGCCTTTGGAGCTTGATTTGTTATTATTTTTTTATTTATCAGTGAAGGAGTGGGATTTTTTTTAATAATTGGTCTTTATTAAATTTTAAACACATGCCACTTTCCCCCTCTCAGCTTCTATCATTTGATACAATCCGTGCTCTCCAAAATATCAAAGGTTTCTCTAACATACAGAACAGGGGACACAAAAAATAGGAAAATGTAACTTAATCATGCTTTACCAGATTATACACACATAAAATAGAAAATCTATATATGTTATTTTTAATTATTTCGGGGGACAGGTGGGTGGAGCCCAGGGGCATTGAGAATTTGAACAAAAAAACAAAGATTTCCAGGGGCACCACAGCACTGTAGCCCCTTCCTCCCAGAGCAGGCGGTAGATCCACCCCTGCTGCCTGACCTGGGAGTAGAGGTGAATTGCACCGCTCAGGGCCACCGTTTTTTTCTTGTCTCTTTAAACATCCTCCCCCCCAGATTTTTTGGGGCTCCTATTCCCATGATATATATATGTATATATATATATATATATATATGTATATTATATATATATATATATATATATATGAGGAGTGAGGTAGCCATGAAGTATGTAGTGATACCTTTTTTATTGGACAGATATATTCATAGTTTTCATGACGAGCTTTCGAGAGTGGACCTCTCTTTGTCGAGTCATGGGCCTCTGTTTGCCTTTTTGTTCCATGGTTCTTTAAAAGGGACATGGAAAGGTTTTTGGTTTTTGTTGAATGCAACAGGGTATTTGGAAATATTTTCTTTTCCCAACAATACTCTCAGAGTATTATTTAAAAATTGAAATGTTTAACTTCTTGTCTTACACTTGTCAGCCAATGAGCAGTAATATCACAGTATCAGCCGTGAGACCAGCATCTTGCCTTGGTCTATACATTTCCTGTTAGTTTCAAGGATTTTTAAGCAGGTTTTACTTAAAATATTTTTTCATCCAAAAAACGGACCTATCCTGTTATGTGCACGTATGTTTCAGTGATGGAAAGCGTGCTGTGGACGTCCCAATGTAGCTGTCTTGGACGTTCCAATGTAGCTGTCTGTAAGTGCCCGGTGAGTGGTTTTTGGGTTATGGTTAGAGGTTAAGGGGGTTACGGTTAAGGGGTTAGGGCCAGTAAGTGGTGTAGGGGGATAGGGGCTTAGGGTTAGGAAGGTACTTTTAGTGGGTTAGGGTTAGGCTAAGAGGGTTAGGAGGTTAGGGTTAGGGCCAGCAAGGGGTGTAGGGGGTTAGGGTTAGGGGCTTAGGGTTAGGGAGTTTTAGGGCTGGTAAGTGGTGTAGGGGCTTAGGGTTAGAGGGTTAGGGGCTTAGGGAGTACATTAGGACGTCGGAAGCAAGCCTGCCCGGCACCAGGAGGCTTCCCCTGCCGTGCGTGCACTTAACAGGATAGATCTCAGAAAACTGATATTTGAAACATACTGTTTGAAAAATTCCATATGCTAGGGTCATATTTATAAAATGTTCTCTCTTAAAAAACTACACTTGAAAAAGATAATGTTTTTGTAAAAACAAATATTACAATGTATTTTTTTATGTCCAATTATGCTGCTATGGAATCTACCAATTAGGTTTCAGCAGATCACGTTCTTGAGGTCGAGGAATTATACAATTTGGCAGTAAAACACCCTCCTCAAAAAGTAGCAGACAAGAAAACAAAATAGAGACTTAAAAGCAGTAAGGAATACTAGTTAAACATATAAAGTTGTTTTTCTGCTTTTTGAAAACATTTTGCTGATCATCACGATTAGTTATTTAAAATGCCATATAGAAAAATGTTTGGCCGCAGTCACACTTTAAACGTGCATTAGCAGTTGTATAAAGTTGTCTTACAACAAGTACTTGCAGCAATACAGAGATCTACTTTCAAGTTCTTTAGATTTCTAACCATTCACTAACCTTTTTCAAGTGCTTCATCTTCCCCTCCAACTTTACAGAGCACAATCTATTAATATTTCTATAATAATTTAATAAAATGCAGTTACTGGAATGAGAGCCAGTGCACTGTCACTGATGTGTTAACATTTCCTTGCCTTATTGGATAGGGACCTTAATTCTGTCCCTGATGCCTGTGAGACGGAAGTGCAAGTCTGCAGGATGACTGAGGACTCCAAATTAATTAAATTTGGCAATAAATTGGAATAATTGAACCATGACCACTTTAGGTTCATGCTTCAAGGCAATTTTAAACCTATACTTGGCATTAGCTCAGCACGGCATTATAGTCAGTGCATCCGATGTTGTGTCTCTGTCATCTTGTTTACTTGTGTCGAAAGCTTTTCCTGGACTTAAAGGGACTCTAAACTCATGGATACTGCTCTGCACCATCATTTAGAACAGATAAAATCAAGTAGTATCGGTGTAAACTTTTTTTTCATTTGAAGCTCTTTTCACCGTTTTATAACTTTTAAATGCTTCAGTGTTAGAGTTTATTTACCATCAATTAGCCGCACTTCATGATTTAGGGAGCCCACAGGGAAAAAAAAAAAATAGGATTAACTACACTATATAAAACTCTTTAAAAAATGCTTTGTATTTTTAAAATTGAGTCATACTTCACAAAGTTTTTTTTAAACTTTTTTTCAGTGCTCTATCTGCTAATAGTCGGTTAGCAAAAAAGATGGACATGACACCCCTGGGCGTTGTAGTTTCCAGCCCAGGGCTTCCCCTGTGATAACCATGGTTTCCCCTATTTGGACTGCCATGGTCAGGAAATCCTCATCCTCAGTGAATGCCCCGCGTGTCTGTGTGTTTTGGACATTGTGTGGCTAATTGCTTGTTATACTGATTATATCCATGTTAAATGTGCCTGATATTGGTATATATACTTTATATGTAGTGTTGTAATTCATATACTGTGATTCAATTATTATTTGCACCAAGAAGTCCAAGTAGCCTATTGTGAAACTAACAGAATGGGGGCATTCAGAATTGAAGACCTCCTGCTTAGTGATTAGGTTAGTTGGCCTTCCTAATTACATCACCCTTTGTTACTCTGCACCCAGACTAATTCTGGGTTCTCCTATATATAAGTACATGTGTATTTCAATAAAATGTATTCCAGAACTGCAAGCCCTAGCACCGCTACACAGAATCCAGCAGAGAGATGTCCTAATCAGTGGTATCAGTGCTATCAAGGTGAAAACTAAAGCGTCAGAGAAAGGAGATGCAGTGGAAAAAGTGACCCAGTATGATGAGCTCTGCATAGCTAAAATAAGAGAGCTAATCCACAGCAGGGGGGTATTTGTGCCACAAGGAAAAGGAGGTCCCAGAGGGCTCCAATGAGGCCCCCAGGAAAGACACCAGTTATCAGGCTTCCCTGTCCTGTGGCCAAGAACCTCAAGGTGTTGAGGAGGTACCGTCACCAGATAATCCTAGTGGGGGTAGGACTGTCCCAGGATCACAAAATGGAGGTGATGGGAACAGTAACCACCTCCATAACCAGGGAGCTAGCCAGAAGCCTGGAATCCAGCCAGCCACCACATCACAGCCATAGCTCTATAGAGCCTTCCATTCATTTGATGATGCTTGGGGGGAGGGGGGATGAACAGCTTTCTGCAGAACTGTTTGCTTTTAGCATATACTGTGATCCAATTATTGTTTGCAACGACAGGTCTAAGAGGCCTATTGTGAAATACAATGTGGTGTTCAGCACTAAAGACCTCTCACTTTTTAATTGGATTAACCGGCTTTCCTATCTAATTATGTCACCTTTGATTACACAGCACCAGCTTGCTTGAATTACCCGGACCTTTTTGTTCTCCCATGTATACAAGTCCCTGTGAGTTTCAATAAAGGGCATTACCTCTTTTGAAAGTATATAAGCTTTTCAGCTTTTAACTCACTTTGCTCCAGTCCAGCTATTAAGTACTGGTGCATGTATGTTTGATAACTGGATCCCTGCTCTCCACCGATTCTGAGGCAAACGGAGAATATCTATCACAGATACACAGAAACACGGCGGAGAGCAAGTAACCTGTTGGTATTCACTCATTGGCCGGTCCATCTGGTCCCTCCTTGTGACAAATACAAGAAGTCTGCCTTACAAAAAATCCTTGCTACAAATATCCAATTACTTTATATATCTTATTTTTCAGTTTTGATATACTGATTTACAGTTTTGTAAACAGACACCAAAGAATCAGTCTTACTGGATCTAGTCCAAAGTTCCCTCATTTTCTTTATGTACCAAAATAAAACATAAATAGATTTATTTGCTTAGCTGCGTAAATTCATATATCCGGCCTATTCATAAGACATTGTGAATAATAATAATAAAATAATTATTGTTATTATTTAAAATATATATACTTTTATCTGTGGATCCTTCAAAGATCTCCCCTCATCCCTTCACAAACCAGTTAAATATAATAATATGTATTTTAGGCATAATGCAATAATCTATTCTTTTTATATAAAAATGGTACAATGCATTATTTTTCTTTCCTTTTGTTAATATTTTGCATCACTGGTATTGCCATCAGCCATGCCATAAGCCATTCTATTTACAGCACCATGCCCCATTTGCACAGGCTGGGGCAGAGTAGGCAGTTGCCTACGGATGCCTACTTACACGGGTGCCATGTACCAGCACTAAAATATATTAAGAAACTATTATGGCTTACAAAGCTCCATATAAACTCCTTGGAGTCCTGATGGTCTTGGGGACCTGAGTAACAAATCTGCTCTATGATTGGCTGTGATGCTTATCAAGACTCTTCCATCCTTCTCCTCATAGCATCCTGAGAGATGTCCTTCTGTTAACTGTATTTGACATATCTGATATTGCGAGGGACTACAACTCCTAAACTTCCACAGCCATTTCTATAAGGTCAGACAGACTTCTAGGAAAGGCTACAGAGCTGAGATTCATGGGAAAAATTACATTCAGGTTTGATGTGGGGAGCAATAAGTATAGGAGGGACTTGAGAGTCCTCAGACCAGCCATTAAATTATTTACAACATACTGATTGCTCCTTAACCACATCTCTTTTAGCAGGAACAAAAGAGCAGCTGTTATAGAAAAGCTGAACAGAACAGCAGATTTATTCCACTACTATATATATATATATATATATATATATATATATATATATATATATATATATATATATATACAGTGTGCACAGAACCTCTCCAGGATCTGCTTAATTCTGCCTAAGCACCAGGCTAAGGGGGGTTTACACTCATAGGGGTACCATGTCATCGGGCATGTTGGTGTGGGTTGCCTTTTAATCTATGGCTGGGTACATAAATTGCAAATGAACACAGATTAAGAAATGTGATCCCCATCCCAAATGTCCATAGCTCTTTTGGAGAGGAAGTAGTGCAATCACTGATCCGGAGCACCATCCTAGTACATTTATTCATAGTGAAAAGGAGAGAAAATCTTTATGGGAATGTTGCATAAAAATAAATATTCCTACAAGATTTATTAATGTATTTAAATCATATAATTTCATATACCATGTTTATTCAACATATGGAGGCTAATTAAACATACATGTGAACATTACTAAACATAAAAATTGTGACTTTCTAGAGGTAGACACTTATCATTTAGCTTTGTCTTTAATATTTCCTGTTCAAAGTTTCACTTTGATCACAAGCTGAACTACTTGATATCTTTAAAAAATTTGTGTGTGTACAGAGAGACCAGGAATGCGTATTTTCTGTGGTATATATAAATGTTGAGAGAGACTAGAATTCTGTTCAACAATATATATGGATGTAGGTAGTATATGTAAGTATAAAATCAGGATTATAGACACTATATATGTGAGAGGTCAAGAGTGTATATGCAGAGTTGGATCTACCAGTGGTGCAGGTGGTGCAGTGCATCCTTTGCCCTCCAGCCATGAGAGTTTTGGTTCAAGAATGATGACCTAACTTTAAAAGAGAAAACAACTAAGTCAGAGGTGCTCATTAGAGAACAAACCAACCTTAATAGGTTAGTTCTATGGCCATGATAAGCTACTCTGAGAGCAACCTCTTTTAGCTCACTTTTGCCCTTCACAGGGAGAAATATCCTGTAATATATCAGTCTGGTCCCACTCAAAAGTAGTGACCCAGCCCCGAAATACCAGGCAATTCTACCCTGAACAGGAGAAACAGCAAACACAGACGCGTTTCAGCCTTTATGGGCCTCGTCAGTGAGGTGCAGCCATAAAGGCTGAAACGCGTCTGTAGTTTGCTATTTCTCCTGTTCAGGGTGGAATTGCCTGGTATTTCAGGGCTGGGTCACTCTTTTGAGTGGAACCAGACTTATATACTACAGGATATTTCTCCCTGTGAAGGGCAAAAGTGAGCTAAAAGAGGTTGCTCTCAGAGTGGCTTATCATGGCCATAGAACTAACCTATTAAGGTTGGTTCGTTCTCTGATGAGCACCTCTGACTTATTTTTTTTTTTTTTACTTTAAAAGAGACTGGTTGCCTGGTAGACCCAGCGAGAAGTGAGTCACCATGTTCAGCCTATTATGTTGTGCAGCAAGTGAGGCTTTAGGGACCCAAATGGGCCTGGTCACCCTGCCGATGAATAGGCAGCACTGCCCATGACATTCCCCTAGCAGGGCACCAGGCAATCACTGCACACGCCAACGCCTGACTCAGGACTTTTATTGGCCTGGAGTATTACAAGATGTCACTAAATTCTGTGCTTTATGTTATAAGTATCAAGTAATATTGTTTATTAGCACCAAGGTTTAATTACTTTTTATTAATATGTTTAGTTACCATTGTACATTATTGGTCCGAATATTAGCCGCACCCGCATAAAAGCCGCACATGTAAAATTCAAAGGAAAAAATTTGAAAAATGATAGTACTCAAATATAAGCCGCACCCTTAAAATTGGAGAGAAAAAGACTCTCTCCAAGTGATCAGCCATTGCAAGAAACAGGCTTTCTAATTTGTACTGTAACTTGTTTTGCAGGTTATAGGCCTTACAGGATGTTAGAATCACTAAAACCGTAAATCGCTATTCAATTGCTACAATACCGCAGTCTCAAGCATGCAAATATGCACCCTTAACTCGCAATCCCGCAAATCGGCTGTAATTTTAAGTTCGCGGATAGAAGCCGCACAAGTAATTCGAAAGCTCGCAAATCATCTGTGATTTTTTTTACGGTTGCGAATATAAGCCGCACCCGTAACTCGCAAACTCAAAAATCGGAAAAAAGGTGCAGCTTATATTCAGACCAATACGGTATTTTTACTGTAATTTTGCTGTTCCATGTTCAATAAAGAGGTCCTCTGTTTTGATCTGTTTAAAGGCTACCAACATTTTACTGTTTGCTCCAGCAGGTGAGGTATGGAAAGGAATCCTCTGCATGGTTGGAGAGTTAACCCTGTATCGTGACATTGAGATATATCCCTTCTGGAGATAATTATGAAAGCTATAATTGTTTACTAGGGAATCTAAGGTTTATTCTGCAGGGAAAGCTGTCCTTCCTCATTGATTGATTGCACCTGGGAGCTGAATATCTTCACAGATCTAGAACCATGGCCTAAACAAATATATTTCCTGTACATTGCTGGTTCAGCTGATTGTGTTCCATGACAGAAACATTATAAATATATATTAACTAGTAAAATTGTAAGCCTGGCAATGCTGTTTGCCACACAATGCGAGGCTAAGGACCTTCTAAGCACCTTCAGCGGTCATTGCGAGCCTCTCCCCCCGTGTACTTTACAGGGTCAGCGATAATCGGCTTAGGCGCTCATCGCGAGCCCCACAATGAGCACAAAGCCGCTCATTGGGAATCTCTTCCCCCCCCACCCCCCCGTGTAGTTTAGGGGCCACGCTATGAGTGTTACTGCCTTGGGTTAAGTGTTACTGCTTTTGTTGAAGAGTTACTGCGTTGGTATAAATCTTACTGTTTTGAAATACTTTTTACTGGTTTTCCTCAAGTGTTACGTGTTTGGGGCTCTTTTTTGCGAGTTTCAGCCTTGTTTTCATCCCTTTGCGTTTTTTCATTCGCCATTTTATTTCTCGCTTAGGCGATTTTTGATCCTGAAAAATCGGCAAATATGCCTCAAATTAAGTTGCAACCTCAGTCACAGACTCCCTGGCTCTCCCCCTGTGCTGTGTGTGAGTTATTTTGAGGCATATTTGTATTTTTTCAGCTTTTTACTGTTCAGCGATTTGGCCGTTAAAGTCATATTTTTGCAAGCCCTGCAGTCCATCTACGTGCTTTGGGTCCTGTCATACGGGCCGTAATTTTGCGTCCCTCGCTAAGATTCACAGGCCAAGCCTAAGTCCTGCGTGTTTCAACAGCCCAGGTGTGAACTCCTACTGGCCTCGTGATGAGCGCCTTCGGCACTCATTGCATCCTAAGTCACTCGTGCTTCAACTGCTCGCCTCTCTTTTCCTCACAGGGCAATGAGCGCCTTCGGCGCTCATTGCAGCCTAAAAGTCCTTTATGCCTCAACTGCTCGCTTTGCCTTTTGGCGCTCATTGCAGCCTAGGTCTCGTGTACTGCAGCCGTCAACTGCTCATTTTGCTTTGCGAGGCTCGCAAAGTGTGACCAATGGCCCGTATATCCACAACTATTGTATGTGATATTTATTCTGGAGTACAATATTGAAGACTAGGTTTAGGAACTGCCCCAGATTATTTTTATATTTTTATGTATGTATAGAAAAGCTGTTGTGCAGTCTTTGTATAACATAAACTGTATTCCATCCAGAATTATTATGGCTCCTACACCAATTATTTGAAGCATTCACACATTTTATGAGCTTTCAAGATTCATACACACACATGGAATATGAATTAATTAAAATTTCATTAACACTTATAACAAGACAATGATGAGAGTCTCACTTGTTCTGTTGACTGTTACATGCTACGTATCTCCCCCAAATCGCAATTATTGAAGCCCCTAAAAGTTACAGATATTTAATTCGCTAGATTCTGCAACTCACAATCCATTTGCAAGTTACAGGCTCAAAATCTCTGCGGTTTTCAAAAACGGAACTCCGTCCTATCTCCTCCTTTGATGTTTAATTGCAACAATTCAACAACTCTCCTATTGCCTTCAAACCTGTAAATGGTAAATTTATATAAAAAAAAATCCTACATGTACTAAATAGGACTTGCAAGTGGGTTAAACACCTGTTCGTAACACTACTGTACTTACAATGCTGGGAAAGCAATGAAAGGCATTAGAATGAATTGCACAACATTGATCCCAGGAATCAAGGAGTTAATACATAGTAGGCCACCCACATGGACTAGAGCAGATGATTTATTAATTATTGGATTTCTACATTTCTGGATTGCAAGTACAATCGCAAATCAGACTTCTCAACACTAATTAATTGTCGTTTAAACTCCCATGTTTTACTGATGTCATGATGACGGTCTCATTTACTGTTTGCTCTGTAACTTAAGGTCTTGCTTAGTTGATCATGATCTCTGGCATCGACCAATCACTGGATACCTTACCAGCAAATGAGCTCCAGCCTAGGATGATGCTGCACCCTCGCCAACCCGCAAGCCCACTGGTCTTAGCACCACCAAAACTCGCCATGGCCTGAATAATACCCTCCTTAAGCGAATAATTAAACAGTGACAGTCCTTCGTCATTGAGGTGCACCCCATCTGTCAAAAAATATGTGTCTCTTTCGGGGATCTCAAGATTTCTATGTCTAATAGAGGAACCACCTTTTAGTTTTATAAAATTTAACATTACTAACAAATTGCCCGTCAAAAAATTACGGGCATAAAAGTGTAAGCCAGGCAATGCTTTTTGCCACATAATGAGCACCAAATGCACCTTTTGCGCTCATTGCGAACCTTTCCTCTCGCCAACTGTACGGAACACTCATTGCAGGGTTCATTAACCTGCAAGTGTTGTGCTTTATAATGGCATGTGTCTCTTTCCAGCATCTCCCCCCTGTTTCTTCCCTGTGTGTTTCTCCTCTAGGTGGATTTTGTGTTTTTCGTCGGCCATTTTTTTGCCCGCTTAGTCGATTTTCCAGTGACGAAAAACGGCAAATTTGGCTCAAATTCGCTTGCAGTCTCACTCCCAGGCGTTCTGGCTCTCCCCCTGTGCTGTGTGTGAGTGTGTTTGAATTTATTTTTTATAATTTTTCATCTTTTTCGGGGTTTTTTTGCTTTCCCCGGTTCGCGCATTAAATTCATATTTTTGCAAGGTCGGATTTTTGTGCCTACGTCCTCCGAGCTCCTAATGCTTCATTGCCTCAACGGCTCGCCTCGCTTCACGAGGCTCGCAAGCATGACGACAAATCACAGTTGGACAATTATAGTTTGTGATCTTTTTAACTCTACACCACACCTTGTCCAGCCTTTTTAGACGTTAGCTCCCCTCCATTGTATCCTGGGCGTTATTTGGGACCATATAATTACAATTCCTGTGAATAACTCTCTGAGCCTTAGCACATCCCTTTTCATTATTCTAATGAGCTCTTTCATAGGCATGTAACCCAAATGGTTTCTGCCCACATGCACTAAAAGTAACTCTGGAGAGAGAACCTTTCTACCAAGACCGACTACTGTTAACAAAACTTGTTCTCACTTCATCCCCCGAATGCCGAACCATTTAAGTAAAACCACTTCTTCTGGAAAACCCAAAGACCTTCCCAGATCTGTGATTGCTGCCTACCTTCTCGGCCAATAAATGAAAGAATGTCCCACAATCCACAAGTGCAATGGGAGCCCTGGAAAGACCCTGGAATACAAACAACTAAGCAGCAGAAATTTTAATCAAGTAACTATTTTATTTTTATGTATTTATTTTATATATATTTTTTATTATTATTTTTTTTAACCATCCCCACGCAGGTAGTATACATGTACCCTTGTGTCGTCTTCCTCTTATCAACTATAGACCCAGACTCCACAACTCAAACGGGATGGGCGTAGGCTCTGGACCCGCCGCTGGCGCTAACTCCCTAAACCTTTTTCCATTGACCTCTTGAGAAAGCATCCGCTATGACATTTTTAACTCCTTCTATGTTAGAAGACCTTATCAATATATTAAACTGCAAACACTTTAATATCAATTGCCTCAGCAGTCTGACTACTGACGGCGAAGAGGCAGTAATTGAATTGATCGCCTGAACCACACTAAGATTATCGCAATGGAATACCACATGCTGATTCCTCAGCTTCTCCCACCACAGCAAGAATGACACCACAATCGGAAACAACTCTAAAAAGGTTAGGTTCCTTATCAGTTTTTCCTTACTCCAACCGTCAGGCCATTTTTTTGCACACCAATGACTTCTCAAATAAGCTCCGAAACCTATAGAGCCTGCCGCATCAGTAAATAATTCAAGAACTTTGTTATCCACTGGGTCCCTTAATATTATAGTACACCCATTAAAGTGTTGAAGAAACATATCCCAAACTTGTAAATATGCCCAAACTTGTAAATCTGCCTTATGCTCAGCTAACACTCTGATATGGCGATGCAACTGACTAACCCCTGTAGTAGCCAGCGCCAATCTTCTCGCAAACATCCTACCTACTGGGATAATACGGCAAGCAAAATTAAGTTTTCCAAATAACGACAGCGATACCTTTAAAGTTACATAGTTACATAGTTACATAGGCCCTCATTCTATTATCGGCCATAGGAGATGCGGGGCCGCAAGGACCGGCCGCAAGATATTCGGCTATTCTATTCCCCTCCGGCCAGGGATTCTGGCAGGCTTGCGGCCGGCGCCTTGCTATCCCTTGCGGCCGCTCGCGCTGGAGGAAAGCCTTTGATCTAAAACGTCCGCAAGAGTTTCGGCCGCAAGAAAATCCCGGTTGCTATTCAATTGCTCCGGGAACCCTCTCTGCAAGGCTAAAACCGAGCCGCAGTTTACTTGCAGGAAAATGGTCCCGCTAGCACCAATTAAGCACATTATAAAGCCGAAATAAAGCCATCCTGCACTCTGAGGAGACGATAAAGTGATTGTAGGTGTTAGCAAAAATAGCACAACATTTCCCTACACTCAAATCCGTAAAAAAAAATATTTTTTAATTTATGTCAAAAATCCATGTAAAAAGTCCATAGGGCTTGGAGCACCTCAGATACGCCCACGCCGCAGCCGGAAAATAAACAGTTAATTTAAACTCGGGTTTGGGCTGATGTGCAAGCTTGAGAGGGGGTTACTTTTAATCCTCATGTACCCCAATATGATCCCTAGCATTTACAGAGCTGTACAGTGCAGGCTTGAATTTATTTTTGACTTTGTAGATTTCAGAGCTTACGGCCGGTTCCAAGATATGCGGCCGGCCGTAAGAGGAGATCCTTGCGGGGCCATATAATTGAATTGCGAGTTAACAGAACCCCCGCAAGGAATCGCAGCCTTACGGACGATTTACGGCCGATAATAGAATTAGGCCCTTAGTAATTAAGGATGAAAAAAGACTTTCAGTCCATCAAGTTCACCCTTTTAAGATCTCCTCAGATCTGCAATATGAGGATTAGTTATTAATTAATTTGTTGTTAATTGTTAATTAATTTTAATCAACTATTTATTTATTTTCTTATTGTTAATTAATTAATCCAGAGGCAGGCAAACAGAAAAAAAACAAATAAAACTTAGCCAATCATCTCAAAGGGAAAACATTTTTTATTCCTTCCTGACCCCAGATACTGGCGATTGGATTTCTCCCTGGATCAATACACTCTCTCTAATTATCCAGGATAACCCTGAATTACCTTCTTAAATAGAAATAAATCCAGTCCCCTTTTAAAGCTATCTATCGAATCCGCTGTCACCACCTCCTGTGGTAGAGAATTCCACAGATTAACCACCCTTACTGTGAAGAACCATTTTCTTTCTTTAAGGAGGAATCGTTTTACTTCTAATCTCAAGGGGTGTCCTCTTGTCAGTTGAAAACCTCTTGGCACAAAAAGCTCCCTTGACAAATCTTTATACTGACCCTGGATGTATTTATATAAGGTAATCATATCTCCTCTTAGACGCCTTTGTTCTAGAGAAAATAAGCTTAATTTAGTTAGTCTTTCTTCATAACCTAGCCCCTCCATTCCCCTTATTAGCTTTGTTGCCCTCCTCTGTACCTTTTCCAGCTCTAAAATGTCCTCTTTATGAAGTGGTGCCCAAAATTGTACTCCATATTCCAAATGAGGGCGTACTAGAGATTTGTATAGTGGCAGAATTATATTTGCTTCCCTTGCATCTATACCCTTCTTAATACATGCTAATATTTTATTTGCCTTTGCAGCTGCTGCTTGGCTTTGAGCACGGTTACCTAGGTGGTTGTCCACAAGCACTCCCGAATCCCTTTCAATATCTGATACCCCTAGATTTTCTCCATTAAGATTATATATTGCATGCCTGTTTTCCTTCCCAGATGCATACCTTTACATTTATTCGTATTAAATCTCATCTGCCATTTAGATGCTCATTCCTCAATTTTATGTAAATCCATTTGAAGGGAATGCACATCATTGTCTGATTTAATTACTTTGCAAAACTTCATGTCATCAGTGAAAATGGAGACACCACACTCCAATCCTACCTCTAAGTCATTGATAAATATGTTAAAAAGGAGAGGACCTAATACTGAACCCTGAGAACCCCCACTTACCACATTAGTCCAATCAGAGTATGTTTTATTTACAACAACACTTTGCTTCCTGTCTTTCAGCCCCCTCTCTTAATCCATGAGCAGATATTTACTGCAATTCCTTAGTTTGCTCAATAGTCTCCCATGTGGCCCTGTGTCAAAAGCCAAATAGACTACATCCACTGAGTTGCCTTGATCCAACTTCCTACTAACCTCCTCATAGAAACTAATTAGATTTGTTTGGCATGACTTATCCCTCATAAATCCATGTGGACTCCTACTTATAATCCTGTTCAAATCGACATATTCTTGTATATTATCCCTTATTACCCCTTCTAAAAGCTTTCCCACTACAGAAGTGAGGCTTACAGGTCTATAATTCCCCGGATTTGCTCTTGCTCCCTTTTTAAATATAGGTATCACATCTGCTTTTCTCCAGTCATCTGGTAGAGACCCTGTGTTGAGTGAATCATGAAAAATTTAATATAATGGTTTGGCTATTACAGAACCTTCATAACCCTTGGATTTTTTCCATCAGGATCCTGGGCTTTATTAACATTTATTTT
The DNA here is from genome assembly GCA_027410445.1 of Discoglossus pictus. Classification (NCBI taxonomy): domain Eukaryota; kingdom Metazoa; phylum Chordata; class Amphibia; order Anura; family Alytidae; genus Discoglossus; species Discoglossus pictus. The sequence goes on from CM050169.1 coordinate 140,047,686, forward strand.
TTCCAACCTCTTTTGGATTTCTTCCTGCGTTAACCAGTTATTTGGTGTTGTGTAGCCCCATTATGTTGCGGTACCTCCCAGAAGAAAAGAACCTATTTAGCTCATCTGCCTTTTCTTGGTCACTAATTATCAGACGGCCTGTGTCACATTGTAATGTTCCTATAGCTTCCTTCCTGGCCTTCTTCGCATTAATATACTTAAAAAAATATTTTAGGGTTAGTCTTACTCTCTTTCACAATTAATTTTTCATTTTCTATTTTAGCCAGTCTAATAGCCCTTTTGCAAGCCTTGTTGATTTTGTTGTACTCCCGTAAAGCAGTCTCTGTCCCCTCATGTTTGTATAATTGATATGCCTGCTTTTTACTCCGTATCTTGATCTTTAAATCATTGTGTGTATAAATTTGCAAATTTGGTAATGTATATAACGTATATGTAGAATGTACCAGCTTGTGTTTCATCATTTTCTGACAGCTTGAAGCCTGATGTGTGTGCTTATCTTTATCTAATTGGCAGAGGCAGAGTTGGGATTCGGAAACAGGGAGTGATAGGTGAATTTGTTAAATAATTGTATTATTTAGAATTTGACCCCTACTTCCATCCATTAACATGGCACAGAAGCATGCAGCTTACAACATGAATCTCATCCGGGGATCAGCGGAGGCTTTGCTATTCTAAATCTAATTAAAAATTAGCTTTATGATTTTTTTTCTTGCCTAATTATGCTTTTAGCCAAAAACAAAGTTTTCAAACATATATCTTTTTATTCCACTGTGAACCATTAAAAGAAACTATTAAAATAATCTCTGCTCCATATCTGGCACCTTCTTATATTAGTCAAACTAAATCATTCACTTGTCAAGAGTGAAGTCCTGATTTTGGAAAATTGCTTCCTGCCAGATGTGTAAATGAAAGAGTTAACAGGCATGTATGTTGGAATGGACAATTTATTTTAATTATGGAACAGGCTGATATATTTAATATGACTTTTGTGGTCTATTTAAAATTCACGGCACAACGCAGCTGTAAGAGCTGAAAGTAACCGCAGTCCCCATTCTGCAGCCCACAATGCCTCTCTGCTGTGGTTTGTGAGCAGATTACTTCTAGAGACACCTGCAGATATGAAAGTGGCAAATAGAGGGTTAACAAAGTCCAATGTGATCATTCTACTTAGTACAGAAAGCTTTTAGTATAAAGAACCATTGGGAAACTGCAATTGCATCTAAGCTCTCACAAGCCTCAGTTTCATTGACCTGCCTTTAGATGGGACATAAATTTAGATTTGGAGATCTTAAGTTCCCTCATAAATTGGGTCAGCTCATAAAGCTGCTGGCTGCCCCCTCTGCATACATAGGCTTGAGGGAGACTTGAAGGCAGATGTGGATGTCATGTCTGCCAGGCAAACAAGAAATGGGTAAGAAAAATCCATGGGAGTAAGCTTATCTTAAATGGGCCCTGCAGTCCTATATAGTCAGCACATTATCTTAAAGAACTTTAATTGATAATGGGAAAATGTTTTTAGAGTGTTAAAAAGATGATTAAAAAATATTTTAGGAAATTTATTTCAAGCAAGTAACAACGCCGCAAAAAAAGGTATGTGAATATACCCGCAATAACTGATCCCGGTTACTTTTCTCATAGACTCCAGCAATACAAAAATAACCACATATAATACAATGGTATCAATGTATTAGCCACATGTCACAACTTTATACACTATTATTTTATTATTTTTATTAGTAACTTTTATTTGTAACGCTCCAACATATTCCGTAGCGCTATACTGGGGATAAAAACAAGGAAAAATACAAATTGTAACAACTGCAGAAAATTAAGGGCCCTGTTTTGAGCTTAAAATCTTAATAGAAAGTGCTTTTTTCCAAAGCACCCTACAAGATTAGAAATCGCTACTTACAATGTAAAGGGAGTGAAAGAGGCAGAAACCTTGGAAGAAAGGATAAGGAGTAGCATGGTCAGGAAGGAATGAAAGTTTGCTTAGGTAAGGAGGTGTGCAAAGTTAGAAAAGGGGACTGGTGTCAATGGAAATTAATTGTTCTAGTTGAGCTAATTACCTTCTTCTTTCCACAACTCTTGTCACCTCCTGTCACTCTCGCCTTCAGGACATTTTTCGTGCTGCCCCTATTCTCTGGAACTCCCTGCCTCGCTCCACCAGATTATCCTCCTGCCTCAAAAAATTCAAAACCTCTCTAAAAACACATCTCTTTAAAGAAGCATATCACCTTCCACCCTAACACACTCACCTCTCTCTCCCTCCTTTTCCGCACACAATACCTTTAGGTTGTAAGTCTGCGAGTTTCAATCCCACAAGGTGCTTTAGGGAAAGAACTATGGATTTGAGGCTCAAAGACAGGGCCCTCTCTGCCTTGCTATTTGTTTATTTTATGTATCTTTGTCTTGAACACATTCTATGTACAGCGCTACGGAATATGTTGGCGCATTATAAATAAACGATAATAATAATAATAATGTAATGTTATCTGTCCCTAGTGGTCAGATAATATAACCTGCAAATGGGATAGTCAGGTATGTCAGGAAATGTGAGGCCTGTGATAATTGGAAAAGACAGATAAGGGATTAGGTGTATAGGAAATAAGCGAGCGGTGGGCGGTTAGGGAGGGGTTTAGGCTTACAGAGTGGGTGATGGAACATTCAGACATGGTAGAGTGGGAACAATCTAAGACATTGATTATGGTTACATTAAACATATTAAAGAGGAAGTATGGCAAAATATGCATGTTGACATAAGCACTGTACCCCTCTTCTCAATGGTGGATAAAATGCAGATGGAATGAATCAGTAGGAGCCAAGCGGAGAGATAGAGTGAATCAGATAGGAGCCAGATGATGCGTGTAACGGTCTATCCTTAATGGTGGATGATCTCCCAAGGAAATATGAGATGGAATGAACCAGTAGGAGATATAGAGATAAAAGGTTCTAATACATCCAAACAACAGTATGAATACAACAGTAAAGCACAGAAAGTAATTCATATTCATAGTTGAAAGACTACAGGACTATGAGAAAAAAAAATGTGTTTTAAAACTTTAAACTAAAAGCAAATGGAGTAGAAAAGGTCATACCGTTTTTAATTAGAAAAAAAAAAGAATGTTATGCCTCTGCTGGGCACTGGTGAAATCCAATATGCATTTGGTCGAAGTTATGTGTGTGAGAGGGGCATTTACCTTTCTGGAGAGATATGGTTGCATTTCCTGAAGCAAGGAATCTTGTGCAGTGAAGGGGAATGGGTGTGGTGATAATTTCAATCTTATCCAATTATCTTACTAAAGGCTTTTTCTTTACTCCTTCCCCACCGTCTCTCCACTTAAAAACAAACACCTTCATGTTATGGCTTTGAGGAATTGATGTAATAAACACAAAATGGATTCCTCTACTCATAAACAGACTATTCAAAAAATTCTATTTTCCCCCAAAATGATTTATTTCCATGGCTTACACTGCTACTAATATTCGTAGACACTTAACAAACAAGTGACTTTTTTCTTAAACTGCAGTGGTTTTCCAAATTCATTTCATGTACTGTATGTATCAACAGTAATCGTCTGCAAAAGCTTTCTGCAACGGCATGATGTTCATCACTACTTCCTCCCAGAGGATATTTGCTGGTTTAATTTACATTGATGAACATTATTTTTCTATTATTGTTGATTAAGTCTATGTATTCAAGTCTTCCAGTAAGTGGGGGGGAAACTATGTAGAATACCGCATCACATGTATCAGTGGAAAGCACATACAGGGGATTGGAACTCTCAACATTCCCTTGATGCATGTATAAGAACATGTTTGAACTATTAAATTATTGTTTGATAGAATGAATAATGAATGATATAATGTCTAAACATATTGCTTATAATTAGAAGCATGGTGTGTGCAGTGATTGAACAAATACTGATCTCCTCCTCTTCGGTCTCACTCTTGATTTCATTGCTAGCCATTTATAAAATGCAGAATTTAAAGGGCCACTGTAGTCCTATATTTATAATATAACATTTTGAAGAACTACATTTGAAAAAAATAACAGTAAATTTATTACATTGTATATACCATTATGTTGCTCTGTCATCTGCTCTTTTAGGGTTTGATTAGATGGCTCCCTTAAGAAGTATTGGGGGTGAACTTTCCACATAGGGAGCTACATAACTATTATATTCCACCCGCAGTAAACTCCCTTATGGACTGCCATGACACTTACAATTAAGAACCTTTCCAAGGTGTTCCTATAGACCCCCATGTTATATTAACTTAGATCCATAAGTGTCCCTTTAAAAACCACATGGCACCTAACATTAACCTCCTACCATGGGCATCCCTATGAATCTCATGGTATCCTAACTACCACCATGTGGATCCTTAAGGACTCACATGGCCCTAAAACTAACCCTTTACCATGTGTTCCCTATGGGTTTTAAATAGTTGGTTCTGATTGGTTGGATGTTTGACTCATATTTTAGCCAATCAGAGCCTATATAAACATAGTATGTAAGGTGAGGAGTGAGAGGGGAGAAGTTCCCTAAATTTGACTTATTTTTTTTAAAACAGAGTGTTTTTTTTGGGGGGGGGGGGGGGGGGGGGATTTGCCAATAGAAGAAGATGGATTTCTTCAAGCAACAAAGATGTGCTCACTTATCCAGGGCTAAAGATTGAGGTCAAGGGCATTGCAGATCATTGCTGGAAGATCATCCAAGGTAAAGTGTAATTTAACTCCTTTCCCCAATAGCTATACTTTTGTATTGTTTAGCATTTGTTTTTTTATCTTTATTGTAATTTTTTTATTTTACTTATATTTTTTTATTTTAATAGTCTCTTTTATATTTTTGTAAATCTTTTTTTTCTTCCATTTATTTTTATTTTATGTATTTAGTTTATTGTAGGTAGTATAGGGGTTAGTGTTATGGACTATGGGAGTCCTCACATGTTATGTAGGTAGATATACATTGAAATTATTATTGTAATTGAGTCCACTTGATTTAAACGTATTCAGTCCTCCACAATTCTGTCCAAACTAGGGTAATTTAACAGAACATGCCCGTGTCCTTTTAAAATTATTAATTATGTCATGACTATGTTTATTAAAGTAAATGATTAATTTCACTGTATCATCTTTGTCCCTTTTCCTAATTTGTAGGAGTATTTAGAGCCCTAAAATAGACCACATTGGCTGATCTTACACTGTAACCACTTTGATATAGCCTGATTTTAAACAACTCTGATTATTTCTCAAATAATCCAACAGAAGAACAATTCTTATGTAAACATAAGAACTCATCTATAGGCAATAGTCATATTGTGCTGGTGCATGTGTACTGCCATGATGTAAGATACTAAATGTATCTGTGTTGATATTTCCTTGTTCATTCTTAAAGATGGTAATATCAAGAAAATCATAGTTAATTCAGCTTCACACCACCCTGAGAAAAGAGTTGCCTAGGTCTTGGAACATGGTGTGCCTCAAACCTATAAATAAATCTAGTCAGAAAAGAGTTTAATAATGAAGCGATTATGGGCCCTATGTAAATCTCTGCAAAAGCTTTTACGAGTGCCGTAGCAGCACTTTAAAGCCTACCTAGCTATGTTAATCCCCATCCCTAAAACAACGAGAGAGAACTACTGAGAGTCACTGCCCGGAGTGAACAGAACAACAATGAAGAAAAGTAAGGCAAATAAATTACGAGTTACTCTATTACACTTTGACACCCAAACGCTATGCTAATAGGACTTTAGGCAAATCAGGGCACTGCCGTAACTGCAAAAAGGAGAAGAAAGATTTACGGGTACTAGACCACTCACAAGTAGTTTTCAAACCCTTGCTGAGTCCACCAGAAGCATTTAAAGTGACACTATAGCACAAAAAGCACTACAAATGATGACATTGCAAGAATATTTGACATGTAACAATCCAATATCAACATATGTGTAATTAAAAAATATGATACATTATTATTATTAAGCCTGTTTTATAATACAAAATCCACGGTAATACACAAAGTAGTACTCAAGCAGTTAATACACGTTGTTATTGGTTTTTCATTTATCATAACATGTATGAAAGTACACTGTTGGGCTCAGTTTGTTATTACTTGACAAGGGGGCAGAGGGACTTGAAATGCCATAATAATTCACAGACCCCTATGAAGTACAAGTTTATACTATTTCAAAATATTTTGTCTGCCAGACTCCTTAATTTTTATTCTGATCACATAACTTATTTTAATTTCCTCTAGTCTCCTCTCTTAGAGAAAAACTGATATTTCCCATAAAAATAATAGCTAAGGTAGGGTAAAGATGATACATTTAATGGCTAGCTGATATTATAAGAGAACTGCAAGCTTTCAGCTTTCTAAATGAGAGAAATGTTAAATGTATTATTTGAAAGTCTCCTTAACAACCTAAAAAAATATTTTTGCCTATCATTCTGATTTTGAGTCATTTTAAATTTAATTTACCAGCAGCCAGGGAAATGCAGAGAAATCTGAAAAAAAATACTAAAATATATGGGCAGCTGAAGGGCTCAAAATACATGATCATTATTGTAAAGGAACACTGTAGTTTTGAAAAAGGTTCACAGGTTTGTGTAGTATATAAAAATTAACACTTTAGCATATTTGATCATTTTTTTTAACAATTTTCATCCAAAACAGAATATTTTGACTTAGCATTTGGGTAAGGTTGCTAGGGTTTCCTGGTGGTCCAGTGGTTAGGATTCAGTGCTTTCACCACTGCAACCTGGGTTCATTTCCAGTCAGGGAACCAAGAGGTCACACCACCATGAAGCCGAGGGTTGGGCCTTGTCAGTACTTGGAATGGAAACCACCTGGGAATACCAGGAGCTGTATGCTGTGGCCCACTGGAGAAGGAACTGGCAACCCACTCCAGTATCTCTGCCCATACCAAGTGGATCAGCATGGTGTGTTGCAGTCCATGAGGTCAGGGAGAGTTGGACACGACTGAAAGATGCAAACGCGTTTAATTTTAGGACATGAGAAGCAGTGGGCTATTATAGTAAATCCTCATATGATGGCACAGGTAGGAGGAGCTACACAACCTCTTTAGGAGAAAACACACAATTTAAAAACTAATAAAATGTTTTAACTTTTATTTATTTTAAACTGCATTGCATATTGTTTTAATAGTTTATGCACAGCAATGAAACATATTAGCTTTTCTTGTAAATACACTAGTGGTCCTTTAAATAAACAGCAATCATCTAAAATAAAGTGTGCACGTTTTTTTAACTGGCCCTTTAAATTGCAAACATGGTTCGGAAGTATGTGGAAATTAATAATTATTCAGTACATAAAGTTTATCTTAAAAACAAAGGAGATTTAAGCAAAGATGTATTGTGTGTTCATTTTTTCTTTTTCTTTAGAAATTATATTACATTATTTAATATAATTAAAGTGTGGAGACAGTAACTTATTGTCATAAAAATGAAATAAAAACAAATAAATACAAACAGATATATCCGGACTATAATGTGATTGGAAATAAGGTCAAAAGTTGATTTCCAGTATCAAAAGTTTTGGATTAATATGTTACTTTATATTAAAGGCCTCTTTTTCTTTGGATTTTTTTCTATCTTCTACTTGTTTATTATTTTAAAATATATGGGATTAAGTTGCTAATATCAGTCTTGGAGTTTATGAATTTTCTTTTATGTTTTTGCATTTCTACCTAGATGCATAGTGACAGAGCTGCCCCTCCCTCTGCTTCATCATGATCCTTTTAATGGTGAGAGCTTTAGCCAATCACTGCATGTATCCTGGGATGCATTTATTTCACACTCGGGCTCAACTATAATTTCCAAAGCTCCAATCATGAGAATCACATAAAATGTATGAACAGACAGGAGGAGGAGATTATGAGCCCCATTCAATTAAGTGAATTTTAGATCCGTAAGCCCTCAAGTGAGCTTGCAAGCTATTTTGCTATTCAATTGGTGTTGACTTCCGAGTTACGGGATGAAAAATGGCGACGATCAAACTTGTAACTTACAGCCTCCAGAAGCCTTTGATCTGTCACCTTCGCAAGGCTAAAATCGCAAATTGCTATTCAATTGCTCAATTTCCTCAAGCCCGCAAATTATTTCTCACCTGTAAATGGCAAATGACGAAAATCCTATGAGTGCTAGAGAGGACCCGCAAGGGGGTTAAACACTTGTTCGTAGCACTGTAAATGCAAATAAAAAATCAATCCTGCACTGTAAATAACCAGGAAAGCGATGAAAGACATTAGAATTAATTGCATTATACTCTCAAGCCTGCAAATCGTCAGGAAAATACCTTTATTTTTTATGTTTAATTTCAGAATTAAATCAATCTTGGATATCAATGAGTTAATACATATCAGGCCAACCACGTGGACTAAAATAGTATTGGCATTATATTTCATAATTCTTTATTTTGCGGGTTTGCGAGTTTGATCGTATTTCGGACCCCCGTACCTAATTGAATGACATGTAACCTTGCATAATTGATCATGTACCCGCCCTCAACTACTCCGAACCAGTGCATGGTTTACGGTTTTGGATTCGGGCCTGTAACTTGCGAGCCTGAGCAATTGAATAGCCTCAGAAACGGAGATGAATGGGAGCCCGCAACTCACTTGCAGACAATCTGCTGTCTGTGATCGAGATGCAAGGCTCGAATTGAATGGAGCCCTATGTTATTATGGTCCATATATTTTTATACACAGATAGATGGATACATAGACAGACAAACAAACAGACCAATCGACCGACTGATCTAAAACAATTCCTGTACCTTTTAAAATTATTTATGTGCTCCTTAGTTAAAGAGACACTATGAAAGGGATTGTAAATTCTGTGTGCAAAAATGTATTGTCATATACATTACGTAGATTAATTCTGAGCTATGGAATATATTGTTACAAAGTTACATAGTAATTGAGGTTGAAAAATATTTTTTAGTCTATCAAGTTCAATCTTTTAAGATCTCCTCTGATCCTTGTAAATTTGCAGATTCATTGTTAATTGATCCAGAGGAAGTCAAACGGAAAAAAAAACATTAAAACATTGGCAGTTGTCCCATAAGAAAAAAAAAATCTTTCCTGACCCCAGTTACTGGCAATACTGGGTCAAAACTGCTCCTTTTATTATTATCCTTTATTTGTAAAGCACCAACATATTCCAAATTGCTATGCTGCGGTTACGTACAAGTCAAAAACAATTTTAACACCTTGAAAAATAAACATAAAGTTTAAAATCAAACGCACATCCTTTCCCTAAAGCATCCAACACAAGATTTAAAACTTGCAAACTTACAATCTAAGGTTATGAGTGTGTTACAGAAGAGTAATAGATGCATTATGCATAATAAGGCTGAAGGATAGTCTAGTGGCGCAGGTCAAGGAGTTCCAAAGAATAGGGGCAGCACGTGAAAAGTTCTGAAGGTGGGAGTGAGAGGAGGTCAAAAGAGAGGAGGACAGTATAACAGGGTGCACTATTGTTGAGATCTTTATACATTAGAATCATATTTTTCAATTTTTATTACAGAGGCTATGAGAAGCCAGTGGGGTGACCGACAGAGAGGTGCATTGAGTATACTATATGAGTTTGGCGGATGCGTTCAATATGGATTGGAGTGGAGACAGATGGGTGATGGGAAGGCCAGAAAGGAAGAGTTGCAGTAGCCGGGAAAGATATGATGAGAGTGAATTATAATTTTAATTGTGCCCTTTTCTTCCCTCTACCTAAGAGATTTCAGTTTGTTTTTCAATTGAGTTGTACAGTTTATAGGTCACATTAAAGGTGGAAAAAGTTCTGAAATGATTTATCTTTGTCTCATTTTTTTATAGCACAGAAACCTGACATTTTAACAGGGGTGTGTAGACTTTTTATATCCACTGTAGCTTGCTTGGGAGGTAAACTTAGATATACAATAATGATTGATATAAAAGTTATGGTTCTTACATATCTGGTTAAGAGACTGTGTATCATCTTTTATTCAATCTTTATCTGATTGTAACCAAGGCCATTTTGAGTGATTTTAAGTGGAAGTATTATATTTATATAATGCAAACATAGACAACTAGGTGAAGAAGGAGTTTCAGATACCTGATGGTAGAAGATGTAATAATACTACTGCATTTGATATAATCATGATTTTTGGCCTTCGTTAGCCATCATTTTTTGATTATCTGAAGAGTGATGTCATAGGAGATCTAGTGTGATGTCATTAATGATGTCATGGTTGAGGTTGTGAAATGTCAACAGTGATGCCATAGTTGATGTTAGGAATGATGGCATAATAAAATATTTTTGAACTGGAAGGAGCCATTACACTAAAATAAAATGTCCATAGTAACATAGCAATTTAAATTTTCCATTGTTTTCCTGTCCAGTCTGAGGTGTGGATGTTATCTTCTCTAGATCAGCGGTTCTTTGTTCTAGTCCCGAGGGAGATATATGGATGAGGAGTGGTGTGGTAGAGGTGAATGATAACAAGAAACTCTTGCCTAAAAGGTCACTGCCATTAGAACACATTAGTTCTTGCAAACACTTGTCCCTATTATAACTGAATGCTTAGCATTGCCTTTACTCCTACTTGTAGACAAAAAAAATAAGAACTTACCTGCAGTCAATATGCAGTCTCTTTGGACAATTTATTTTGTTTTGTAAATGTTTTAACTAGGTTTAATTAATAATGAATTAATTAATTAGATCATCCTTAGTGTAAGAGAACCATATTCCAGCTTCTGGGACCTCCCCTTTTTTCCCTCTACACTCTCCTGCAGCCTGCCATCTTGCTACAGCACTGTAGATCCAGATCCATGAAGGGTATTCTCCTATGGAGGGAAACTCTGGTTCTCCAATAAAGCTCACAACACCAGCTCACAACGTTATTTTCTGCAAAAGGGACTATATCTTTATTGACAAAGCACACATTTTTTATACATATCAGCACAATAAAGAATCTAAAAAAACATTAACAAAAAATAAGCATTCCCCAACTTAAATTTGCCTCCAATGGGAAAGGTGCCTAGGTGTGGGGAGACCGTGTTATGTGGACGAGGACTGACTCCACCTGCCCACAGTATGTTAGGTAGGTTTGGGGAGGCCATTATATGCAGGCCACGGCTGTTTCTACCTGCCCACAATATCTCAGATAGGGTTGGGGAAACTATTGTAGACAGGTCAGGACTGATTCTACCTGCCCACAATAATTTAGGTAGGGTTGGGGAGACCATTGTATGCAGGCCAGGACTGATTCCATCTGGCCTCAGTATGTCAGTATGTAGAGAAAATTTGATATGCAGGCCAGGACTGATTGCACCTGCCCACAGTATGTCAGGTAGGGTTGGGGACATCATTGTATGCCGGCCAGGCCTTATTCTTCCTGCCCACAGTATGTCAGGTAGGGTTAGGGAAACCATTGTATGCAGGCCAGTACTGATTACACCTGTCGGAGCATGTAAAGTGGAATAGGGTTGTTGGAATAGGGGCCAAATTGGGCAGGGAGTGATAGTAGCTTTTCTAGAGAAAAGGTTGAGGTCCATGGGGCCAGTCCATGACAGTATGAATCCCATCCCCTGTGGGAGTGTCCTTAGTTCAAAGAACGGAGTACCTGCAGGTCACAGGTATGCTAGATGGCAGCCTGCAGGAGATAATACAGTGAAAAGAGTGCGCTTCCAGTAGCTGAGAAACTGTTACACTGTTAGTGAGTGTAAATGTTATATGAAAAATTACATTGAATAGGAACAAATGGATTAGATAAACTAATTTAAAATATTTAAAAAAAAATGTTTGTACATGAAATGTAAGTTTGGTGTGCCTCCTGTAGATTCAACCCTATTCAAAATGGTCCCTTTTTGTTCATCACACCACACATAATTATAGTATGTTCTTACAAATAACTTATCTTGTACAAGATGTTTTTACAAAATTTAAGATAAATAAATTCTCTTTTAATTTTACCTACTGTATTCTATTTTACTATGACAGCAGCCCTTTGCTTTTGTTTGTAAAAGCATTAGTCACATGTGTTCTGTTTAAAGACAGCCATAGTAAATAACCAATGTAAAATAGAAATAAAGAGAGGAGCAGGTCCCAGTAGACTAACGCTCTCTTCAGACTACAGACAGCCTAGCATCCCAAGATGAAAGCCCACATGTCAGCCAAGTTTAAGATGTGCTCTAAAAACTCTTTTATGCTTGTGGTTTATAGCACCACAATATATGTTTATTAGAAAAAATCAAAATACAAATCCATGAAATCTGCTACGTGTTACATTGTATACATGTGCATATTTAGGGTTCATGCTGCCCTAGGCCATTCAGATTTGTGCGCCCCCACGCCCCAATTGCACCCCGCCTTTCCCTTTCCCAAAGCTTAAGTCTATATATATATATATATATATATATATATATATATACACTGCTCAAAAAAATAAAGGGAACACTAAAATAACACATCCTAGATCTGAATGAATTAAATATTCTTATGAAATACTTTGTTCTTTACATAGTTGAATGTGCTGACAACAAAATCACACAAAAATAAAAAAATGGAAATCACATTTTTCAACCCATGGAGGTCTGGATTTGGAGTCACCCCCATTATGAAAGTGGAAAAACACACTACAGGCTGATCCAACTTTGATGTAATGTCCTTAAAACAAGTCAACATGATGCTCAGTAGTGTGTGTGGCCTCCACGTGCCTGTATGACCTCCCTACAACGCCTGGGCATGCTCCTGATGTGGTGGCGGATGGTCTCCTGAGGGATCTCCTCCAAGACCTGGACTAAAGCATCTGCCAACTCCTGGACAGTCTGTGGTGCAACGTGACGTTGGTGGATGGAGCGAGACATGATGTCCCAGATGTGCTCAATTGGATTCAAGTCTGGGGAACGGGCGGGCCAGTCCATAGCATCAATGCCTTTGTCTTGCAGGAACTGCTGATACACTCCAGCCACATGAGGTCTAGCATTGTCTTGCATTAGGAGGAACCCAGGGCCAACCACACACAAGGGGTCTGAGGATCTCACAAGGGGTCTGAGGATCTCACAAGGGGTCTCACAAGGGGTCTGAGGATCTCATCTCGGTACCTATTGTCAGTCAGGCTACCTCTGGCGAGCACATGGAGGGCTGTGTGGCCCTCCAGAGAAATGCCACCCCACACCATTACTGATCCACTGCCAAACCAGTCATGCTGGATGATGTTGCAGGCAGCAGAACGTTCTCCACAGCGTCTCCAGACCCTGTCACGTCTGTCACATGTGCTCAGTGTGAACCTGCTTTCATCTGTGAAGAGCACAGGGCGCCAGTGGCAAATTTGCCAATCTTGGTGTTCTCTGGCAAATGCCAAACATACTGCACGGTGTTGGGCTGTAAGCACAACCCCCACCGGTGGATATCGGGTCCTCATACCACCCTCATGGAGTCTGTTTCTGACCGTTTGAGCAGACACATGCACATTTGTGACCTGTTGGAGGTCATTTTGCAGGGCTCTGGCAGTGCTCTTCCTGTTCCTCCTTGCACAAAGGCGGAGGTAGCGGTCCTGATGCTGGGTTGTTGCCCTCATACGGCCTCCTCCACATCTCCTGATGTACTGGCCTGTCTCCTGGTAGTTCCTCCATGCTCTGGACACTACGCTGACAGACACAGCAAACCTTCTTGCCACAGCTCGAATTGCTGTGCTATCTTGGATGAGCTGCACTACCTGAACCACTTGTGTGGGTTGTAGACTCTGTCTCATGCTACCACTAGAGTGAAAGCACCACCAGCATTAAAAAGTGACCAAAACATCAGCCAGAAAGCATAGGAACTGAGAAGTGGTCTGTTGTCACCACCTGCAAAATCACTCCTTTATTGGGGGTGTCTTGCTAATTGCCCATAATTTCCACGTGTTGTCTATCCCATTTGCTCAACAGCATGTGAAATTGATAGTCACTCAGTGTTGCTTCCTAAGTGGACAGTTTGATTTTACAGAAGTGTGATTGACTTGGAGTTACATTGTGTTGTTTAAGTGTTCACTTTATTTTTTTGAGCAGTGTATATATATATATATAGTCAGAAAGTGTAAAGTACACTTAAATACATAAGTTTCACTGCATTTAGACATGTCTGTGCATACACAAATATATTTCACTGTAGTGAACTGCATCTTCAGGCAGTATGCTGCCCCTGAAAATATGCTGTCTTAGGCCTGGGCCTTCTGTGCCTAGGCAGAACTTGTGTGCCTAGGCAGAAACAGACCCCTGATTGTAAATAGTGCAGTTGCAGTCTGTGGGTCAGATATACTAAAGGGTGATGTACCTTCCATGATATACAGTGTGTATTATCTGTAATGAGTTTTGACACTTCATCCTTTAGTACATATGGCCCTTTGTGTCATGTGATCCTGCTTGGAGTACCTATGTTGTACCAGGATCCAGTGCTGAGTCTATGTGTGTTTGTATTGTTCTCACTCTATGTATAAGCCCAGGATATTTCTGTGGAATCTGAACTACGAGCTCTCTGCCTAAAAACACCTAATAGGAGGAGAGATACCATCGGATCCTCTCTCCCTGTAACACATTCCTCCGCATCCTCCACTAACAGATATGGCAGACAACGCCTTTGGATACCCAATGTTTTCAGGTCACCTGTTTCCTGCCACTGCTCATGGACCATACGGTGCAGCCAAGACAAGGGAGCAGCTGAGGCCTGAAGTCTTCTTGGCTCTTTTCTGTGACTCCAGTAAAAGTATTATATTGTGCTAAATTTATGAAAAGACAGAGAATAACAGATAGCAAACTATATCCTTGATGATAACATTTTTATAAGGAATTGTTATGAATGGCTTTAGTGTTAAAAAACTGTACGAATAGTCTAGAAATGTTAGTGCAAATCTTGAATATAATGCAGCTGTAAGACTATATCCCTTATATAAAGGAGGAGGCAGGGTTTTGGTGAATATCTGGGATATATATAAGGCTTAATGTTTTTAGATGGATACATTGGGCTTATAATATACTCTTCTGAGGAACTTCAATGGAAAATACGAAAATGTTTTAGAACGTGAAAAAAACTTTAATGCATAGCTTATTATATGCAAATGTGCTGCAGTGGTGTCTACATGTTTGGTTTCTGGTGATTTACAGCTGTATTAAATTGCGATTCGGCAAATTTAAAAGGGCTCTATATAAGCACATAGCATATTGTTTTTACAGAAGTTTTTAGTTAGTAATCTTCTTTCCAAAAGCAAGGTGTTCACTAACTAAAAATTCTGTAAAAAAATATGCTATGTGCTTATATAGAGCCCTTTTAAATTTGCTGAATCGCAATTTAATAAGGCTGCTGGTTCCTGAGGTGGGATGAGAACCGAATGCAGAGGAACTTTCCATCTACACAATGCAAAGCTAAACATGCCAACTGGACTAATGGTAAGTTCATTGGACACCACCCATTCCTGACATATAGCAGTCAGAAAATGGCGAGAAAAAAAAAAACACATATAAAAAAACATATAAAAGTAAAAACTGTAAAAGTTCTGTCTTTTTTTGCTTCCAAAAAAATAATTTGCCTGTTATAAAGTTTGCGTATTTAAAATATCATATAGAAAAATTGAGATGTCTTACTTTCACAGCTGGAGACAAGTATATGGATGATTGCTTAAAGCAATAAAGTTTGTTTTGAATTCAAGTTTCCCTTGTTCTGTTTTAATGGTTATCAATGTTGTAATAGTTATTGAAGTTTCCATTTTTTTCCGACATTCAATATTAAATGCTTAGAAACAATAACATTATGTGTGTTCAGTATGATGTGACCTCTATTATACTTTAAAAACCTATTGATACACACTATAGTATTGTGTCTGCTAGAATAATATAAAATGGGGCAGTGCTAAAGGATGTGCATGCATATCGTTCATTGAAGATGTCATCTGGTCAACATGACAAAGGACTCAAGAAGGAGTTCTACGTTCTGACTCCCAAGTCATGAAAATAATAATAATACATTTATTTACTATATATTAATGTATTTCTTCTCTCTCTCATTCTAAGCTCTTTTCTTCCCAGAAAGGACGCAAGTACGTAGGAGAGAGAGAAAAAAGAGAAGAGAGTTATTTGAAACCTAGGTGAAGAAAATAGGTGTGCAGTGTATGGCAGGGAGGACAGGTGTTATGTGTCAGGAAGAAGGTTGGTTTGTTAATAATATATTGGCAGCATTATGTACTATTAGCGAAGCAGCTCTTTACTTGGCAGTCCTAGATAAAGGCAGTTGCAGTATCCCAATCGTGACAACATATGGGCATGAACCAAAGTAGGGAGGTCTTCTGGAGTTATCACATGTTTATCCTGGCTATTCCATCATGCTAGATGCACCGAGGCTGGGAACCTTTGCTGGCTTGGCAGCCATGGGCTCACTTTTATTTATTTCTGACAGTTTTATGTATGGCGTCCATCCCAAACTATGAAAGTGCCAAGCACTACACAGCAATCAAATAGCCCTGAGTGCTGACACACACTATTGGTGGAGTCACAACATAACTCAAGGGAGAGTGACAGCAGGTGCTAAGGTGGTAGTCTGCCCACACACAACTACCCCTAGGGCCATTTAAAAACTAAACATATTCCAAACTCTAAAAGGAAAAGAGCAAAGACACTTTTTTGGACTAGTGATAGTATACAAGTCAAAATTGGGTTATATTAATCACCATAAGTTCATTGCTGCTGTCCAGACCCATAAATTCGTAAAACATAACTTTTATTGGTATACATAAAAAACATTGAAGATAAAAGGCAACGTTTAAAATCAACACAAAGATTATATTCTAACAGTCCTTCCTGATTCAAATATAAATTGTACGATTAATAAGATTTTATCACAGTATATAAATTAATTTGTGTCAAAAAATCAATTACAAACAAATACAGTTAGATAATTGGCATATAATATTCCAACAATTATACTATCAATATCCCCAGAATCAGAACAGTTTATAAATGTACATAGATAATCACAGATCTCCTATACATCATTCATAATATATATCATACATACCTGTATGACCACCTTTTAATAAAATGTAGCAGAGTTTGGAATAGGATCCGCTACTTGCCCTTTAGCTATATGAGAGGGTGGCCTAAAGTACACTAACACTATACTGGTAATGGTATGTGTCCTTATTAACTGCATAAATGTTAATAAATCTTCCTGGCAATGAATATGTAGATATACAGTACAAGAAAAATCATATAGTATTAACCATGAAAATATTGTTAATATAGATACTCAGGTCTTAACTATACCTTATAGATTTGCAAGGGGAGGCATATGCAAGATGTAACATCTATTGCACAAGTTCACTTATCTTAAGTGAATTTTCTGAAGCGTAGCAAAATAGAATTATATATGAATTCTCACTTCTACATATTAAAGAAATGGCTGTGATATCATGATAACTCATATTTCCAATCTCTCCAGACAGGTATGACTTTCTTCAGTGAAATTCATACACTGATTTGTGCCTAAAATGCCTGCTTTTATCATTATTCTGGTATGACTTTCTTCACTGAAATTCCACACTGATTTCCTACACTGATTTTTACCTAAAATGCCTGCTTTTATCATTATTCTGGTATGAAATGTATGACTTTTTCTTATATCTAACCAACTAAACTTCTGATGCACATATAATTTACTATCGCAAATTTGCAACAATTAAGAACACTGAACACATGATTCCCTGATAAGGCACAAACACCTCCATGCCATAATTTAGTCAATTTGGCCACTCTGTGAATTGCAAATTAATGCTAACCTTCCACAGCTGACTGATGCGCCCCTATACATCTAGAGTTTACCTGGGAAGGCATTTGCAAGATGCAACATCTATTGCACAACTTCATATATCTTAAGTGAGCATTTTGAAGTGTAGCTAAATAGAATTATACAGGAATTAAACAAGATTGAACACACCTAAATATAATATCACCTAAAATAAGAACAATTAAGGCAAGCATATCTTCCTATATTTATTCTATTGCTTTTTTTGCACAGTGTTACAATGTTTTCTAACATCATCTTCTTCATTATAACCTCCTGCCTCTTTATCAGACTCGCCTATACTGTCTCTACACATCAATATAACAATCTCACCTTCCCTGCTTTCCTCTACCCTTCTTTGCTCCCATGAGCTCCTCTCCTTCCTCCAGTCACAATCTCATCCCTCCCTCCTGTGGTAACTTGTCTTCCTTGAATGGTAATTTAAACAGGCCTTTGTAGGAGGGCTGAGAATCTTTACTTCCCTCCCACAATTGCTCATGGACAGGATGTGATGTGAATTACATCATCTCAACTAAGGATATATCCAGGCAGGAAACTGGTGCTGCTTCCTGTTTGCTTGCTGGGTGGTGTTGGTGATGGTTGATGGTGGTGATGATGGAAATGGTCTGACCGTGGGTAAGATCAAGCGTTTGGGGAAGGGAATTACTATATATATAGGTAGATAGATTTAAAAGGGGGTGTTGCTCCGTGGGTCTGGGCTGTTGTGTTTGTAATACATTTATAGTATTGTGTTATCTGCCTTTTAATAAATACCTTTTAATGTAGACGAACCTTGTGTAATATTAATTTGGTGATTTGGTGATACACCACACCTCCCCTAAAGCTCAGAATCAGAAATGCTCCTGTAAGTCCTACTCCCATCTCCCTTTACTCTCTCTCCTTATGATGTCCCCTCACTTATCGCTATCTGCTGTCAGCCACGCAGAGTCCCCAGGGAAGCAAATACACAAAACACCCATAATCTAATACCCATCACTTGTCACAAACCATCTACTTTGCCCTTCTCCTGTGCCCTCTGGAATGCAAGGTCTGTTTGCAATAAACTTACCTTCATTCATGACCTTTTCATTTCCAACTCCCTCAATTTACTGGCTATCACGGAAACTTGGCTCACTCCATCTGACTCTGTCTCCCCTGCTGCACTCTCATATGATGGCCTACAGTTCAGCCACACTCCTAGACCTGGGAACAAGCAAGGTGAAGGTGTGGGCATACTACTATCCTCTCGCTGCACTTTTCACTGCATACCCTGTTCCCTCCCTCCAATTCTCATCTTTTGAAGTTCACACTATCCACATAATCTCTTTCATCCCTCTGTGAGTAGCTGTGATCTATCGCCTGCCTGGATCCCCTTCTCAATTTCTGGATCACTTTGCCGCCTGGCTCCCTCACTTTCTCTCCTCCAATATACCTTCACCCATTCTTGTCGATGAGGAAATCTACAAGCACTTAACCCACAACAACTTTACAATGTGCACCACCCTTACCTGCCCTGACATCCCAACTTCACAGTACTTCACGACTCTATCCTACACCCTTGACACTCTTGCTCCCATAGCCACAAGCAAACAACTTTGCTCTCACCCACAACCATGGCACACTACATAAACACGCTATCTACAGAGATGCTCATGCACTGCAGACGACTATGGAGGAAATCTTGCACTTCATCAGACTTTCTCCACTGCAAGTTTATCTTGCGCTCCTACTCTACTCCCAGCATGGCCCTAACTCACCCTTCTCTCAACAAACTGACAACACTCAGCCCTTCCCCAATGCCTCCTTCACTATGGAGTCCTTTGATCCTGTAACCGAAGGTTGAAGTGTCTACTTTACAATCAACCTCTCACCTTACAACATGTCCACATGATCCTATTCCATCCAGCTAATCTGTCCCCTCTGTCTGTTGGCGTACCCCAAGATTCAGTCCTAGGCCCCCTCCTCTTCTCCATCTATACATCCTCCCTTGGAATCCTTATAAAATCCTTTGTATTTCAGCAAGGGCGTAGGAATCAAAAAAATCTGGAGGGGGGCAACTAACAATATATATATATATCCCCTTCTGGATGGTTTATTGTGTTGCAGTGAAGGGGCTTGTGTACCTCAATGAAGTTGTAAGTTATGCCATGTACCCAAGATGGTCAGGTTATTGCAGAGAGGTCAGACAAATTAAAATCCACTGGAAAAGGAACTGGCAACCCACCCCAGTATCTTTGCCATGAAAACCTTATGGATAAGCATGACCAGAGACTTAGCAATAGTTGTGTCTGGCGTGTTGCAGTACATAAGGTCACAGAGAGTCGGAAACATCTGAATGACTAAACAACATATATATATATCACATATAATAGTTGTCGTAATTGCGAGTTTGTGAGTAATGCTATGTTAAAAGTTACAGATATGCGCATGCGCCGAAGGCACTCATCGCGAGGCCTGAAAGTTACGGGTTTGACGGGGGCTGCTATGAGTGCCTAAGGCCGAAGGCGCAAGGCCAGTACGTGACTGGCTTGGGGGGAGATGCTCAAAACGGCTGAGGAAACACAGGCTTCAAAAAAATTACAGATTTAACGGCCGCCTTTTTGTTGAATCCTATAACCCGAAAGCCGTCAGAAGACCGCCAAAACATGCAAATTAATTTAAAAATTAACTTACAACCTTACACACAGCACAGGGGGAGAGGCAGGGAACCTGTAAGTGAGGCTGCAAGCTAATTTGATATTTAATTGGCGTTTTTGAGAGGTCTGAAAATGTCTAAGCGAGGAAAAAAATGGCGGCTGTTAAGACGTAACTTTTTTTAAGCCCGTAAATCGGAAACACCTTTCGGGCTTGGGGAAAATTTACAATTTCCCAAGCCCAGAAATTGTTTCACACCCTTAAATGCAAACAGGAGCACAGAGGAGGGAGAGGGGGGGAGAAACACACAGCGGAGAGAGGGGGGGAAGAGACACAGTCTTGAGAAGGGGGGGGGGGGAGAGACACAGGGGAGTAGGATAAGGGGGGAAAACCCAGGGGAGGGAGAGGGGGCAAAGAGACACGGGAGGGAGAGAGTGGGGAGAGGTTCACAGTGATCGCTGAAGGCACAAAAGTTGCGGGTTGGCCGACGACTGCAATGATCGAAGGCGCTCATCGTGAGCCCCGTAAAATAGAGGGGGGGAGAGGCTCGAGATGAGCACCAAAGGCGCTCATCTCGTGGCTGGCAAGTTAGAGGGTGGAGAACCTTGCATTGTGTGGCAAGAAGCATTGTCTGGCTTCAAATTTTATTGCCGTCATTTTTGACGGGCAAGTCGCTACTACATATATATATACATATATATATATATATATATATATAAATATATATACACACACATATATATATATAATATATATATATATATATATATGTATATACATATTGTATATATATCTAACAACAGTGTGTGGGGGGGGGGGGGGGGTTATTTGATCCCCTGCTGATTTTGAACGTTTGTCCACTGACAAAAAAATCATCAGTCTATAATTATAATGGTAAGTGTATTTTAACAGTTAGAATAAAAATAAAAAATAAACGCATGTCAAAAAAGTTATAAACTGATTTGCAGGTCAGTGAGGGAAATAAGTATTTGATCCCCTATCAATCATCAAGATTTCTGGCTCCCAGGTGTCTTTTATACAAGTAACAAACTGAGATTACAAGCACTCTCTGTGCTCCTAATCTCAAAGACAAAAAAGACACCTGTCCACAAATGCAATCAATCAATCAGATTCCAAACTCTCCACCATGGCCAAGACCAAAGACCTGTCCAAGGATGTCATGGACAAGATTATAGACCTACACAAGGCTGGGACAGGCTACAAGACCATCGCCAAGCAGCTTAGTGAGAAGATGACAACAGTTGGTGCGATTATTTACACATGGAAGAAACACAAAATAACTGCCAGTCTTCCTCGGCCTGGTGCTCCATGCAAGATCTCACCTTGTGGAGTTTCAATGATCATGAGAACGGTGAGGAATCAGCCCAGAACTACACAGGAGGATCTTGTTAATGATCTCAAGGCAGCTGGGAACATAGTCACCAAGAAAACCATTGGTAACAAACCACGCTGTGAAGGACTGAAATCCTGCAGCGCCCGCAAGGTCTCCCTGCTCAAGAAAGCACATGTACAGGTCCGTCTGAATTTTGCCAATGAACATCTGAATGATTCAGAGGAGAACTGGGTGAAAGTGTTGTGGTTAGATGAGACCAAAATCGAGCTCTTTGGCATCAACTCAACTCGCTGTGTTTGGAGGAGGAGGATTGCTGCCTATAACCCCAAGAACACCATACCCATCGTCAAACATGGAGGTGGACACATTATGCTTTGTGGGTGTTTTTCTGCTAATGGGACAGGCCAACTGCACCGCATCAAAGGTACGATGGACGGGCCATGTTCCGTAAAATCTTGGGTGAGAACCTCCTTCCCTCAGCCAGGGCATTGAAAACGGTCGTAGATGGGTATTCCAGCATGACAATGACCCAAAAATCACAGCCAAGGCAACAAAGGCGTGCCTCAAGAAGGACCACACTAAGGTCCTGGAGTGGCCTAGCCAGTCTCCAGACCGTAATCCCATAGAAAATCTGTGGAGGGAGCTGAAGGTTTGAGTTGCTAAACATCAGCCTCGAAAACCTAAATGACTTGGAGAGGATCTGCAAAGAGAAGTGGGACAAAATCCCTCCTGAGATGTGTGCAAACCTGGTGACCAACTACAAGAAACGTCTGACCTCTGTGATTGCCAACAAGGGTTTTGCCGCCAAGTACTAAGTCGAAGGGGTCAAATACTTATTTCCTTCATTGACCTGCAAATCAATTTATAGCTTTTTTGACATGAGTTTTTCTTGTTATTTATTTTACTAGCGACTTGCCCGTCAAAAATGACGGGACAATAAAAAAAGTGTTGAAATGCTGTTTGCCACACAATGTGAGTGTACTGTGTGCCTCAACTATATAGATCCCTGTAACACACTAATGAATGCATGTAATCACACTATAAGTGCCGCGAGCTCGCAAAGCGTGATGACGATTCGTAGTTTGACAACTATTATATGTGATTCTGTCTCTCACTGTTAAAATACACCTACCATTAAAATTATAGACTGATCATTTCTTTGTCAGTGTACAAACGTTCAAAATCAGCAAGGAATCAAATACTTTTTTGCCCCACTGTACATATAAATCATATAAATATATATATTTATCAAAATATATATATACGGTCATAAAATTGTAATGCAGGTAATGCTGTTTGCCACACAAAGTAAGGCTTTGGGTCCTCCGAGTACCTTCAGCGCTCATTGCGAGCCTCTCCCCTCGTGTACTTTTGGTTGTCTGGTGGCCATTTTATTCCTTGCTCAGGCAATTATCAAGTGGCAAAACTCGGCCAAATTGCTTGCAATTTGCTTTCCACCTCACTCCCAGACGTCCTGGCTGTTCCCCCGTGCTGTGTGTTTTGTTGTTTTTTGTGTTTTTTGCTTTGCGCGGTTCGGGCGTTAAATTCATATTTTTCCTATCTCGTATTGATTTTTTCTAAGTCCCGCGTCTCGTCTCGCGTTGGTCAACTGCCTCCAGCCTAAGGCGATCCTGCGTTTACTAAGTGTTTGGTGGCTAAGTCCCTGGCGTTTCAATGTGTGATCAGCCCTATTTTGTGGCTAAGTCCCGTGTGTTTCATTGCCTTTAATGCTCGCTTCGCTTCGCGAGGCCCGCAGGCAATGAGCGCCTTTGGCGCTCATCGTTTAAGTCATACAAACCACGCAAAGCGTGACGACGTCTCGTAGTTTGACAATTATAATATGTGATATTTTTTTAATAATGTATAAACCGTGGGCTCTGCAGTGCATTGACGGTCACAGTCACTCAGAGTGTCTCTCTTTCCACTGTTTGCAGTACAGAGACCTCAGCCTTATTAAATTGCGATTCAGCAAAATAGAGCATATTTATTTTACAGAAGTTTTTAGTTAGTGAACTTCTATCCAAAAGCAAGGTCTTCACTAACTAAAAACTTCTGTAAAAAAAATATGCTCTGTGCTTATATAGAGCCCTATTCAATTGGCCAAATTGCAATGTAATAAGGCTGTATGTGTAACATTATAAACCCCATAGTTGTCTCCACCCATATACAGTTTATGCCTGTTCTCTTTTGTTATCCTGTGAAGTAAATACAAACTATTTTAAAACAAGAGCAGGTTGGGTTTGAACTCACAACCTTTTATATCAGAGGAAGTTGCTTTGCCTATGAGCCATCTCTCAACATTACTAAACATTAGAGAAACAAACATATTACTAATTTACATAAAAAATAGGTAACTTATGCTACTGGCGAATGTGTTTCATAATATACCTATGTAGAAACACATACATGTTCAGTGCTATCAATAGAGATTGTTTTAAATGCAATTGAAGTTTTTTGGGGGTGTCAGAAGGTAAGAAACGTACATATAATTTGCAGTCAAAGCACTTCACCGCTCCTCTTTTTCAGACTTTAGCCAATCCAGCTATTGAGGAGATGTACAAACAATTCCAGTCAATCACAGTCTTAAACCAAAGCTTTGCAAAGCAAAGCCACCCTGTGTTGTGATGTCACACCTTGGAGAAAGCAACATGACTATGTGTTCCAACCGAAAGACACTGGCCATGCACTGTGTATTAGAAGATGCAATATGGATATTCACACTTTGCTGTCATACCACCTCAAACAGTGATATACTCAGAGGGATGGAAAATGGCAGCCACATAGAGGTGAGCAGAGAGAAACTAAAGGGCAACTGTGGTGAATTTCTTTCTATCCAATCCTTTCAATAACTACTTAAATAAACAAAATAAATGCAACCAATACATTGTTAACATTTGTATGCAATTATTATGTACTGCAAGCTTCCATTTTCTTTTCTCTGCTGATTCTACCTATTATTTTCTCAGAAGAGTGTCTCCTTGTAAACTAATGAATTATCCATTACTCTATTGATACACTGACGGTTTTATATGCCAAATTCCCATTTTGCAGATAGAAGCAGAAACTAAAATGATTCATTCCACAAGAGCATAGTTGCATATACAAGGTAAAAACATAGAGGTTGTATAATTTTATTTTACATTCTTAGAACATTATGCATATTTTAAGTGTAGTTATTCAAAACAACATTTTAATTCATAACCTTATATAATAGAGTTTATATGGCTTTCAGCAGCATACTTTTATAGGGTGACAACGTGCTTTATCACCACACTGCCCGTTTAAATGTAATATAGGGCACGAGATGCCTTTACCTACTGCAGCTCATCCTGTTTGTGATGTACTGGAATTACTCCAAGCTCTTTTCACAATACTCTCTGGAACAGAAAGTCCTTTGGAAGCTCTGACTTATCACTTTATATTTACTTTCATAACCTGTGTTTACCTACAGGTCCTCGTCTTCACAAACAATAGGTTTATTTTTTTTAGTATGGCAAAGATCCCATTGCATCTCTTTTTAGTTCCCTGTATTCAATTAAAGAAACACTCATAGTTATAAATGCATGAGCAAAATGTATGTGTGGGTCTTAAATGTGTTTTTAGTGTTAACTGGAATAATCTGAGCTTTTTATTGGTTTATATATAAGCTTTCAGCAGGTTATCATTATATTTGAAGAAGCGTATTCTCAATTTCAGTCTTATCCTATTATCAAACAAAGGATATGACCTTCCCTTCTTCCATTCCCCTGCCTCCACTGATATCCAAAAAAGCACATCCCATCATCTGGCTCTTAGGACAGTAGCGGAGCTAAAGCATGGAGGGCCCTGGTGCAAAAAAGATTGCCCCCCTCTCCAAAGGGGAGATTGTTTAAATGTTTTTTTGCGCTTGGCCCTCCCCAGGTACCAACTAACTTAGAGCCCCTTCCCTAGATCCTTTTACATTACATCCCCCTTCCTAAAACCTCTTCTTGTAACAGCATCCCTTGCCAAGACCCTTTCCCATAGCGGCTCCCCCCAAACCCCTTTTTATAGCTGCTCTCCTTCCTCACCTCCTGCCTGTGTGAAGCATGCATATACATATAATATCTCTACAGAGCAGCCAGTCCCTCTCAAAAGCCATTTTCACATAGCACCCAGTCCCTCCCAACATCCACCTCACCACAGCACCCAACAAAATACCCAGTCCTTGCTCTCTCTAATCTATTCCCTGATCCCCAGTGCGCTTAACTGCTCCACACTGCAAACTCTTAGAGCTTCAGTAGAAATGCATTGCACCACTGGTAGATCCACTCCTGTCTCAGGATGTGATGCAACAAACACAAAATGGGTTCCTGTTCTTATAAACAGAGTCTTCAAAAATTTTGATTTTTCCAGAAAATGCTTTATGTCCATGAGTTACACAGCTGCTAATATTGCTAGCTTAGTACATAGCTCGTTTTTTTTTATTTTTCTTAAACTGTAATGGTCCTCAAATCAGGAAATTAGGTGCTGGAGAGGTCTCACTAGCCTCCCACCTCAGAATATATACCCTCCTATGTTAATAATAGGAAAGGGAGATTTATCCCAAAAAAATATAACAAAATGATGTGTTCATATTAAACCAGTTTAGTTTGGGAATGTACTAAAGTACCACTGGAGTTTAGGCGAGAAATTCATATATTTATGAAGTACGTAACAAACTAAAAACATTGCCTGCAGTATAATCCACAAGTATAAAACTATTTTTACAGAAAATCATAATTTTTATAGTCGCGCCAGATAGAAATATCCATATTGTCTGTCTTAGAGAGTGCACTTGTATCAATGGAAGGAGAGGTGGGGAGCGGTATATATTTCTTGATTGAACTGTTTTCCTACCTCCTTCCCCTGCACATGCTCAGAAGCAAGGTAAAGTGCAAACCCTGCTACTCTTGAAATGCATCCTTCACCATAATATTATGGATGCCTCCAAGGACCAACAATGGCATTAAATATATAAATATATATATATCACATATATAGTTGTGAGCATACGAGCCCGCTCGAGCCGTTGCTCACGCTTGCGGGCTCGCACAACTCAAAACTCCTCCTGCCCGCTCGCCGCTCTTAACTCCTCCCCTGCCACTCTTAACTCCTCCCCTGCCACTCTTAACTCCTCCCCCGCCATTCTTAACTCCTCCCCTGCCGGTCTTAAATCCTCCCCCGGCTGCTCTCAACTCCTCCCCCGGCTGCTCTCAACACCTCCCCCCTGCTGCTCTCAACACCTCCCCCCTGCTGCTCTCAACTCCTCCCTGGGGAGGGACCGGCAGACATGCTGGGGACTGAGGTGAAAGAGACAGCCTGGAGGGAAAGAGAGACAAGAGAGACAGGAGGGACACAGACAGGGAGAGTCAGGAGGGACACAGACAGGGAGAGTCAGAAGGGACACAGACAGAGAGAGAGAGAGTGACAGGAGTAACACAGAGAGAGTCAGGAGGGATACAGATAGAGAGAGACAGGAGGGACACAGATAGAGAGAGACAGGAGGGACACAGACAGAGAGAGAGTGACAGGAGTAACACAGAGAGAGAGACAGGAAGGACACAGACAGAGAGAGACAGGAGGGACACAGACAGAGAGAGACAGGAGGGACACAGACAGAGAGACAGGAGGGACACAGATAGAGAGACAGGAGGGACACAGATAGAGAGACAGGAGGGACAGAGAGAGACAGGAGGGACACGGATGGAGGGACACATATAGAGAGACAGGAGGGACACAGACAGAGAGAGACAGGAGGGACACAGACAGAGAGAGACAGGAGGGACACAGATAGAGAGAGACAGGAGGGACACAGACAGAGACAGGAGGGACACAGACAGAGAGAGACAGGAGGGACACAGACAGAGAGAGACAGGAGGGACACAGATAGAGAGACAGGAGGGACAGAGAGAGAGAGAGACAGGAGGGACACGGATGGAGAGACACAGACAGAGAGAGACAGAAGGGACACGGATAGAGAGACAGGAGGGTCACAGACAGAGACAGGAGGTACACAGAGAGAGAGAGAGACAGGAGGTACACAGAGAGAGAGACAGGAGGGACACAGAGAGAGAGACAGGAGGGACACAGAGAGAGAGGCAGGAGAAACACATAGAGAGAGAGACAGGAGAAACACATAGAGAGAGAGACAGGAGAAACACATAGAGAGAGAGACAGGAGAGACACAGAGAGAGACAGGAGGGACACAGAGAGAGACAGGAGGGACACAGACCGAGAGAGACAGGAGGGACACAGACCCAGAGAGACAGGAGAGACACAGACCCAGAGAGACAGGAGGGACACAGATAGAGGGAGACAGGAGGGACACAGAGAGAGACAGGAGGGACAGAGACAGAGAGAGAGAGACACAGGAGGGACACAGCTAGAGAGAGACAGGAGGGACACAGTAAGAGAGAGACAGGAGGGACACAGAGAGAGACAGGAGGGACACAGATAGAGAGAGACAGGAGGGACACAGATAGAGAGACAGGAGGGACACAGACAGAGAGAGACAGGAGGGACACAGACAGAGAGAGAGACAGAAGGGACACAGAGAGAGGGAGACAGTAAGGACACAGAGAGAGACAGGAGGGACACAGAGAGAGACAGGAGGGATACAGACAGAGAGAGACAGGAGGGACAGAGAGAGACAGGAAGGACACGGATGGAGGGACACAGATAGAGAGACAGGAGGGACACAGACAGAGAGAGACAGGAGGGACACAGATAGACAGGAGGGACAGAGAGAGACAGGAAGGACACGGATGGAGGGACACAGATAGAGAGACAGGAGGGACACAGACAGAGAGAGACAGGAGGGACACAGGCAGAGAGAGACAGGAGGGACACAGAGAGAGGGAGACAGGAGGGACACAGAGAGAGACAGGAGGGACACAGTTAGAGAGAGACAGGAGGGACACAGTTAGAGAGAGACAGGAGGGACACAGATAGAGAGAGACAGGAGGGACACAGATAGAGAGAGACAGGAGGGACACAGACAGAGACAGAAGGGACACAGAGAGAGGGAGACAGGGACACAGAGAGAGACAGGAGGGACACAGATAGAGAGACAGGAGCGACACAGACAGATAGAGACAGGAGGGATACAGACAGAGAGAGACAGGAGGGACAGAGAGAGACAGGAAGGACACGGATGGAGGGAGGGACACAGATAGAGAGACAGGAGGGACACAGACAGAGAGAGACAGGAGGGACACAGATAGACAGGAGGGACAGAGAGAGTCAGGAAGGACACAGATAGAGAGACAGGAGGGACACAGACAGAGAGAGACAGGAGGGACACAGACAGAGAGAGACAGGAGGGACACAGAGAGAGACAGTAGGGACACGGATGGAGAGACACAGACAGAGAGAGACAGGAGGGACACAGATAGAGAGAGACAGGAGGTACACAGAGAGAGAGAGAGACAGGAGGTACACAGAGAGAGAGAGAGACAGGAGGTACACAGAGAGAGAGACAGGAGGGACACAGAGAGAGAGGCAGGAGGGACAGAGAGAGGGAGGGACAGGAGGGACACATAGAGAGAAAGAGAGACAGGAGGGACACATAGAGAGAGAGAGACAGGAGAAACACAGAGAGAGAGAGAGACAGGAGAAACACATAGAGAGAGAGAGACAGGAGGGACACAGACCGAGAGAGACAGGAGGGACACAGACCGAGAGAGACAGGAGGGACACAGACCGAGAGAGACAGGAGGGACACAGAGAGAGGGAGACAGTAGGGACACAGAGAGATGGAGACAGTAGGGACACAGAGAGAGACAGGAGGGACACAGAGAGAGACAGGAGGGACACAGAGAGAGACAGGAGGGACACAGACCCAGAGAGACAGAAGGGACACAGACCGAGAGAGACAGGAGGGACACAGACAGAGAGAGACAGGAGGGACACAGAGAGAGGGAGACAGTAGGGACACAGAGAGATGGAGACAGTAGGGACACAGAGAGAGACAGGAGGGACACAGAGAGAGACAGGAGGGACACGGAGAGAGACAGGAGGGACACAGAGAGAGACAGGAGGGACACAGAGAGAGACAGGAGGGACACAGATAGAGAGACAAGAGGAACACAGACAGAGAGAGACAGGAGGGACACAGACAGAGAGAGAGACAGAAGGGACACAGAGAGAGGGAGACAGGGACACAGAGAGAGACAGGAGGGACACAGATAGAGAGACAGGAGCGACACAGACAGAGAGAGACAGGAGGGACACAGACAGAGAGAAACAGGAGGGACAGAGAGAGACAAGAGGGACACGGATAGAGAGACAGGAGGGACATAGACAGAGAGAGACAGGAGGGACACAGATAGAGAGACAGGAGGGACACAGATGGAGGGACACAGATAGAGACAGGAGGGACACAGACAGAGAGAGACAGGAGGGACAGCGAGAGACAGGAGGGACACAGAGAGAGACAGGAGGGACACAGAGAGAGACAGGAGGGACACAGACAGAGAGACACAGGAGGGACACAGACAGAGAGAGACAGGAGGGACACAGATAGAGAGAGACAGGAGGGACACAGATAGAGAGACAGGAGGGACAGAGAGAGACAGGAGGGACACGGATGGAGAGACACAGACAGAGAGAGACTGGAGGGACACAGATAGAGAGACAGGAGGGACACAGATAGAGAGAGACAGGAGGGACACACATAGAGAGACAGGAGGGACACAGACAGAGAGAGACAGGAGGGACACAGAAAGAGAGAGAGACAGAAGGGACACAGAGAGAGGGAGACAGTAGGGACACAGAGAGAGACAGGAGGGACACAGACAGAGAGAGACAGGAGGGATACAGACAGAGAGAGAGACAGGAGGGACAGAGAGAGACAGGAAGGACATGGATGGAGGGAGGGACACAGATAGAGAGACAGGAGGGACACAGACAGAGAGAGACAGGAGGGACACAGATAGACAGGAGGGACAGAGAGAGTCAGGAAGGACACGGATGGAGGGACACAGATAGAGAGACAGGAGGGACACAGACAGAGAGAGACAGGAGGGACACAGACAGAGAGAGACAGGAGGGACACAGAGAGAGACAGTAGGGACACGGATGGAGAGACACAGACAGAGAGAGACAGGAGGGACACAGATAGAGAGAGACAGGAGGTACACAGAGAGAGAGAGAGACAGGAGGGACACAGACAGAGAGAGACAGGAGGTACACAGAGAGAGAGAGAGACAGGAGGTACACAGAGAGAGAGAGAGACAGGAGGTACACAGAGAGAGAGACAGGAGGTACACAGAGAGAGAGACAGGAGGGACAGAGAGAGGGAGGGACAGGAGGGACACATAGAGAGAGAGAGACAGGAGGGACACATAGAGAGAGAGAGACAGGAGAAACACAGAGAGAGAGAGAGAGAGACAGGAGAAACACATAGAGAGAGAGACAGGAGGGACACAGACCGAGAGAGACAGGAGGGACACAGACCGAGAGAGACAGGAGGGACACAGAGAGAGGGAGACAGTAGGGACACAGAGAGATGGAGACAGTAGGGACACAGAGAGAGACAGGAGGGACACAGATAGAGACAGGAGGGACACAGAGAGAGACAGGAGGGACACAGACCCAGAGAGACAGGAGGGACACAGACCGAGAGAGACAGGAGGGACACAGACAGAGAGAGACAGGAGGGACACAGAGAGAGGGAGACAGTAGGGACACAGAGAGATGGAGACAGTAGGGACACAGAGAGAGACAGGAGGGACACAGAGAGAGACAGGAGGGACACGGAGAGAGACAGGAGGGGCACAGAGAGAGACAGGAGGGACACAGAGAGAGACAGGAGGGACACAGATAGAGAGACAAGAGGAACACAGACAGAGAGAGACAGGAGGGACACAGACAGAGAGAGAGACAGAAGGGACACAGAGAGAGGGAGACAGGGACACAGAGAGAGACAGAGGGACACAGATAGAGAGACAGGAGTGACACAGACAGAGAGAGACAGGAGGGACACAGACAGAGAGAAACAGGAGGGACAGAGAGAGACAAGAGGGACACGGATAGAGAGACAGGAGGGACACAGACAGAGAGAGACAGGAGGGACACAGATAGAGAGACAGGAGGGACACAGATGGAGGGACACAGATAGAGACAGGAGGGACACAGACAGAGAGAGACAGGAGGGACAGCGAGAGACAGGAGGGACACAGAGAGAGACAGGAGGGACACAGAGAGAGACAGGAGGGACACAGACAGAGATACACAGGAGGGACACAGACAGAGAGAGACAGGAGGGACACAGATAGAGAGAGACAGGAGGGACACAGATAGAGAGACAGGAGGGACAGAGAGAGACAGGAGGGACACGGATGGAGAGACACAGACAGAGAGAGACAGGAGGGACACAGATAGAGAGACAGGAGAGACACAGAGAGAGAGAGAGACAGGAGGTACAGAGAGAGAGACAGGAGGTACACAGAGAGAGAGACAGGAGGGACACACAGAGAGAGAGACAGGAGGGACACATAGAGAGAGAGACAGGAGAGACACAGGCAGAGAGAAGAGACATGAGAGAGAGACAGGAGGGACAGAGACAGGAGGGACAGAGACAGACAGAGATAGAGAGACAGGGGGGACACATCCAGAGATAGAGAGACAGGAGGGACAGAGAGAGAGAGAGGAGGGACAGAGAGAGACAGGAGGGACACAGAGAGAGGCAGGAGGGACACAGACACACAGAGAGAGAGACATGAGAGAGAGAGACAGACAGGAAGGAGGGACAGAGAGAGAGAGAGACAGACAGGAAGGAGTGACAGAGAGAGACTGACAGGAGGGAGGGATAGAGAGACAGACAGGAGGGAGGGATAGAGAGACAGACAAGAGGGAGGGATAGAGAGAAAGATTGACAGGAGGGAGGGATAGAGAGAGAGACAGGAAGGAGGGACAGAGAGAAAGATTGACAGGAAGGAGGGACAGAGAGAAAGATTGACAGGAAGGAGGGACAGAGAGAAAGATTAACATGAAAGAGGGACAGAGAGAAATATTGACATGAAGGAGGGACAGAGAGACAGACAGGAAGGAGGGACAGAGAGATGAGAAAAGTGGAGTGGAAGTAACAGGGGAGGGAAAGCGGGGTAGAAGAGAAAAGGGAAGGGCGAGGGGTGGAAGAGACAGGGTAGGGAGAGGGGTGGAAGAGACACAGGAAAGGGAAATGGGGGAAGAGACACAGGGAGGAAGAGAAGGGAAAAGAAACGGGAGGGAGGGAAGAGACACAAGGGAGGGGGGAGAGGGGTTGAAGAGACACGGGAGGGAGAGAGGGGAAAGGGGACACATGGGGAGGGGGAGGGGGGAAGAGATACAGGGGTGAAGAGGGGGGAAGAGAAACATGGGGGAGAGGCTCGCAATGAGAGCCTTTGGCGCTCATTGCGAGGCCCATGATGAGCTTCAAAGGTGCTTAGTAAAGTAGAGGGGGGAGTGGCTCTCATTGAGCTCCTACCGTCAAGTAGAGGGGGGAAAAGGTAGAGGGGGGGGAGGCTCGCAATGAGCGCCAAAGGCGCTCATCGCAAGGCCAGTTAAGTAGAGGGGGGAGAGGCTTGCAATTTGTGGCAAACACCATTGCCAGGCTTCAAATTTTATTGCCGTCATTTTTGACGGGCAAGTGGCTAGTATATATATATATATTTGTGCTCGGGTACCTCAATTTGCCCCACTTCTTCCGTGGGTGAGGCCCCCAGCTGCTTCATACACGGTCAGTCCCTCTGTAGCCCCGCCTCTTTCTTAGGCGGGGCACTCTGCAGCTTTATAAGCGCTTCCTGTTGCACATCAGCTCATTTGGCTCTGTGTCATGCAGGGTACTGCAGCGCCTTCGTTTGTTTTTTGGCCTTTTTCTAATCTTGCACTTGAGCTGTTTGCTCATTCTGACTCTACGTCCTGCAGTATGCTTCTCAGCTCTATCGTCTAACTATGCCTGTCCCTTTTTAGTCACCTCTCTCTGCCATTCTCAGCTCTCTCATTTCAGCACCTGTGCATATCTCCTCGAGGTAAGTTATCCTGACTTCCTTACTTTTTCCTGCTATAGATCTGAGTCTGAAACTACTTGTTTATGCCCTTGTCTACGACCAAGGTAGCACTTTGGCTTCCCTACGCCCCATTCATGTGGTTTCCTGCCCCAATCTACTAAACTTCTACCCTCCTTACTCTCTCTTATCTGCCTTCTCTGGGCACCACTTCTGTCACCTCTATAAATACTATGCAGAGCATCCTGCCATGCAGATTCTGGCTCCTTTTCTTGCCCAAAAGGACACTCTCATTGCTGGAGAGCGATGGGTGATCTCAAGGTAATGTATTCCGACTTCTGTACGCTTTCCTACTAAAGGTCTGGGCCCGTAACTACTTGTCTATGCCACTTGTCTACATCCAAGGTAGCACTTCGGCCTACCTATACCTTATTCATGTGGTTTTTGGCCAAGATCTACTAAACATCTGCTCTCCTTATGCTCTCTACTCAGGACCCCTCTGGGGACCACTTCCGTCACCTCTGTAAATCCTATACTTGCCTTCGCTAGACACCACCTCAATCACGCTTTCATAGTCTCATTTGCTAGGCTCAATCACACTCGCAAGCCACATCAGCCTTCGCTAGGCTCCTCCTCAATCACGCTTTCATAGTTGCACTTGCCTTTGCTAGGCATCATCATACTCGCAAGCCACACATCAGCCTTCTCTAGGCACCACTCCTTCTCCTAAGTCCTACACTAGCCCTCTCGTCTATTGCCACTAATGTCTTTTCTTGTATCGCTTAATACACTTCCCCTCCAGTAGCCTCCTGATCCCGGGGTTACCAGCAGTTCGTCACTCCCCTCCGAGACCCACTTTCAGGTCACTAGTGACCTCATCCGATATCGCTGCTGTACCCGGGCGTATCAGCGTTCCTTGCTTCGCGCAAGGACTCATCTGGCCCACTGAGCAGGCACGATGTCCAGTGGCACCCGGCATTTCTCGGCTACCCCTCGCCACGTTATTCCACTTGTCCAACAGGACATTCCAAAGCTGGAGGGCCACGGTTCTTATAGCTACCCTGATCGTTCGACCATTGGGAGAGGGCCACTCCCACAAATACCAGATAACATTATTTACCTGGCCACATATATATATTTCTAATTACAGAGCTAGCTTTATGACATTTTATTACCTAATTATGCTGAATTTATTTATTCTTCCATCATACAGCAGTTCTTTAATGCTGTAAACTACATAACAGTTTATAACCATAGCCCTACAGCACAGCACATTGCAAAACCCACTGGCAGTGAGAGGGTTAAGTGACACTAATGCGCAGCGCACAGGACCAGTGCTCGTCAGTACTGAATTAAACTTCAATGCAAAGCTAACGAGATCTTATCAGGACAGTATTAATAGGAGGAAGGCAGATTACATATCTTTGCTCTTGGTGCTTTAACTACCTACCACGGTGCCCACGTGTTTTTCTGGATTTTAAAGGGTCAGGATTTTCCTTCCATAGCACTGCATGCAGGATTGAGGCTATAAAATATTACAATTGATTTAAAACATAAAATAATGTTTTATTAACTATTTCACTGCCACTAAAACCAACATCACGGGGAGTCAAAATAGGTATTTAGCTACATGCACTGTCAGTGCCATAAACTATTATACAATAATATTACAATTAATTAAAGAGACACTGTAGTTCTATATCTATACTATTTAAGAACTTTACATGATGGACAACAAAAACAAAACAGCTTTTAATATATTACCTTTTTATAACCAATTTTGCTGCAGCGGATTCTAATGTTTTGGATTCTGATGGTCTGCTTCATTAAATGGGAGGAAACTTTGAAAACACAATGGCAAATGGCAGTTAAAACTGGCAGTACTTTCATTGGGTCTAACCAAAAACTAACTTGTTTACAAGGACACATCCTCCTGCAACAACTGCAGACAAAAGGGTCTCAATAAATCAAATGGAACATATCAACAAAGAATAATTGCAATTAAAGTTGAAGTTTAAATACTGTTTATTTTTTTTATATATTTTTTTATTTTGATTTCTAAAACATCTTGCCCATTATTAGGTTTAATTATTGAAAAGACTATATAGGAAAAATGTGAGCACAGAACCAAGACGCCTCACAAATAATTTAACTGCATTATTACACACAATGCTGCAATATAAATGCACATAAAATATAAATAATGATTATTATAAACTAGCGACTTGCCCGTCAAAAAATGACAGCAATAAAATTGTAAGGCAGGTAATGCTGTTTGGTGGAGACGCGCGGTAAATGGGTGCTGTTTTTATTGTGTTTTCTTTTTTTTTTTGTCTGTTTGTGTATGGTAGTGAAATAATTAATACATTAATAAATTAATATACTTTACCTATTTGGAAGTAATATATGCAGGAAGCATTGTGCTGAAGAGCTGACAATCTGTTTTGATGTTCCTGCAGCATACAATGTAGGATTGCAGTGTTGTGGAGCTGAGGTGTAAGTGTCAGCAATGTGTGTAGTGTAAATAGGCTGCGTGCGCGAGGGGAAGCCGTTAGGGTAGCTGGGTACTTCCGCATTGTGTAAGTTAGTGTTGTAAAATGGCGGCGAATGTGTATGTGCTGGGCTGCTGTCTATGGTGTAGCGTCCTTGTTAATAGTGTATCTTGTATCTCGTACGGCTTTTTGGAAAATCCGTATGTGCTTGGTGGTGTTTTGCGTGTTTAGGGTCCTGTAGCCTCGTTTTCGTTTTTTTTCGGAGGGGGATTTTCGCGTGTGTAAACTCTTTAATTTGGACTTAAATTGAGGTGTAACTTCACTTGCAGAGGTCCTGGGTGCCCCCCCCCTTGCTGTGGGTAAGCTTTTTATGAATTTGTTGTGTGTATTTATTGTGTTTTTATTGTTTTTATGTGCGCGCGGTTCGGGAGTTAAGGCCGTATTTTTGCAAGGTCGTAATGTTTTTTTTTCTAAGTCCCGCGGCTCGTATTTTTGGATGGTAAGTCCGTAAATTTTCCGGTGTAAGTCCCGGTTGCGGCTCATTGCAGCCGACGTGGGAGCATCCACCTCCGCAAATGCAGCCCCTCGCTTTGCGAGGGTCTGCATTTGCGGGCCGAAAGTCGTAGAGATGAGCGCTCATCACCAGCGCAAGGAGCGCCTTTGGTGCTCGTTGCCAGCAACTGCGGCCCTTGCGAAGCGAGGGCCGCAGTTACTGCGAGCCCGCAACGTTAGCAACAACTCGCATTCTGTGCACCCTGTTCGGCTCAGCTATGCCCCCACCTCATTCAGTGCCAGTCTGTGCCCCCTATTCTGCTCAGTTAATACCTCCTCTCTCTGTGCCAGGTTGTCCCCCCTGTTCTGCTCAGTTATTTCCCCCTTTACTCAGTGCCAGGTTGTGCCCCATGTTCTGCTTAATTATTCCCCCTTCTCCCAGTGCCAGGTTGTGCCCCTGTTCTGCTCGGTTATTTCCCCCCTCTCTCAGTACCAAACTGTGCCCCCTGTTCTGCTCAGCCAAGTCCCACCTCTCTCAGTGCCTGGTTGTGCTCCTATTCTGCTCAGCTATGTCCCCCCTCTCTCAGTGCCAGGCTGTGCCCCTGTTCTGCTCAGCTATGTCCCCTCTCTCTCAGTGCCTGGTTGTGCCCCTGTTCTGCTCAGCTATGTCCCCCTCCACTGTGCCAGGCTGTGCCCCTGTTCTGCTCAGCTATGTCCCCGATCTCTCAGTGCCAGGCTGTGCCCCTGTTCTGCTAAGCTATGTCCCACTCTCTCTGTGCCAGGCTGTGCCCCTGTTCTGCTCAGCTATGTCCCCCTCTCTTTGTGCCAGGCTGTGCCCCTGTTCTGCTCAGCTATGTCCCCCCTCTCAGTGCCAGGCTGTGCCCCTGTTCTGCTCGGCTATGTCCCCCCACTCTGTGCCAGGCTGTGCCCTTGTTCTGCTCAGCTATGTCCCCCCTCTCTGTGCCAGGCTGTGCCCCCTGTTCTGGTCAACTATGTCCCCCTTTCTGTGCTAGGCTGTGCCCCTGTCCTGCTCAGCTATGTCCCCCCTCTTTCAGTGCCAGGCTGTGCCCCTGTTTTGCTATGTCCCTCTCTTTCAGTGCCAGGCTGTGCCCCTGTTCTGCTCGGCTATGTCCCCCTCTCTCAGTGCCAGGCTGTGCCCCTGTTCGGCTCAGCTATGTCCCCCCTCTCAGTGCCAGGCTGTGCCCCTGTTCTGCTCGGCTATGTCCCCCCACTCTGTGCTAGGCTGTGCCCCTGTTCTGCTCAGCTATGTCCCCCTCTCTGTGCCAGGATGTGCCCCTGTCCTGCTCAGCTATGTCCCCCTTCTTTCAGTGCCAGGCTGTGCCCCTGTTCTGCTATGTCCCCCTCTCTCTGTGCCAGGCTGTGCCCCTGTTCTGCTCAGCTATGTACCCCTCTCTGTGCCAGGATGTGCCCCTGTCCTGCTCAGCTATGTCCCCCTTCTTTCAGTGCCAGGCTGTGCCCCTGTTCTGCTATGTCCCCCTCTCTTAGTGCCAGACTGTGCCCCTGTTCTGCTCAGCTATGTACCCCTCTCTGTGCCAGGATGTGTCCCTGTCCTGCTCAGCTATGTTCCCCCTCTCTCAGTGCCAGGCTGTGCCCCCTGTTCTGCTCGGCTATGTCCCCCTCTCTCAGTGCCAGGCTGTGCCCCCTGTTCTGCTCAGCTATGCCCCCCCTCTCTCAGGGCCAGGCTGTGCCCCTGTTCTGCTCAGGTATGCCCCCCCTCTCTCAAAGCCAGGCTGTGCCCCTGTTCTGCTCAGCTATGTCCTCCCTCTCTTTGCCAGGTTGTGCCCCTGCTTATGCTCAGCTATGTCCCCCCTCTCTCAATGCCAGGCTGTGCCCCTGTTCTACTCAGTTATGTTCCCCTCTCTGTGCCAGGCTGTGCCCCTGTTCTGCTCAGGTATGTCCCCCTCTCTCAAAGCCAGGCTATGCCCCCTGTTCTGCTCAGCTATGTCCCCCCTCTCTGTGCCAGGTTGTGCCCCTGCTTATGCTCAGCTATGTCCCCCCTCTTTCAGTGCCAGTCTGTGCCCATGTTCTGCTCGGCTATGTCCCCCTCTCTCAGTGCCAGGCTGTGCCCCTTGTTCTGCTCAGCTATGCCCCCCTCTCTCAGTGCCAGGCTGTGCCCCTGTTCTGCTCAGGTATGTCCCCCTCTCTCAAAGCAAGGCTGTGCCCCATGTTCTGCTCAGCTATGTCCTCCCTCTCTGTGCCAGGTTGTGCCCCTGCTTATGCTCACCTATGTCCCCCCTCTCTCAATGCCAGGCTGTGCCCCTGTTCTACTCAGTTATGTTCCCCTCTCTGTGCCAGGCTGTGCCCCTGTTCTGCTCAGCTATGGCCCCATCTCGCTGTGCCAGGCTGTGCCCCTGTTCTGCTCAGCTATGTCCCTCCTCTGTCAGTGCCAGGCTGTGCCCCTGTTCTGCTCAGCTATGCCCCCCCCCCCCCACTCTCAGTGCCAGGCTGTGCCCCTGTTCTGCTCAGATATGTCCCCCCTCTCAGTGCCAGGCTGTGCCCCTGTTCTGCTCAGCTATGTCCCCGATCTCTCAGTACCTGGCTGTGCCCCCTGTTCTGTTTGGCTATGTCCCCCCACTCTGTGCCAGGCTGTGCCCCCTGTTCTGGTCAGCTATGTCCCCCCTCTCTGTGCCAGGCTGTGCCCCTGTTCTGGTCAGCTATGTCCCCCCTCTTTCAGTGCCAGGCTGTGCCTCTGTTTTGCTCGGTTATGTCCCCCTCTCTGTGCCAGGCTGTGCCTCTGTTTTGCTCGGTTATGTCCCCCTCTCTGTGCCAGGCTGTGCCCCCTGTTCTGGTCAGCTATGTCCCCCCTCTCTGTGCCAGGCTGTGCCCCTGTTCTGGTCAGCTATGTCCCCCCTCTTTCAGTGCCAGGCTATGCCCCTGTTCTGCTCGGCTATGTCCCCCTCTCTGTGCCAGGCTGTGCCCCTGTTCTGCTCGGCTATGTCCCCCTCTCTGTGCCAGGCTGTGTCTCTGTTTTGCTCGGTTATGTCCCCCTCTCTGTGCCAGGCTGTGCCCCTTTACTTCTCAGTTGTTACTCCTCTCACCCTGGCATCCTGTCCTTGCAGCCCCTGCCTGTCTGGCTCCAGACTCTGGGGTGGGATGTGATGATTTTCCAGTGGGTATTTGTTAGGTCAGACTGTGCACCGCCCGGCGCTCTGCTCTCTCTCTCTCCGGGTTATTTATTACCTCTCTCCCCTGGCGGCAGAGCTGCGGCTCCGGGGCTGCTGCCAACAACCGGTCCTAGAGGCGCCCCAACTAGGGGGATTCCGAGCAACGACGGGTACAGACGCCAAATAGTAATTCCTATAATACTCTAAGGCAGTGCAAATTCTCTCATGGGCTGGATTTAAATAATAGTGACAACACGTACGTTTTACAGTATTTGTGTGTGTGTGATTATATAAATAAATATGTATATAAATAAACTATATTAATAATATAAATGTGTATGTGTGTATATATATATATATATGTATGTATGTGTGTGTATATATATATATATATATATATATATATATATGTGTGTGTGTGTAAATATATACAGTGCCTTGCAAAAGTATTCACCCCCTTGACATTTTACCTATTTTGTTACGTTACAGCCTTAAGTTCAATGTCTTGTTAATCTGAATTTCATGTGATGGATCAGAACACAATAGTCTAAGTTGGTGAAGTAAAATGAGAAAAATATATACATAAAATTATTTTTTTAGAAATAGAAAACAGAAAATTGGCATGTGCGTATGTATCCACCCCCTTTGTTATGAAGCCCATAAAAAGCTCTGGTGCAACCAATTACCTTCAGAAGTCACATAATTAGTGAAATGATGCCCACCTGTGTGCAATCTAAGTGTCACATGATCTGTCATTAGATATTCACACTTTTTTTTTTTTTAAAGGCCCCAGAGGCTGCAACACCTAAGCAAGAGCCACCACTAACCAAACACGGCCACGAAGACCAAGGAACTCTCCAAAAAAGTAAGGAGGAGACAATGTTGTTGAGAAGTACAAGTCAGGGTTAGGTTATAAAAATAAATAAATATCCAAATATTAGATTTGATGCTGTTCTTGGGTATCATCAATCATAACCAAATGGAAAGAACATGGCACAGCAAACCTGCCAAGAGATGTCCGTCCACCAAAACTCACGGACCGGGCAAAGAGGGTATTAATCAGAGAGGCAGCACAGAGACCTAAGGTAACCCTGGAGGAGCTGCAGAGTTCCACAGCAGAGACTGGAGTATCTGTACATAGGACGACAATAAGCCGTACGCTCCATAGAGTTGGGCTTTATGGCAGAGTGGTCAGAAGAAAGCCATTACTTTAAGGAAAAAACTAAATGTATGTAGGAAGGTGCTCTGGTCTGATGAGACTAAAATTTAACTTTTTGGCCATCATAGAAAACGCTATGTCTGGCGCAAACCCAACACATCACATCAAGCATGATGCTGCCACCACCATTTTTCACTGTGGGGATTTTTCAGCAGCCGGGACTGGGAAACTTGTCAGAGTTTAAGGGAAAGATGGCTGGTGATAAATGCAGGGATATTCTTGAGCAAAACCTGTACCACTCTGTGTGTGATTTGAGGCTAGGATGGAGGTTCACCTTCCAGCAGGACAATGGCCCCAAACACACTGCTAAAGCAACACTTGAGTGGTTTAAGGGGAAACATGTCAATGTGTTGGAATGGCAATCTTTAAGTCTGATCACAGATTTTCTATTGGATTGAGGTCTGGGCTTTGACTAGGCCATTCCAACACATTGACATGTTTCCACTTAAACCACTCAAGTGTTGCTTTAGCAGTGTGTTTCACTGTGGGGATGGTGTCCTTTGGGTGATGTGATGTGTTGGGTTTGCGCCAGACATAGCGTTTTCTTTGGCCGAAAAGTTCAATTTTAGTCTCATCAGACCAGAGCACCTTCCTCCATACATTTTGGGAGTCTCCCACATGCCTTTTCGCAAACTCAAAACGTGCCATTTTGTTTTTTGCTGAAAGTAATGGCTTTCTTCTGGCCACTCTGCCATAAAGCCCAACTCTATGGAGTGTCGTCCTATGTACAAATACTCCAGTCTCTGCTGTGGAACTCTGCAGCTCCTCCAGGGTTACCTTAGGTCTCTGTGCTGCCTCTCTCATTAATGCCCTCCTTGCCCGGTCCGTGAGTTTTGGTGGGTGGCCGTCTCTTGGCAGGTTTGCTGTTGTGCCGTGTTCTTTCCATTTGGTTATGATAGATTTGATGGTGCTCCTGGGGATCACAAAGATTTGGATATTTTTTTATAACCTAACCCTGACTTGTACCAATATTGTCCTTTACTTGTTTGGAGAGTTCCTTGGTCTTCATGGCAGTGTTTGGTTAGTGGTGCCTCTTGCTTAGGTGTTGCAGCCTCTGGGGCCTTTCAAAAAAGGTGTGTGTATGTAATGACAGATCATGTGACACTTAGATTGCACACAGGTGGGCATCTTTTCACTAATTATGTGACTTCTGAAGGTAATTGGTTGCACCAGAGCATTTTATGGGCTTCATAACAAAGGGAGTGTTCTATGCTCAAACAATGGATGCTGAAGAGGCTGAAGTACAGTTCTACAGGGATATTCAACACCTCCTAGATATAACACCATGAAAAGATGTTATTCTCATCATAGGAGATTGGAATGCTAAAGTAGCGAACCAAAAAGCTCCTGGAATAACTGAAAACATTGGCATTGAGTACAAAATAAAGCAGGTAAGAGATCAGACATCACCAGATGGACAATATAGAAATTAGATTGACTATATATTTTGTAGCCAATGATGGAGGAGCTCTATACAGTCAGCAGAAACCAGACCTGGAGCTGACTGCGGCTCAGACCACAAGCTTATTATTGCAAAGCTCAGAGTTAAACTGAAAGGAGGGAAGTCCTCAGACCAAGCAGATGTGAAATAAATAATATCCCTTGTTAATATATAGTGGAGGTAAAGATAGATTTAATGGAAAAGACATGGTAGAAGAACTTTGAAATAATTCTGAAATAATAATGATATAGACATTATTAATATATAAAAATAAAAGATAATGCACAATGTACTAAAAAAAATCCAGTGGTACCTCAGGTTACACCATTAATCTGTTATGGATGGGACAGTGTAACCCGAGGTAGAATTTCCCATAAGAATCAATGTAAATTCAATCCATCCACTCGGGACCCCAGATTTTTCACATTTTAGTTTGAACTGATGGTCTTGTTTTTGGATACAAACCCTTAAAACTACTCAGACATTATTAAACAACAATAATTACATCAAATAACTTACAGCCTTATTAAATTGCAATTCGGCCAATTCTAAAGGGCTCTATATAAGCACAGAGCATATTTTTTTACAGATGTTTTTAGTTAGTGAACTTCTA
This sequence comes from Discoglossus pictus, assembly GCA_027410445.1. Taxonomy (NCBI): domain Eukaryota; kingdom Metazoa; phylum Chordata; class Amphibia; order Anura; family Alytidae; genus Discoglossus; species Discoglossus pictus. Next base: position 140,090,846 of record CM050169.1, read on the forward strand.
TCCAAAAGTAAAGTCTTCACTAACTAAAAACGTCTGTAAAAAAATATGCTCTGTGCTTATATAGAGCCCTTTAGAATTGGCAGAATTGCAATTTAATAAGGCTGTTAGAATGTAACTTCACTTTACCTGTATTGGGAGGACTTGAGGGCTCAATGGGATGATGGAGATCTAGAGGAGGAGAATGAGGCCACAGGTTATTGCTTGGAACTTTGGCACTTATAGGCACAGGCTGGGCAAACTGGCTCATAGGTACAGGCTGGGCACACTAGCACATAGGCACAGGCTGGGTCACACACTCACTCTCAGCAGGTGTCGCAATCAGTCGGCGTCTGTGCATGCGTTGGCTTCCTGCGTTACAAAATAACCTGAGGTAACGTTGCAATCCGAGGTGTCATAACACGAAAAGCGACGCAACCTGAGGCCGTTACAACCCGAGGTACCACTGTATCTACTTTGTCAGTTATGTCTTCCTTGTCAGTATTTTGTATGATAAAATATTTCGCTCGTCGCTGAGTTTGTCATAAGATGCAGGTTGAATTTTGGTCTTTTTATGTGTTCCAGAAAGAAGAAGAAAGTTGGCTTAAAGGGGCACTACATTTATAAATGCTGCACTGCATTATCAAATAGAGCACTGAATATCTATTACATTTTTGAGGGGGAATGTTTAAAATTGATGCATATTTCAAAGTGTTCAATATCTTTTAATTTAATCTAATTATTCTTTCAGGAAAATATCTTGAAGTTCCTTTTTTGGATAACATCAGTAAAGGGGTAGTGTCCCTAAGAGTGCATATACAGTGCAAATGTTGGATTCCATTAATTCATGTATTATATATTGGCCTCATGTTCAGTAAACTGCCCTGTATATTAGACCATCTTCAGCATCACAACTAATTGAAAAGCCCACTCTCCTCTTCTTGTCTCAAACCTAGATACTTATCCTAGCTAGACATTTGTCATTCTAAATCTAGACTTAGCAACATTATTAATGTTCAAGTGGCACGCAAAAGGATTTGAGTAGCACTCATGAGGGTGTAGTTAATATAATGAATACTGATGTAGTTAGGTGATTTGATGGAATAGGGAAAAGAGAAGATGTGATGTTGGTGCCTAAATAAGAGTTTGCGAGAGGCCACCATTTGGTGTGGGCATATGATGAAATTGCAGAGATGATGATCAGGTGATAGCATACAATTTATTTAATGAAATGGGATTTAATGTCTCATGGTTTATCAGATGAAATGGTGGTCACACAATTTGTAATGTATGTTATTTGATGATGTGACTTAAATGTAGATTTAAAGGACCACCTGAGGTCTGAGCTACACCAGTCGAACCCCAAAACACATAGCAAGAAATCTGCTAACAGCTGAATGCCCCCCCCCCCCCCCCCCCAATTATGCAAAAGGAGTGGAGCTCTGCAGCACATAGCAACTGGCAGAGACCTATACAGGTAAGAACTTGAAATTATTGTTAGTATTAAAATGTTTAAACCTTATAAAACAAACATAGATATGCATGTACTTTCATTTAAACATCATTTATTTATAGAGTACAATGGTCATATAAGAGGTTTACTTGAAGAAATAGGGTGGAAGTGAAAAACCTTTTCCCATTAAACAACTACTGCTATGCATTTAAAAGTAAAGCTTATATGATTGTTTGTCTGTTTGGCCTTTTTTGACATTTTTACTTTTAATTTGTCTGATTTCCCCTCAAGCAGAGATGCTTGGGACTGGACCATCATAGAGCTTTGAGACTTACCTCCATCCCTGCTTTTTACACAGAGGTAACAGCTTTATTGTAAACTGCTTGCTAGATCCCCATAGGACTCACAAGTCCTCATTTTTATCAATGGTTAAAGGTTTTCCTCTTACCAGTTATATCTCATTAACCCTTCAACCTTTCTACTTTAAATTATAACCTCTTGTTCTTATTTTACTATTTTTATAAAAGACAGGTTTAAAAAAACTTCAATTCTTTATTATTTTTGAAGGTTTCTATAATGTGTCGTATGCATTTCCTATGCATATTAACGGGCCATGTCCGTAAATTCATTATAAGTTAGTATCCCAACAAAATAATTTAATAGAGAAATATATATGCAAGTATTTTTTTTTTTAATAACTTTGTTTTTTTTTCAGATTTTTAAGAGATTATTGGGAAAAGTGTGGTTTATAAATAATTTAAGGAATTGTATTATTAAGTGTGTGTTTAACATAAAGGCTGGCTATGGCTGGGGAAGGGATAGCTATTGGTGTGTTATATTTATTAGTGTAGTAGAGGGGACCTGACTGCTATATTTGTACTAAACTCAAGATTTATAATGGCGGCCCTTGTGAGGACCCCCTACTGAAACCTTGCTACTTGTGTGTTGGTGTTATCTATTTGTTTGATATAAATTGTTCTGTTTATCAGCCTGAAACTATTGAGAAACAGTTATTTTTTATTTGCACAATAACAGTTTAATAAAGGTTTTTTTATTATCTGGCCATATCTAACTACTCTTCAGAGAGCCCTTTATAACACTATTAACGTGGTCCTATAACCCATGGTATACAGGTATTTGCTAGATCCCATTGTTGACACCCCCTTGATATTTTGGCACCTGAGGACTTGCACCCAGACAAGTAACCCAACAGGGGCAGATTGGTCCCTAGCCTCCTGGGCTGTAGGATGGCTGAGCATCTCAAAGTTGGTGTAGAGTTTGGGGGATACATTTTTTTCTCCTGCTACATCATTGGTTCCCTCCCACCTAACACTTTTACTCAAAAACATTAATAACAACCAGTTGTATGTATATATACTGTACAAGATTTTCCGGGTGATGAAACTCGGCAAATTGGGCTTAAATTTGCTTGCAACCTCACTCCCAGGTCTCCTGGCTCTCCACCTGTGCTGTGTGTGAGTGTGTTTTTTTTTATTTTTTATTTTTTTGTTGGTTTTCGTGTTTTTCGATTTCTGCGGTTTGGCCGCTACATTCATATTTTTCCCAGTTCAGATTTTTTTTCTAAGTCCTGCATTCCTCAAGTGCTTGCAGCCTAAGTTCTGTGTGCTTCAATGCCTCAACTGCTCGCCTCGCTTTGCGAGGCTCGCAGAAGCGCCTTCGGCGCTCATTTCAGCCTAAGTCCCAGGTGTTTCCATGCCTCAACTGCTCGACTCGATTCGCGAGGCTGGCAGGGCAATGAGCACCTAAGTCCTCCGAGCTCGGAAGGCTTTTATGCCTTAACAGCTCGCCTCGCTTTGCGAGGCTCGCAAGCCTGACGACAAATTGCAGTTTGACAATTATAATATGTGATATATCACTAAAATAGTTGTTGTGGTATGTGTGTACCGCTGACGTCCTCAAGAGGGGCGTGGTCATGACATCATTGGGACGGGCCTAAAATCCGAAATTGACAGAACACAACAGCCATTTGCATTTCAAAAGCAGGAAGCAAAGTGAGAGACGGAGGGAGAGAGGTACAGAGAGAGAGAGACATGTACATAGATAGAGAAACTGGTACAAAGTGAGAGACAGGTGCAGAGAGAGATAGACAGAGAGAGGGAGGGGTACAGAGAGAGAGAAAATTACAGAGCAAGAAAGCACCGAGTAAGAGAGGGCGCGCACAGAGTGAGAGAGGGCGCGCACAGCGTGAGAGAGGGCGCGCACAGCGTGAGAGAGGGCGCGCACAGCGTGAGAGAGGGCGCAGAGAGTGCACAGACAGAGGGCGCAGAGAGTGCACAGACACAGGGCGCAGAGAGAGTGCGCAGACAGAGTGCGCAGACAGAGTGCGCAGACAGAGTGCCCAAACAGAGAGTTTCCAGACAGAGCGCAGAGAGAGTGCACACCGAGCACAGACAGAGAGCGCACAAAGAGAGAATACACAGACAGAGAGCGCACAAAGAGAGAATACACAGACAGAGAGCGCACAAAGAGAGAATACACAGAGAGTGCGCAGACAGATCTCAGACAGAGAGCAGAGACAGAGAGTGAGAGAGCACAAAGAGATTGCACAGACAAAGAGAGAGAGTGCATAGAAAGAAAGCACACAGAGAATGCAGAGAGCGCACAGAGAAAGTGCACTAGGAGCGAGAGAGGCAGGTCAGAGAGAAAGGAAGGAGAACAAGAGAGACACAAGACAGAGAGAAAGACAGGACAGAAAGAGACGCGCACAGAGAGAGAGAGCACAGACAATTTAAGTTAACATTCTATGATACTGTCATTTAGGACGGGCAAGTTACTAGTATATATATATTGTTGTTATTGTTATTTAGACGCTCAGTTAGGGTCCACTTTATGTAACTCTATAGAGCGCTGCACGCCAGGTACATCTCTCAGTTACTGCCCCTCTGAGCTCCATCAAGTTCATGTTCATTGCTTCAGTGACTTTATCTATTCATCTCTGCCTCGGTCGTCCCCTTCTTGTGCCTTACATTTTTCCCAGCATCATATTCTTGATATGGCTAAAATATCTGGTTGTCAGCCTCATGAGCATACTCTCCAATGAACAGCTTGGCTTGATTTCCAGAAGTATTGTATTATTGGATCTTCTTGCAGTCCAAGGAACTCTAAGCAGTTTTCGCCAACACCACAATTCAAAGGTGTAAATTCTAAGGCGCTAAGTCATCTCTATGGTCCAGCTTTCACATCCGTATGTTACCACTTGGAATACCATAGTGTATGCGGTCCTTTGTTGATAGTTTAATATCTTTACTTTTTTGCTAGCTTGTCCAAACTTGCCATAGCTTAACTTCCCAGAAGAAAACATCTTTTAATTTCATGACTACTGTCACCATCTGCAGAGATCTTTATATATTTATATAAATTGATATGTGTACTTTTCATTTGTGGACCAACTGGGAGCTTAGCTATGTTGCTGTAATTTAAGTGCCTATTTTCATGAAAGTTAATTTACTGCACCTTATTACATTCTGAATATTTTTAGGTGCTTATATGCTCATGAAGCAAACAGATAGGGTTATTTGTAAGTCCTATAAGACGTAGTGATTGACATGGGTAGTTCTACCTTTTTTAGTCTGTATACCATCTAAAGGGGTTGTCTTCAATTTCTTACATTTTGTATTAATATCATGAGTCATCTTTTTTTTTATATATTATTAACAAATTGTTTTTTATGTTAATCCAGGGTGCTAGTAATTTTGAATAACTTTATGAATGTTTATGGCACTGGAGCCCTATTAAAATTCTGATAAGGCTTTGTGTGGCAAATGTATTAATATAAAGATTAGGTAGCACAGAGCTTCTTTTTATTAATGGATTAATAATTCCTCTTAGCTCAGGCAAGCCCAATGACCAGTTCAGAAATTCATATGTCATCTTAATTTTCTGTTCATGTGGCAGTGTGTTACATATATTTCCTCTTTTGGAGATTTTCTACATTTTTCCTCTCTCTTCACTTTACAGAGATTTTTAAAACTGGTTAAGGGACGGCAAAGATGACAGAACTGGTCCACTTTGCTCCACTTTCCTGAGCTTTGCCACTGATCCAAGCACCTTTCTCTCCTACAAGGGCTGAAACTACAATTGCCCCACACACAACCATTCTCCCAACCAGATCATCACTTTATCCCATAAGTATCTCCTCTTCCAGTACAATCATCACTGAGGTTGTTCCCACCAGGATCAGTTCTGCTGTTGGTACTTACTGTACACACAACCTTTATTGAACCTGCTGTTTCCTTCACTTTTGAGAAGTGTGTCACATCAAGCTTGTTATCACATATCATGGATTATAAGCTTTTTGGGTAGAACCCACTACAGTTTATATCATAATAACAAAAATAATATTAATTATAATATAAATTCTGGTAATTGCTGCACATGGAAAGTATTTTAAACTATCGGACAAAGGTTTACAAAAAACTTTTGGACACATTAGCCTTCATGTCATATGACAGACATCATTACATTTTCAACAGGCATCATTAGATCGCAGAAATATTTTCCTTAGTTATATCAACTATGCGCCTCATTCAATTAAGAGCCAGGAGGTATACAGGCCTTATGTCTGCTGGCCTGCTGCGGGCTCGCCGTCTGCTACACATCTAGTGCTATTCAATTGAACAAGCCCGCAAGTTACGGGCCGAAAGCCGAAACCGTAAACCATGCACTCGTACATAGCATTTCAGGGCGGAAACATGATCAATTAAGCAAGGCCGTAACTACCCATTTTGAAACAGCCAATAGAAAATGAGACTGTCATCATTACGTCAGTCTAAGATGGAGGTTACATGTCAATCAATTAGTGGTTAGAGTTCGATATGCGATCGGACTCGCAAAACACAAAATACTAAATAATGAAAATGAATGCCGAAACTGTTCTAGTCCTTGTGGGTGGCCTGATATGTATTAACTCATTGATTCCCGAGATCGATCTAACCCCAAATGAAACATAAAATATGATGGCCGATTTGCGAGCTTGAGACTGTTGTGCAATTAATTCTAATGTCTTTCATCACATTCCCAGTCATTTACAGTGCAGTATTGATATTTAATTTGCTTTTACAGTGCTACTGATATGTCTTTCACCCCCTTGCGGGTCCTCTCTAGTACTAAAATCTCTCTAGGATTTTCTTCTATATTTGCTGTTTATGGGTGTGAAAACATTTGCGGGCTTGCGGAATTGTTGCAATTGAATTGCGATTTGCTATTTTAGCCATCGTAACTCTTGCGGACGTTAAAGATCAAAGGCTTAGATGGGGGGTTAGTTCCGGTTTTAACAACCGCAAGGATTTCAAGCCCTTAACATGTTGCTGTAACTTACAATTGCTCAATTGAATGGGGCTCTAAATGTTTAAACAAAACTCTTTAGTATCCAATGCTTGGGTACTAATTTAATTTGTGAACCTCTTCCAAGAGATCTGACAAGTATATAGTTGCTATTGAAACTGCCACCTAGCTTCTGGAGAATTATCCTACATTTTATGTATAAACTCCAGCCATACAGCCTTATTAAATTGCAATTCGGCAAATTTAAAAGGGCTCTATTTAAGCACACAGCATATTTTTTTTTACAGAAGTTTTTAGTTAGTGAAGACCTTGCTTTTGGATAGAAGTTTACTAACTAAAAACTTCTGTAAAAAAAATATGTTGTGTGCTTAAATAGAGCCCTTTTAAATTTGCTGAATCACAATTTAATAAGGCTGTTAATATTCAATTTATGTCAGAGTGAGCAATCTTTGCATATTGTTATTTAAAAGATTATCTTAATCTAGACTTTAAAGAAATTTCCTGGTGCCTAACACCTCAATATCAAAAGATAATAACTTTATTTGAGGAATTTATAAAAAATTAAAAATACGCCGTAGGAGTGATTAAACAATAGAAAACAGTGTTGAAATCAAACACTGGGAAGAATTAAATACTGTGATAACCAGATAGTTATTTGCCTTATAAACTTTGAATCACGGTTCACAAAAATCAAGTTTTAGTTGATCTTGTCAATAGTTCATCAAATCCTCATATAATGCAGAAAACTGCTAATCATTGGGTTTGTATTGATTTTGATAGTAGAAAAACACTGTAATTAATTTTAAAAAGCAACGAAATTAAAAACAAACACAGAAAACTGAGGCATCTGCCAGGAAAAATAAATATAATTGAATCATCAGAGGAGACATAATAAATATGTATAGAAAAACGACTACCAAACTTGGACCAAAAAAATCAAGATAACAAAAGGCACAAACAATATGGACTTCTGCTTGTCCAATTAATACATCATAATACAATTAATACATCATAATCGCAATACTTGCGGTTCACTTGGTCCTTATAATGTAGTTAAGTATAGATTCCTCTGCAAATTGATCTCCTGGCTGATAGTACTCCGTGAGGCCCGACGGTCCCGTTTCGCCCATCTACTGGGCTTCCATACATTGTCAATAAGGAACTATTACAAAGAGAATAAGCTGCAGCCAAAAAGGCTTCCTTGTCTCGGTGGATTCAGGGTCCTACAACTTGTATACACATGGTTCTATCATGACTAGCTTTACTATTTAATGTTGACTAGACTAATGCTTTACTAAGTAAAGATAAAAATACATAACACTTTCTGATGACTTTCAAATATACAGTAACAGCTTGTGGTCTTCACCAGGTACAGGAACTGATTAAAATTTAATTTTAAGCATACTCCAATAACTCTCAGGAATGTATCTTTCTAAAAAATAATAATATATCTACTTTCGTACTTAGATTTTTCTTTAATTGCAGCTCCAAACAATTATATAAAAAATGATTTTTCAAAAGATGATTTGCTATATATTTACAGATCTTGTAAGTGCCTATTCAGTTCTAGCTTCTCTTTTTCAAGTTTACTGGAAACCTTAATGTGAATATTGACAACTGTGGTGAGATGCTGTATTTCACCATTGGGTCCCTGCAAGTGCTAGGAATTTATTGTCTCCTCAGGGCACTGAAGAAGATAATCTCAGCAATGTGAATGAGGGAGGTGACACAATCCAGCTGATTGTTATGAGGAAGTTGAGGTCATGGCTTGTGGGGAATGAGAGGAGGTGATGAGTGAAAGTAAAGGAGCAATATAAAAATCAGGAAGTAAGCAGGGTGGGTAGAAACCATAGAGACATCCTGTGCATTCTGTGTGTAGTTAACTGGAGTCTGTTTACATCTGTGAAACAAATGAAGACATTTTGTGTTAAATCAATGTACACAAAAAGGCAGGACATTTGTCACTCTAACAACCCAATCTATATTTAGACATTGAATATTAATAACATTTTTTATTTCTCAATTTAAAAATATTCATTACTAACCTTGCATCCAAACATCAGATTCCATCCTCCAGTCAAGCTTTTTGTCTTCACACACTATAAGGTTGCCATTGGGGTGGAAGCTACCCTGGCAGATCTAAAGGAGTAATCAGAAAGGTGTATAGATAGAGTCCATCTTGTGCCCAGACAAGGGGTAGGCAACGGCAGTCCTGGAGTGTCAAACAAGGACTTGGATTTCCCTGCTGTGCACTGGTGAGGCAATCAAAACTTTTGAGGCAGTGATTGACTCACCTGTGCACAGCAAGGAAATTTTAAAATCCAGGACTGTGTTCGGCACTCCAAATACAAATAGCCTATCCCTGGTCTAGATAGTGCTGTTCGTTGTCTGAAAACTTTGTGAAAGTGATTTCCAATGGAAACAAGTAACTTAGAAGACAGCCTTAGAGAGAGAAGAATGTAGTGTCATCAATAATTGTTTGTGTGCCCATAATATCGGAAAGAAATAGTTTAGTGGATAATAAAAATCCTGGGAAATGCTCCTGACTGGAGGACTTAGCGACCACAGTTTTGGCATGGTCCTCAGCAGCTAAGGAAATCTAAAAGCCAAGGAGGGAGTCACATTTTTGCCCAAAGCACCTTAGGAAACGTAACAGCCAGGGGTGGAGTCATGTTTTTGCCCATAGCACCTTAGGAAATGTAACAGCCAAGGGTGGAGTCATGTTTTTGCCCATAGCACCTTAGGAAATGTAACAGCCAAGGGAGGAGTCATGCTTTTGCCCATAGCACCTTAGGAAATGTAACAGCCAAGGGAGGAGTCATGCTTTTGCCCATAGCACCTTAGGAAATGTAACAGCCAAGGGAGGAGTCATGCTTTTGCCCATAGCACCTTAGGAAATGTAACAGCCAAGGGAGGAGTCATGCTTTTGCCCATAGCACCTTAGGAAATGTAACAGCCAAGGGAGGAGTCATGCTTTTGCCCATAGCACCTTAGGAAATGTAACAGCCAAGGGAGGAGTCATGCTTTTGCCCATAGCACCTTAGGAAATGTAACAGCCAAGGGAGGAGTCATGCTTTTGCCCATAGCACCTTAGGAAATGTAACAGCCAAGGGAGGAGTCATGCTTTTGCCCATAGCACCTTAGGAAATGTAACAGCCAAGGGAGGAGTCATGCTTTTGCCCATAGCACCTTAGGAAATGTAACAGCCAAGGGAGGAGTCATGCTTTTGCCCATAGCACCTTAGGAAATGTAACAGCCAAGGGAGGAGTCATGCTTTTGCCCATAGCACCTTAGGAAATGTAACAGCCAAGAGAAGAGTCACGTTTTTTCCCATATGTCCTACAAAGGCAGTTTAGGATAAACTGTTTGAAAAATGTTTTAAACATCTCCTACTCAGATTTGTAATTCATGTCAAAGAATCCAATAAGTTAAATAACAATTAATACATCTGTTAGTTAATTTAGAAGCTTTGCTTGTTCTTAGGTCTTCAAATTAAATTCAAATTAATGTTTTTCCTAGACAGTGCTTTAAACCAATGGGAAGATATGTTATTCTACAGTGAGATCACTGTAAATGATATATTCACATGACTGCCCCTTAATTCACCTCTCTATCACCATCTATCCCCTTCTCTCTATACATCTCCTCTGTGTCAGTCCCCTGCGGCACTGTAGGGATTATTCAATAAGTGAATGTGTATAACTGACAGATGGGCAGGATGAGTTGTAACTTTAGTGCTAAAGGCCATTCTCATCCCTTTGAGAGGATTCCTCCTGTCAATGTATTGACTTATTTATTAGATCTTTAAACTTTTCTATCCGTAGGGGATCTTGCAAGAGGACAGTGAATTCTTTTCCTTCCCTCAGAACACATTTCCCCAAAGGATGTGAAGTTTGTGTGATGGCCTTAGGGTCAAAGACTTGTGACTCTGCACCTCATCACCAAAGGTGTTATGTCCTTTTCAGAACCTGGACTGAAACAGAGTACATTATGTATAAACCCACTGGACTATTGTGTGTTGTTTCTTTTTAAAGCATTGTCCTTGAAGGAAAATGGGGGTTGTTGTAACATTTTTTTTAAATGGTATTAAAATATAATGTTAGATACTGCCTCTGTTAGAGTCAGGAGCTCCAAAAATGTGTGTAATGTGTATTTTGCAGTTTAGGGTATTTTCAGTGTATTTTAGATGATGTAGTACTTGTGGTTACCAGCTCTGAGAGTTCAATTACCTTTTTTTTTTTATTTTGGTACACAAAATATGTGTTAGAACACAGTCTTGCGTTAGAACACAGTTAAGGTAGCCTGGCAGGTAAACATATTTTACTGTCAACCTTGTGTCCCAGACACTGAAGCTGCTCCTTGTGTTCCTTCATGAGGTCTGGGTGCTGTGATTTCCATGTGGCAGATCAGTTGCTAACCTCTACTCATTGATCCAGTGAACACGGGTTCCATTACAGGCATATGGCAGAGATGAGACAGCACTTTTAATGGACTGCAGTGAAGGGAAGCATGAGCAATATGGGGAAATGTCTGCAACTGAACTGAGCTAAACGACCTTGTCAATGTGAGAGGAGCAGAGATTGCTGGGAGTTGGACACACCAGGTAATGAACCAGGAGCTGGATGAGGTGGCTCTGCTTTCAGAAGAAAATCTATTAGAGCTAATAGAGGAAGCCCTTATTTCCTCTGAGAGCGGCCCAAGGAGCATGGTGTCATCCAAGACATGCGCCAACAATGGATGAGGAGATTGCTTGGAAATATAAACAGAGATTAATGACGCTGGGGGTTGATATTTCACGAGAGATGAGAACCAATCTGCTATCTGCAGTAATGCAGGAGATGAGCAAATACTGGATTGATCCTGACAAATCAGAGACCCTCTAAGGTCTGCTACAGGAGATGGAATGGGGGTACTTTGTCCAGTGGACTTTAGTGGCCTTACAAACATTTTAAGTCATTTGATGAGATTGTCCCCAGGTAATAAGCCAAGATTGTGGTGAACCAATTTAGTGGGAGAGCTAGTGCTGTTTACAAAGGCATTCCTATGCAAAAAGCTGGAGACTATCAGGCATTCAAGAGGGTATTACTTGCCTGCTATGCTATCACCTCAGAGACTTACTGTTGGCAATTTAGAGAGATGAGCAAGGCCCCTGGATCAGAGCAATCTGTAGTGAGAACTCTAACTACCCGGCAGTGGTGTGGTCCTTGGCTTGACCCAGAAGAATCTGATACAGTTAGACCTCTTATTAATTAGTCGAAGGGCTAGAGCTGGGAGGAGGGTCTTGGTGTGGACAGATATAAGTGGGAGAAGGGGCTTTAATATGGCATGACAGATCCAGAGACAGATAAGACAGTAAGACTGGTTGTGGTCCCCACCAAGTACAGGAATTGACTGCTGCAGCTCCCCCAGGATATTCCTTTAGCTGGGCACATGGGGGAATCACCAAACTCACCAGCACCAGACTCAAGCCTTTTATTCACATGGGGTGACAAGGGATGTAACCAGCAGAGGCAGCTAGATGAGTTGGTGGTGTGGCAATGGCACTGTATGTAGGAACATGTCATGGCTTTTCTGGGGAAGGACATTTGTTCCAACATAAAGTGCTATTGCCAAGCCATTGATGAATGTGACAAAAAAAGAGGATGTTCTGCCTCCTCAACTAGACTGTGGAATGTGAGACTGTCCTTCAAGCCCTGAAGAATGTTCTGATGTCTCATGCCATTTTGGCTGCCCCAGATTACCATCACCACTTCTTGGTACAGACTGATGCTTTCACGTATGTAATAGGTAATGTGCTCAGTCAAGAAGATGGCCACGATGAGGAGAATCCTATAGCCTACATCAATAGGAAATGGTTTACCTATTTCTATGGGTTGGAATTAATAGTGGTCGCTGATCACAATCCATTTTGCTGGCTTCAGCGTGTTTCTGGGGGCAATGAACCTCTACTAAGATGGAGTCTAGCCTTACAGGCATAGTCCTTTAACATTAAGTACAAGCAAGGAAGGACTCATCGGTATGTGGATAGGCTGCCTACATAAAAAGACCAATGAACCTTCTTGTTTTTCCTTTTGGCATTGGCTGGGGGATACCAAAACCTACATGGATAATTGAAGGAGTGATTCTGATGGCTTCAAGGTTAGAGAGTTGCGACTATAGACCTTTTGAGTGCTTAGACTGAAACAGAGTGTATATAAACCCATTGAACTAATGTGTTTGTTTATTTTTAAAACATTGTGTTTGGTAATCTTGGGTTGTTGTAATTATTTAAAATGTATTAATATTGTGGTAGGTACTGTCCATTTAAGAGGCTGGGGCTCCAAAATATGTCTTTTGTAATTTGGGTTATTTTAAAAGGTTGTAATACTGGCTGCAATTTTATTGTGGTCACCATCTCTAAGAGTGCCATAACAGTTTGTAATAGACGTCTTCACATGTACAAAAATATTCTAAGACTTGTGTTTCAACAGAGTAAGGAGTCTGCAGGCAAATATGTCTTAGTGACAACCATGTGCAGAAAGATGATCCTTGTGTCCCAGGTGCAGAAGCTGCTCCTTGATTTCCTGTTCCCTCCACGGTCTGAGTGTTGTGATTCTTGGTGGTGGATTGATTGCTAACATTAAAAACAAATCTATAATAGATGATCCAGTGAGCACCAGATCCATTACAGTCTAGTTCACATAAGGTACTACCCTGTTACACAGAGTGGACTGTGGGAAAATCTCCAGGACCTGTCCATTTTCCACAAGGCCTGTCTAGGTTTGCTTGCAGTAGTTTCTTGGGCAGACCTCTCCCACTCTCTGTGCAACTAACAGGAAGTTGAGAGAAGCAGACCTGCTAGATCCTGAAACACAAACGTTCAAATGTAAGTATTAAAAGCAAAAATGAAATGTCTAAATCCCTAAAAGTTGATTCAGTTTGCCCTGATTCAGTTACAATCTGGTTCACAGAAGGCACTTTCTTGATTCACAGAGAGGACTGTAGTAAAAAAAAACTCCAAGAGAGAGCTGCTCCACATACAGACCTTACAAGGAGTAATTCAGCTGATAATGTGAGTACAGTAAACAATTGAAAGGAAAAGCAAAACATCTCACAACTAGTATTAAAATTGGGATACTGTTAGGATAAATGTATTAACAACAAGTATAAAAAATATGCTAAAAGCATAACAAATAAAAGAGGGTCTGTCTCTCCAAAAGAGGGTCAGTTGGGAGGTATGGTCAAATCAAAACTTATATCTGGACTTGTATTTGTGCTAAGAATCTTTAATTGTGGCCAGTACTAAAAGAATGTATATGCGCAAATTACTTAAACAAGTCATTGAAGTAATGCAAACAATCCTGGAGGCACCACCTCTACATGTTTCAAGAATTGATGTGTCATTTCCACAACATTTTTTTCCTAGTCCACTCAGTACAAAGATTAACCTTGCTTTCATATCTTGTGAACAAGGGACAATGTATGGTATTCCATATATAATTTGGTTTGTGTATTTTACATTTATATTGAGATGGACCATTGCACGATGCAGCTCAACAAGTATAAAGTCTGAGGTGGATTCAAACAAAAAAACCTCTAACTACAGATATTTGTAAATCAGTCAATTTTCTCACATGCTTTTCAACCTTCTATATGATGCTGCAGAGCAATATTTCTTTAGATTTGGCTATCTTTGGTCAGCCTTGCTTCTTGCTTGAGCTGATTAAGTTCCATTAATACGTATGGGAGCATTGCTATTTAGGATTGTCACATTTAAATTGAAAAAGCTAAATACTTTGTTACAAATTCTAAAGATGTGCCACAACCCAGTTGCCCAATACAGCAATGTATATAAAATATACATATTTTATTAGCAATATAAAAACATAGTACTACATCTGCATAACCACATATATCAAGGAATGTCATTTCCCATTTGTAGAAGCAGATTAGACAAACTAAAAACAGTAGCTCCCACTACAGAATATTTAAAAATAACAATATTGAATGTATTTTTTTTAATTTTACTTTCACAAATATTTTTGGCACATTATTTAGTATAGCTCTTTATAAGAGCATATCGAAAATTTAGGAGCATAGTGGTTCTATAAACGATTGGTTTTCAGGGTACAATTTAATCGTAATCTGCACTGTTCCATCAAAGTGTTTGCCTGTTTAATCTGGCGCACACATAGTAAGTGTATATAGATTCATAGGGTGTTCCCGGCACTGACTCCTTGCTGAGTTGTGCTTAGAGAAATCAGCTGCCCAAGGCGGCTGACAAATACTTCTGGGGTTAGCTACTTATTCTGTTCAGAACGCATTTGCCTGGCATTTAAGAGCTTGACCACTTCCTTCTCAGTTGTGTCAAACTGATAAACGTCGCTGTATATGGCAGAGTTCAGCTAAAGAGTTTGTTCTCCAAAAGGGCCAGACTGCTATAGGTCAAGCCACAGTATTGGTCTGTTTGTCCATTTATGGACTGAACACCTCTGACCTTGGCATTTATATGTATGTTTGTATTATTTTGGGATCAATAGATTTGTTTCATAGACCTTACCCATGCATGCAATGTTTGAGTCCCCTGTGTATTTTAAGTGTGTATGGAGAAAATATGTTTTAGAAAATACACAAGTGCAAAATGAAAGAAAATAAGATACAAATATACAGAGAAACTGATTGGATTCACAGTGCAAATCTTCTCTGTGCTATTCTGAGCTCTATAAATAGGCTGCCTGGTGTGTCAGTGAGAGAATGTCTGTCCGAAGGGCACACCGTGTCCTGGCTCCAGAGATGAACCCTGGAGACGCGTTTCATGGCAGGAAGCGGAGCTGTGTAACCTTCCACGTCCAACTGAGCAACCAGGGTGCAAGATAGACAGATGGAAGCAGAGAGAGAGAGGAGGGGATGAGCTGAAATGTCATAGAAGGATGCAGAGACCTCATAAAAGGAGTGCAGATGTACAGCAGAGTGTGCAATGTTACAGCATGAGGACAGGAGAGACAATTAGAGGCAGAGAGTGAGAGCCATGTGTGTAACCCAGTCACTGCTGGACTGTATTATATAGTTCCATAATAGAGGAGTGTCGGGGAAAAAAACACACAATAAAGGTCCCAGGTGTTGCAGAAATTTACGCTGAAAATCAATATTAGTTGGGTCCATTTCATGACATTTATGATCAAAATACCTTACTTTCAGGCTCAATTATATAACACTTCCAATCAAATATTTCCCTACTAGCTAACTTTGACCTTTGCTGTGTCCTTTTAAGTCAAGTCTTTTTACACAACCTTTGATCTATGTATTACTAATGTTTCAGGTAAACATTCCATGTGCTAAGAGATGCACACGTCAGGATGGAAAGGACTTAAAGGACCATTGAACCATGAAAAAAAAATATATGTTTGAAAACTTAAAAAAATAATTTTGATTAATTATACTCTTTGTCAGAATTTGAGTTTCCAAACATATCTTTTTTCATGATGCAAGAGACCTTTAATTGTTTTAAAATCTGGAGTGACTTAGAAATGGAGTTTATTTTCATACCATAAAATGCTGTAGTACCACGTTTACAATATTTTCATTTGAGTAGCTCCACTTGAAATGGGTCAAAATATTTTTATAATGTAAAAATATGGTGTTGTAAAATAAAAACAATGAAATAACTTCAACTTTTCAGTTTGAAAAGATGTAATAGTCGAGAAGATGTGCAGTGTCATTTCACTCTACAATGAAAAAACATCTAAGGGCATAATTAAGATGTAAAAAAGTCATACAATTAGTTTTTAGTTTAAACAATAAACACATTTTGATTTATCGGCAGAACACTGGAGGTATCCATGATAAATTGGTGGAAGTTGTGTACATGAGAGGGGAATTTACATTTCTGGAGAACTATCATTGCATATATTTATGCAACATTCTGCTTCCTATCCTATGAGGGGAAGGGGTGTGATCAAGTATCAAAAAAGATTATAGACCTCTCCTTGCTCTTTCCTTCCCCAATCCTCCGTCCACTGAACCACACTTCCATAATTCAGCTCTCAGCAAGTGATGCAGCAAAAATCTTTTTTCATCAATCATTTATTTTGTATATGTATCCTATGACCCTTTTTGCTATGCAATATTACTCTTTGCTTACTTTGGTTCAAGTGACTTGTCTTTGCTAACTTAAAGGGACATGGAACACAACTGTTTTTTGTCAGAAAGGTAAACTAGCATGTTTAAAACCTTACAAAAGTTATTTTTTGCATGAAATTAATATTAAGTAAAATCTAATCATTTAAACTAACAAGAAATGCTTTAGTCTGTAGATCTCATTGGCTGGCAGAGGCCAAGCACCCAAGAGCAGTTAAAATCTGAATACAACTGTTTGCTCAGATGCATTAGCAATACCCTCTTTCTCATGCAACAAAGAAAAAAAAATACTTCTATGTCCCTTTAATTACACTAGTGTAGGTGTCAAATAGGAGGTGGCCGATGGACAGAGGTAAAGATTACAGACTGGCCCAGTGTCCAGGTCTGGTTAGAGGAAGGTTAACCCTGGATCATACTAAACGAAGAATGCCAGGGCTGGGGGGCAGTTACATGAATAGTATGGGTCAAAGGACAAATCCAATTATAAATGCAGTATCTAATAAATATAGCACACCCATGGCACACATTTCCGTGCAAGACTGTTTCAATCTCAGGTGATGTACGGCGTGTATCATCCTTTAATGACTGACAACACATCATCCCACTCTGGCCTGACCCACCATGCATCTAGAGCAATCAAACGTGATGGGCACCATGTACGGACGTAGAGTACTGTGCCCAGGGATGACATAAGTGATGGACTGACCCTTCCAATTCAGACCCTCACTTCTTTAACTTAGACAGGATGGTCACAGCTGGAAGGAGAAACGGTATCTTAATAGGTGAGCTCAGTTGACTCACAGAGCAGGGAAAGAAGAGAAAGTAGAATATTCTCTGGAAAGTTTGCATATTTGCTGGTTCTGACTCCCGCCATCTACTCATGAACAAAATAAGCCTTAGCAGTGGGGAAAAAAAGATTTAGTTAAAGAGGGAGGCCTCATTAATACATGGTATCATATCGTAACCAGCTTAGACAGAGACAATCTTGAACATTGTTGCCAAGAACAAAAACATCTAAATCATTGAATTTATAATATGAATTTTATAAACGATCAATGCTAAATTACAACATATTAGGACATTAAGGCTTATTTAATTATTGGCAAAATACCAGTCACTCAGGTGTTACCACAAAGTTGGATCTACCACCAACCTGAAGGACCCACTTGCATTTGTCATGGTTCTGTGGCACCACTGCTGAAATAAGGCTAATATAAGAAAGTCATGTCTACGTTCTACCATTCCCAAACCATTTTCTTTAGCAGTGAGAGGGAAACCACCAAAAGGGCACATGTTTCACTTTGGTCTGTGTTATACGTATTGTATCCAGCTCTATTATTATTTTTTACTTTGGTTAGTATGGGAGGAATCACACTCTCATCCTATGTGCTATTTACACAATCTTAAAATGTTTTTCGAATCTATTAAAAATACCAGCCGCCCATACATAATATTAAATGGCCACTGTAGTTCAGGAAAAAAGGCACTTGTTTGTGAAATAAATAACAAGCTATTAACTGTAGCACCTGTGTAAGTCATTGGCATTTCATCTTTGTTATGTCACTTCCTGAGAACTGAATCATGAGGTTGTGTTTTTATCTATTAGTCGGAGGAGGGATGGGGTAGAGGGAACATAGAGAGGTCTAGAGCAATGATGGGCAATCTATTTCACTTCTTATGAGGCACCTGAGTTCTTGAAAGGGCCTCACAGTGCATTATATTGTTATGTTTTACCCCCCCCCCCCAAAAGGCAAAAATTAGGTAGGAAAGGAATTAATCTGTAATAAAGGTATTTAGGTGTATAAATGGGTATTATTTCCTAGTTTAAAGAGATTTGATGATCTGTGTATTGCTGAAGAAGGGCATGCTCACCCACTCCAGAAAATATGCTGCCATCCACGTAAGAATTCAGTGAGGGCCGAACACTGGTCTAGAGTCTTTCTCAGATAATTTGATTTGACAGAAATTTGACACCACACCCCTTCCCCACCATGGGCCCAGAAGCAGGCAGCTTGCATGAATTAATGTTAACGCCCCATATTTTTCACACTGTGTAAATACAAATGAGGCAAATAAAAGTTACACAGCCTGTTGAATATTAATTGTCTCACTTATATTGACACAGTATTAAAACTAGATCATGGTGGGCTTTGAGATGAGGTTTTGTAGCCACAACTACAGAGAATGCAGTAAATGTATATACCACATGAAACACAATTGTACATCTATATTTGATTCTTTGATGATTATATTAAAATAAAGAAGTGTGCAACAATTAAAAAAACAGTCTTAATTAATGGGTTTTAGATAAGCAGATATATAAACATACAATTTTAACAATAGACTATCATGACTTTAAGAACAATATGTTTATCCATATATTATTTAAATAATCAGCACCATTTTGAAATGCTGAAACCTACAAAGTTAACAAGTTAACTAATTTTACAATTATAAATGAATTAAGTGACATCATAGGAGTCTAGTATGATATCATCAGTATGATGTCATCATATGGATGATGTTATTTTTTATATGATATGTGATGTTTTTATTTATATCATATGGGATGTCATGAATGATGTCACCTAATGACATAAGTGGTGCCATGAATGATGTAATCAGAAAAACCTTTGCAATGGGAGGGAGGGATGTTAAAGGTGTCTGTCATAACTCAAGCTGGCCACTAGTTGTGCTTACCAGGAGGGACTGGATTACAGTAGCAGCCATATTGTACTGGGGGTAGCCATCTCTGTACATATTGCAACACATAAGGAGTTCAACCATCTGGTCTCCCAGGTTATCACCCAGGTAAACACACTTGAGTGATAATGGTCAGAACAAAGGGGTCTTTACAGACATTGAGGCACCTCTCAGGGGCAGATCTGACTGGGTTTCCTGGCCTTCACTTGAGGGGCTAACTATCCATCGGGGAGATGTACACAAGTCGCAAGTCAATCTTCAAATAAGCCCCTTAGCCACGCCCAGGGGGCCGGCTTTGGGAACAAGGCTGGCTGTTCTAAGGGATTTCCCTTAGCCAATTGGCCAGGACTAATAGGAAGTATCAGAGACCAATTACTATGGGTCAGCATATGTACAGGAGGGCGTCCTCAAGGTTAGCCACCCCCAGGTCTTTGATGATGACTGCATATAACCTGTCCAATGTAAAATAAAGGGTCTTAATTTTTCCATCATGATTATGGAGTTGGAGTGAATTATTGTCCAAGCTAGCAGTCTGCTACAGTAAGGTCTGATCCAGACTTACTGTAGATCCCCAGCATCTCTGGGCACTCCTAATAATTGGGAGAGCCCTGCCAAGGCTGGCTGCATCCATCATTCGGTCCAGAGTCATCCCAACAGAGCTATTCCTGCAGTAACTAGGGGTAGTGAGTGCCTTTCATATCTCACTCAAGGAGCAGGTCGTGGCAGTGTCTGCTACCTTAACTTACCAATGTTATGCATTTTTCCAGAATTAAGTTACCCCATCCTGCGCCCCAACCTTTAATATACTTTAATGCAGTTTTTTTTGTAAATTTTGTAAAATGCCAGTGTTTTTCTCAGTTTTATGATAATTAAAATATTTTTAGTTAACTAACTTTATTTTCTTTATTTGTAATCTAAGAAAACGACACAACTAGCTTTCTATCAATGTATTATTATATTATTTATTATTTTTGTATCATATGAAGTAAAAAAAAAAACAATTTTTACCTTTCCTAAACAACTGACACATCAACATACGTGCTTACACATATAAGTCAATGCCTTCTAAGTTCCTATAAGTTTTTTAAAGAAACATAGACAACAAAATCAAAAGTTATTTATAAATAATAAGTATGGCTGGTATCACGACCCACTCTCTGGCTGGGGTCTGCTGACTTGATTTGGGTTACTCAAAGCTGGCATGCTTGCTGCCCTGGCCTGGCTCTTTGTGCCCCTGGCACTCTCTTGCTGTGGGAGGTCAGGTTCCCTGTAGCCAGAAACCAATTCTTTTCCCTCCCCACAGTCTCTTAAACAACCCTCCTGGGCTCTGTGCTTCACTAGCACCTCTGGGGACAACTCCCCTGGACTGTCAGGGTACAGACAGTGGTTATCTGATGCAGGCTGGTGAATCTCATCATTCCCTTCCAGCCTGGCCTCTAAGGCTCCCTTCCAACCGTCCATCACACAATCATCCCGAGCCTCTGGCTCCATTAACAGTTCTGGCCAACACACTTTGCCTAGAACTTCTGAGGGCAGACTTAACTTATCTGGCCCTAGCTTGTGAACAGTTCCCACTTCCTCTGGGATTAAATCTCTTGGGGTATCAGGGGGCAGACATGGATTATCTGACCCCACCCAGGGAACACTGGGTCTCTGGCTCTTGGGGCTGGTGACTAGGTCCTGACACAGTTACTGCATGTTCTAGGGGCAAACATTCTCCATCCCCAGGAGTTGGCAAAGGAACAGTGTTTACCCCTTCCCACTCCTCACTTTGTTTACAGTCTAGAAATGCCTCTCCCCAGTTCCAGTGAGCATACTCCCTCTGGTACATACCGTCTGAGTTGAAAAAATACTTCTTGGGTATCGCATCCCACAATTCCACATATTCAGCCTCCAGTTGCAGCTCTTGCTGAATCAGGGGTTCCAGCAAAGGAGCCTCCGGGAACCATGCTTCCAGTCCCAGACCCCGGCAGCGTTCAACAAACAAGTTATTATGCCTCCTTGCAGTTCCCATGCCACATTCCGGATCACCATTCAGAATCTCACCGACCCCATATTCTAGATCCAAACGAAAATAGAGATCCTCTCTCCGGCCACCCAAGGACTCTATCCTGGCAAGGTACTGTTCCTCCAAGTTCATCTCTTTCTCTACCAGTTCCTCCAACCAGCTTGCCAGCTCATGGCCATGCCATAATTGCATGAATGCCATCCATTGATTTAGCAGGAGTAGTCTGTAGTCCTCTGCTTCCATCTGCTCCATTTTCTGGTCCTTCTCAGAGTACCCCACCACTGTGCCACCAATTATCACGACCCACTCTCTGGCTGGGGTCTGCTGACTTGATTTGGGTTACTCTGGACCTTGGAGCCTTTTTGATTACAGAAACATCATGTCTCAGCCCTTGGTTTAGACTGAGCAATATTGACAGTAAGTCTGACGAATCTTACTGCAAGCATATGTCTCTGGGTAAATAATACATCTACACACCACGTCTTGATGAAAATTATGAACCAAGTTTTATTTTAGAACAGCATATTTAAAACCTTGCACAACACATTATAGGGAGTGGCTACCTTTAGTCAAACCCTCATCCCCCTCTCTCTGGCCAATAGGATAACCTCTACAGTAACCTAATTACCTCTGTCCAATGTAGTAGAGGGAGGCTATGGGAACCACCAGACCCCTCCCCTGGGCCAACCCCAGGCGTGGCAACCAAGCTCATTCTGACCCAGGCGGTCCCAGGGGAAACTTCCTGTTTGCTCCTAGGCCCCCCCCATTGTTATCTAGGTGCCTGGCTGTCTGGCAAATCTCTTTGTTTAGGTTCTGGCGACACCCTGTGAGGTTTATCTTGTTTAGGATAAACCCATTTGGCTCAGCTCCTGCCTCAGTGTTTATACAATGGGGGAGGGTTGACTAATTAAAACATAACTATCACTCCCCAATACAATATACAATATAACACTAACATATTATCCCCCATAACACAATATACAGATGGTGGCGATTGGTATATAACAGTCCAGTCCCAATATAGGCCACTGCTGCCAGTCACAAAATGGCCCCAGCATAGTTCACACCAAATCCAATATGGCCCCTGGGTGATTCATGACAGCTGGCTACCATGGATAAGAAAACTACATGTGGAATATATAGGTGTTTAGATTTTTTTAATTACCTGGAAATTTAATAAGGAGAGTAAATGTCAATTATCCCTTAGCAGAACAGCAGACATGTTTCTTGTTTGCACTGGGACAATTATAAAAGCTATTACAGAAAGGGCTTCTTCTGAGGATATTAATACACAAGTTACAAACATCACACTGATATATAGAGATGTGGGTCTGAAGCAAACAAATATGACCCCATGTGCTTGTTTATTGGCTAACTCCAGCAGTGCTGTGATAGCGAATGTGTACAATGTGTTGTCTGGATTTACAAATCCTGATTAAGAAGCAGCATAGGATTCCAGAAAAAAATATTATTTATTATGATTTTATTTATTGACAACAATATTTGAAGATATTTAAAATTAGTTCTTCAGATAGACTCAGTGTAGATCAGCTGTTACCTAGTAAAGCTCTTATTCTGCAATCTGCCTGGTATAAAGGTGCAGTGCGTAGTGTCAGTACAGGAACAGCAGAGCTCACACTGTGTGTATGAAGGTGTAATATCCAGATGCTGTATGTGGTGTCAGGAATAGCAGAGCTCACACTGTCTTTATGAATGTGCAGTATACAGATGCTGTGTGTAGTGTCAGTAAAGGAATAGTAGAGCTCACACTGTATGAATGGGCAGTATCCAGATGCTGTGTGTAGTGTCAGTACAGGGATAGCAGAGCTCACAGTGTCTGTATGAATGTGCAGTATCCAGATGCTGTATGTAATGTCAGTGAAGGCATAGTAGAGCTCACACTGTCTGTATGAAGATGCAGTATCCTGATGCTGTGTGTAGTGTCAGTACAGGAATAGTAGAGCTCACACTGTCTGTATGAAGGTACAGTATGAAAATGCTGTGTATAGTGTCAGTACAGGAATAGCAGAGCTCATACTATCCTAGCCATCCACCTGCATGGGATCTGATAGTTGGTCATGCAAACAATTCATCTACTGAGCATGTTCATTGCATATTTTTTTCTGCTATTATATTTTAAATATGGTTTAAGCTAAAAAATTCCAAAAATCAGTAGAGACTTCTTAAATCACTATTACACTGCAAACTTTCAAACATGTTTTTTGATACAAGTGGCAAAAACTTCCTATGGGAAAACACCATACAATCACCCCAAAATTCAATCAACTTTATTTAGCAGGACAGAATTTCATTAAAATTGGCAAAAAGAATCAGATCACCAATCCCTCCTAAAATACAACATTTCAAACAGATTATAAACTCATGAAAAATTAGTTTAGAATGGAACATTCAAGAGAAACTTAAATATTAGAGGACAACTGTGCTCTAATAATATTTTGTGCAGACCCGAAGACCTCCCTGGAGTTCCAGCATCTCTTCTCTCCCCGGGTGTTCTAACTACCATCCAAGTGACTATTAAAAAACTATAATCACGGTTATGTTTCCCATGGAATTAATATTCTCAAACCATTCCAAAGGAATGTATCATAAATGACTAGCCCACTAGAGCCCAACTCCTTTTTTTACCCTTTGAAATGCTTTTCTTCGTGTGTATGATGTGCTTTAGGTTATGTTTAATACATAGGCTGGCTAAAAGAGTGACATGTTCGCCCGAGCACTTGATTCCCCTAACTGACTCCTTCCGACTCAATAAAGGCTAAACGGCCAACGGGAAGTCGGATGAGAGGCAGCTTTGTTCTCCTGACTGTAACCTTTAATCCCAGGGACCCAACAGACACTCTCCACCCAGCCAGGGTGCTCTAGAGGTCAGCAAACTCCTCAGTCTTCCGACCCACTAAAATCTGCTACAGTTACAGGAAACTAAGAGGAGGCTCAGGCTATCAGTATCTGGCCCACAAACTCACATAAGCCTATTAGGAAGCTCTATGCTTCGGTATCCCTCGACCCAGCCTAGTGGTACCCAGACGGCCAACACCTCTGAACTTGACAGACCTCAAACCCCCTAAGGAACCCAGGCATGGTGTGATAAGCTACACCAATCAATGGGGAGATAATCTAGCAGCCAGCAAAGGCTGCAGACATCCTGGCACCCAACGCCTTGCTGTAATCCCAGTAGCCCCTTCCTCGCTTCTATACTTGGGAGTTCCACCAATCAGCACTTCACACTGTAAGCTGGTTGGTGCAGAGTTGACTGGCTGATGAATCATGTCAACAGGCTGACGAATAATGTCAACACCGACAGGGAACAGATCTTGATTGGTCCGTTTAAGTTGGGGAATTTTGAAAGCCCAAAAAGATATGTTATGTTTGCCTATGTAAATGTGTTATTGTTTTATTGTTTAAGAAAAATGTATAAAATAGAGCCCCAAAAGTAAAGATTATGCTCTTGCTGGGAAACATAAAACTTGGCTGTTTGATTTCGAGTGAAGGCTTTAATTTTTTTATTCTATTATTTTATGATTTTTAATCTGCAACATGTCCTGAAAGCTTGCAATCTGTCCTTAGAAGAAAGACATTGGAGGAACTATGTTGATCTGTGGGTAGGATTGGGTATCGGTTGCCCTTTTCAAGCCCACTGAAGAGGCAGATCTTGACACACACACACACACATATATATTAAGGAGCAAAGCCTTTGTTGGCACATTTGCATGTCCCTGCCCAGGTTCCCTGAATGCAATGCAGTAACTGTATTTCTTGGAATTCTGAGCAGGAATGAAGTCTTTTAACTTATTGTAGACATTTAAATGTGAGCTCAAATGTACTATCTATTTACTATATATATATATATATATATATATCATTGTACAGTGGTTCTTAAAGTTAAAATCTATTTTCAGATTTCTTATAAATAGAAAGATGACAGGTGACACCTGCAGGAAGAGTGTGCGTGCCTATCTCCAACCACAGTATGGCATGCAGTCACATGTTGTTTTCATTTTGAACAACATTAACAATAACATATGCTTGGAGTTTTCTGAAATCCTTAATTATACTTACGGGTTCAAATATATAAAGAGCAGTGACTAAGAAGAGTTTTCTCATCTTGTTATTTTCAGTTTTAGTGAAAACCGTGAGGGGATTTTTTGTTTGTGGAAGCAAAATGGCCTCCATATAAGTTTCACTCTACATAATCATGTCTCTAATTAGGTCTCAGCTAGAGAATGCATCTTTATTGTGAAGCTTATTTGTTAAAAGATTCTGGATCACTTTGTTCCAAGGGGTATATTTGCCTGAAATAGGTTTATAATCACCTGGTATTCTACCTCAGAGTGGACTTGCTTGATGGCTGGAGTGACCAGTTTTCCCCTCTATCCTCTATGTTAAAAGCTTCCTGTATTGTGCACCTGGTTTCTGTAGAAGTCACAGCTCCCACGCTGTGATGGGGGGGGGGAGAAATCCCCAAGAGATCTTTAACACTTTAGTTTCACAATTAGGCAAGGTGATGATGAGGTGGCAGAGTCTTTTTAAATGTATGTGCTAATTCCAGAAGCCAGAAGATACGTTCTTTATTCATAGAAAACAAGGCATAGGATGTGCAATAGTAATAGGACTTTATAGGTAGAGCCACAACTTAAATGAAATGGCCACTGTAGTGGTCATTCAGTAGGATTTTATTTGTTTATTAAGCATTCAATTATCATCAAAAAAAACAATATTTGAATCTTAAAATCTGTAAATCTTAACTTTAGTGTTCAGGGACTAGCAAAGTTACTTCTCTCAACCACCTATTAGGTGTTCTGTAGGTGGAAGAGGGTCTGTCCAAGAAGATGTAATGCATTTTTCTCTGACCAATCTAGGTTCGACTGCATGGGTACTAGTGCCGGTAAGCAGGCAGATAAATACTTCTATAAGGACAGACTCTTAGGCAGCACCCCCGTTCCTAATAGGGTAGGGAGTGGAGAGAGGCATATCTGAATAAGAATGAAACACTAAATTTCAAATGTACATTTAAAAAGACAAAAAAAAATGTTTTCAAGTACTGGTTTTATTGTTATTTACTTGTTAAGTAAACAAAAAAAAAAACCTGTGTATGAGCACTACTCTTTAAGGTTTAAGGAGATTTAGTGAGTGAGAGAGTGACAGGAACTGAGAAACAAGAAATGAGGTTAAGAAGATGGGGTCTCTTCCTATTATTATAAAAAGTGTGTTTCTAGAGAATTAATGCACGATCCCACAGTGAATAGCAGATTTCCTTTTAGGCTGTTTTTTAACACCCCACAGAGATGGCAATGCCTCTATAGCCCATGGCTCTGTCTCACATATCTCAAGGGGTTCATATACCACAGGTTGGGAAACTAGGCTATTTATCTCCTCTGGGCCTAGCTCTGCTAGAGTATTTCATTGACATTACTCAGAGTTAATGCAGTATTAACTCAAAATATAATATAAAGTTACGAACATTTACATTAGTAAAAATCATGGCAATATTTGTAATGGCAATCACTGTGTTCTGTGATAGCTGTATTACTAAATCAAATGTGTTATAGAACAATGGCTATCAGTCATTTTAAGCCAGTAGTTTTTATTTTGTTAACATTGATCCAATTACTTAAATAAGCAAGAAACATATTAAAAATGGAGAGGGTCTCCAATTAAAGAAACCATATACGTATTTTTGGATTACTGTTGCTTCTTTTATGTACTAGAAAGAAAATATATAACTACAGAGCAAATCATTATTTGGGGTAATACAAGACTTTGGATTGGGGATAAACACAAGAGTCCTTTGAAACGGAAAAAGTTTTTAGGAAAAAAAATAAATACAATTTGTAAATGCATTTTTTAAAAAGTGTGTTTTATCTATTTATGCTTATTATAATACAGTGTAAAGAAGCCTGTGTTACAGTATCCCTATTGTTTACTCCTCTCTCTGACCAATTCCCTCTGCAAATATCTCCTCCTAGATCACTCCTCCATCAACCCAACACCACTCTAACTAAGCACCTCTTTTTTTGTACTCCCCGCTATATCCCAGAAAATTGTGCTCAGTATTCTAGTGCTTAACAGCATGATCACACAACGCTCTATCCTAGCATTCCCAGGAACACTATGCTCCTCACACCTACATCCAGCACTCATACAGAACAGAAGTATAAGAAAAGCATTAAAAAGCATTCCAGTATTTGGAACACCAGACCAGGATTATTGAAATCCATACAGGCAACTCGATCACAGGGACAATTCGGTGACAGATTCAACAAATAATCCACCTGAGCAAAACCAGGCTTATGTCTTTAAATCCTGCCATGCATGGCTGTTCCAAGGATTGGATTTAAATAGATTCTTAAGGCATTTTTCTGTTTTATATAAATGTTTTAATTAGGTAATTGTTATGCTTTGTTTACTTCTAAGAAGCCTCCAGAATAACTGATTATCACCTTCTAAACTTCCCTCTTTCTTACTGTTCTTTGCTATGTAGGGTACCATCTTGCACATCTGCTATTTATGGCTACACACCTGGGAGGGGCTTTGTGCTTAAAGTGTAATTCTGGGAGACAGAATTGAGATAGACGGGATGGCCTACCCCTGGTGTGGGAAGGACTATGTGGGGTCTAGGAGAGGAGTGCTTAGGGATACACATAAGCTGTGAGCGGCACTCATGCCCTTCAGATCATCCACACCACCCAGTACAGCAGGTCAGCCATCCTTAGACATTACAAATTTGCTTTGTATTAATTCTCCACTCTCCTCAGTTATTTAGGTGGTGAGGAGCTGTTTTTATTATGGAGGTTCAGACTCTGATAGAGCTGGTGAAGCAGCAAGCATAGTAGAGAGGGGCTGATTGGGTTAGGGCCGTCTCCATGGCAGAGGCAGGCATGGCTTTCTGGACCTCAGACTGCAAGTCCCATGGAGGAGCATCAGCAAATTGGTCCATCTTCACCTGCTGCTTCCAGCTCTGGTGAAGCTATTGCCCCTACACAGGAGCAAGACATATCACAATGGCAGTCTATCCACGGGACTGCCTAGAGGGGATAGTTAAGGTACAAGGGACCGTTGTATTACCACTGCCTACCATTGTACAATCCTGTAATCAGGGCAGCTAGATCTCCTGAGCTATTTCACTCATTGCAACATTAGAACCAGCAGGCCATGGGTCTAGTATGCTTCTGTTCATTTTTTCTCAGACGGGTAGATGCCATAGAAAGGATAGGACCAGATCTTATTCTAGGCATGGGTACCATAGTAGACATGGCAGATTTTCATGCTCAGCTAGTGGCAGTTCTTCCTCTAATATATTATTATCATTCTAGACACAGGGGTCATAGGTCCCATTACAAACATCAGAGATCTAGGAAGCATTGGTCCTCTTCTGGTGTGAACCATGGGAGCCATGTTTCCGAACACAATACTGTTGTCTGTTCTTTTTTCCAGAGAGACCAAAGTGTGTCAACATGCTCCAGAAAGTGACATTGCACAACAAGTTGTGCATATCTATCTGCACCACCAGAGCTGGTGGCAGATGTTCATCATGTGACGTACTATATGCAAGCTGAAGCTATGACACTGCTCTTCAATTTATGCATAGGGTACCTCCATCAGTGACTAGTGATGTGACATTGATCCAATGGAGGGTCAGTCTCTACTATTCAAGAGCTGGTGACAGGTCAGTTATAACAGCTTCTTGCACATATTGAGAGCAACGAAGGCTAAGTGTCACCTCAAGTTAGTCTCAGTAGTTAGTCGCACAGGAACTGGCTCCACTGGTCAGGGACCATCTGCTGAAGTTCCGGGTAGCACACCCTCTACTTCAGTCCAAGGAGAGATAGGTAATATTTTCAATAGGGGGCACAGTTAACAATGTAGATGATAAAGAGCTTGACACTTCCAATCGGTGCTCTTCTGGTGGCATCAGAAAATAGTTCCCTTTAAAAGAGAATCTTAGCACTTTTCCCTGCTTCCAGTAGCCTGGTATTCAGCGATAAAAAGAGGATCCCAAAGTGGGTGATGTTAAAAAAGCTGAGGACAAAAGGAAACAGTTATATAGTAAAATTACTAAGACTTACATTAATTGGCTACAGACATTTACCATTATGGCCTGTATAATGTATAAGAAACACCAAGAACTTTGCTCTGATCTTTTTACTTATCAGTATGAGGTCTCTGAGGCCTGTAGGCTGCATGAGGTTTAGCATGGTGGCAGTATGATGAGAACTTCCCCAGGAGCTTATGAGACACACCTTCTATGGCATGGAAGGAAAGAATGTGCTTAACATCATGACCCCATCAATCTCTTAATTGTAGCCCCTTTCTGTGTATGGGATCCTTGTCCAGTAAAAAGGTGTGCTTATTGTGGTGTAACACCAAATTAATACTCATTTAATGGTAGACAAAGTAAATGGAGAGCAGGATTCTGCTCAGGTATGCACTGCGCTACCAAGTGTCTCAAGAAAAAATCAGCTGGAACTGGTGAAGTGGCCCCTTCTAAAACCACAAACCCATTACACCTGCACAGGCTACTACCATTTCTTATTATTATTATTAGTATCCTTTATTTAATGCTCCAACATATTCCCTAACGCTATACAGCAGTTAAAGCCTAGTTCCTATAAAAACAGGTCCAGGACAAAATAGGCTGATACATTATCTTTTTTCCAGAGTTTCTTCTGTTAATGACGCTGGGCAGGGTGCTTCCATGGCAAAGCCTGACATTCAGGCTGCTTTTTGGTTACTGTCTATACACAAACTTAGTCAGCGATTGCAACTTATCAAACCATTTTGATGATATGTTTTTGATGTATCATTGTTTGCCTATAGGCTGAACCATCTCTTCATCTCTTTTTTAAGTGTTCTGCACATTCTTGGAAAGGTGCGTGGTCACTGATTCAGGATATCATTCTGTGACACACTACTTGGATGATTTCTTGTTTGTTAGCCCTGGTGACACTTTTATGCGCCAGAAACTCAAGAGAACGTTTGAGAAAGTTGAAGGCTTGAATACCTGTGTCAAATTTTTGGGCATTACCATCAGTTCAGCTGTGAGTGAATGTAGACTACCTACCAACAAGATTTCAGATCTGTGGGATGATCTTCAGAATTTGTTAGCAGCTCATAAAACCTTGCTTAAGGCACTGCAGTCAGTAATTAGCAAACTATTGTTTGTTTGTAAGATAATACCAATTGTCAGAATATTTTGTAGGTGTTTATCCTTATCCACAGCTGGGTTAAAGTGGTGTTTTTATCACGTCGGACTACCCAGAGCCTTGAAAGATGATGTGACTTCTTTGGAGCTTTTCCCAATAGTACTTTCACTATTCCTTTGAGTAGATGACTCCAGGGACAGTCATATAATTTTTTACTTAGACAATCTAGTAGTGCAGGCCATTAATACGCAGTCTGCTTTTTCCCTCTCTGTGCGTAGGCTGTTGCGGCATCTGATGTTTCGAAGACTTGCGTTAAACTTACTTGTGAGAACTAAACACTTATATAATACTGTGGCTGATGATCTATATTATTTGCAGTTCAAAAAAGTCAGACCTTTGGCTCCAGAAGCAATGGGGGTCTGACACGGTCATTCCCGATCACCTGTGGGATTTATCCAACCTTATCAAGGGATCCATAGCTCCTTCTTTTTGTGCAGATAATATTAGTTAGGTAGATTTGGCAGTCTGGGGCATTCTCACTTTAGAGATTCTGGGGGCTATGGGCTTGTAGCCTTATTCCACAGAACATACACCAGATACCATGAATGATTAATTAATGTTAACTGAGTTGAAATGTTAGTCTAATTTATAAGTAGTGCTCAGGAAAATGAGAGAGGTAGGGAGGGTTACAGCAGTGGGAATTAGTTAGGTATTATTTTATTTTTATATTAGTTAGGTAATTTTTTAAATTATATTGTCCTTTTAAATCTTTGTTTTGTTGCAGTTTGCATGTGTACTTTGAATATTAATTAATATTAAACTAGATTTAACATAAAAATATCTTACACTGGCCACTTGCGTCACCTAGTTAAAACATTTACATAAAACAAAGAAAATTTGCCAAAAGAATGCCTTTTAAGGGTCGCTGGGATATAACATTGGAATTCTTTCAGGAGCATTAACTGATCGGGCATCAATCTACCTGACATTTGGCAAAAATTACTTTTATATGTTAATTAGCATTAATTAGCATTATATGTTAATTAAAATTTAGGCTCGCTGGCATTAGAAATAGGCCTGTACATCAAAGATATTAGTATTTAAGCTACCCTAGGCTTATTCATATACATATGATTTCTCACAAAATACATACATTTGAACAGCGAAGAATATATCATTTCTAGCGAATTGCCCGGGAATGCTGTTTGAGACTTAATGGAAATCGTTTTTTACCCTGAGGACCTTCGGCGCTCATTGCAAGGCTTGCGCTAAGCACCTTTGGCGTTCATCGCATGCCTCGCAATGAGCGCCTTTGGCGCTTATTGCAAGGCTCTTGGTTGTTGCAATTTTTTTTATCATTCTAAGGTCTGCTTTTTGCTCTTATTGCAAGGCTGTTCCCTGGTGCAGTTTGTCTGCTATGAGCAGCGTTGGCGCTCGTTCTGAGGCGCGTAGTGAATGGCTTTTGTGTTTATTGTGATACTTTTTTTTGTTTTTTTTGTGTATATGTATTTTTGTATGCTAATGAAATAATTAATAAATTAATAAATTAATATACTTTACCTATTTGTAAGTAATATAGGCAGGAAACATTGTGCTGAAGAGCAGACAATCTGTTTTGATGTTCCTGCAGCATACAATGTAGGTTTGCGCTGTTGTGGAGCTGAGGTGTAAGTGTCAGCAATGTGTGCAGTGTGTAGTGTAAATAGGCTGCGTGCGCGAGGGAAAGCAGTTAGTGTAGCTGTGTACTTCCGCATTCTGTAAGTTAGTGTTGTAAAATGGCGGCGAATGTGTATGTGGTACACGGCTGTGGATGATTTATCGTCCTTGGTAAAAGTGTATCTTGTACCTCGTACGGCTTTTTGGAAAATCTGTATTTGCTTGGTGGTGTTTTGCGGCTTTAGGGTCGTGTAGCCTCGTTTTCGTTTTTTGCAGCAGCCATTTTTTCTCTCGCTTAGGGGATTTTTGTGTGTCTAAACTTGGTAATTTGGACTTGAGGTGTAAGTTCACTTGCAGAGGTCCTGGGTGCCCCCCTTGCTGTGTGTAAGCTTTTTATGTAATTTTTCTGTGTATTTATTGTTTTTTTTATGTTTTCAGCATTAAGGTTGTATTTTTGTGAGTTCGTAATGTTTGTTTTCTAAGTCCTGCGTCTCGTATTTTTTTCGTGTAAGTCCGTATTTACTCATTGCGTGTTTTGTGTTTTTTTTCCAAGTGCCTCTTCTGTGGGTGTTTGTAACCGCTTGTGAGGCGGTGTAGAGCCTCCACCTCCGCAAATGCAACTATTATATGTAATGGGGTTATGAAACATACATTTTTACAATGTTGCATCTGAAATATGTTATTTAAAAAAGGTTTTACAATATGTTTTATTTTTAAAAGCCTATTACTGAATATGTTTGAATTCATAATTGCTTGAGTGAGCAGTGATGAAGCTGTTTGAGACATCAATATCAGCCAATAATAAATCAAAGAAAGGTGAGATGGAGAATTGAACGTTAATCTATGACATACTGAGTATAGTGACCATCCTTGACATCTTGAAACCACTCTACTGTATCTTTAAGAGACTCCTTTTTTGTTTTATATTCATTCATTGTATCCTTCTCAATTAATTGTTGGATAAAATTTACACTTGACTTCCCTCCCTGTCACAACCCACTGCTTAGTTGGGTTTGAAAGGGTCACTAGACCGATTCTACCCAACAGGTTGGAGGTTTGTTTGTATCCCCGCTAACAGGATAGGAACCAATGCTACCACAGGCCAGGACAAGTTACAGATTTGTAGCTTGCATAGGGGTTATAGGACAAGTTACCAGCTTAAGATGCAGCAATAATAATTCCCCAAAATAATAAAAAGCCTTTCCTCTATTAATATTATTGTTTATTTGTAACAAGCCAACATATTCGTATACATGGGTAAGTTCAAGGCAAAAACAATAGCAGTATTAACACACTGCAAAGTGTGGAGAGCCCTTTGAGCTTTGAATCCAGTGTCCAAAGTGCTTTCCCTAAAGCTCCATGTAAGACTGAAAACTCGCAAACTTACAATCTAAAGGTACGATTTATTCCTCTAGAATAAAAGACACACTTTGGTCATGTGAATTCCAAACAGAGCAACTTTATTTGTGATAATCTCAACACATTTATAGGGTGGAACACAAAAGGGACAGTAAAACATTAACATAACTGGGGGAGTGAGCACTTCAAACCCAAGGGAGATGGACCAGTCCAAGGACCATATGAGAAAGTTCCTTCTGGGTAGCCAGATTGTAATAGGGAGAGAGAAAAGCCCCAGGTCCACATAAGCAAGTTCCTTCCGGATAACCAAATGTTTTGAAGCCCATCTACCCTTTAACAATAAGGAAAAGGCAATATACCCCAAGAACATATAAGGAAGTTCTGTAGCCACACACAGGGGCGCCATTCCTGCCACCTATAAGCAACAAATGTTGAATCATAAGTATATTGTACTAGGGGGCTTCTTAGAGCAAAGTGAAGTATACATTTTATGTCACAATTCCATTGAAGATGAAAAAATTAATTCACCCAGTTAAAAACATAAAATAAAATACATTTGTCTATAGAGTCTCTTTAAAGAGATAAATTGGGGGGAAACATTGAGTTTGAATAAGGGCATCAGAAGGCATGGAAAATATTTTAAACCTAGCTTTTATTAGAACAATAAATGGTTCCTGGAAGCAACTACAATTCTTTTATGAAGGCTGTGTGTGAGAGAAGAGTGATTACATTTCTGCAGGAGTACGGCTTGCAGTTATCCTCTCTGAAACTCAGGGGAATGAGATAGGTGTCAAATACTAAAAGCTCCAATTATTTTAATTTACATACCCCCTTCCCTTCTCCATATCTCTTCCTCCCTTATACGGTAGATATGATAACCACCGCCCATCAGTCTCCCAGATACCAGGAAGAGATGAAGCCAGATAAGATGAAAAATTCTATATGCAAAAATAGACTTCAAAAATTAAGATTACCTTTAGCTCATAGCTTACACAGATGCTATTGTTGCGTACGTCACACACAAGTGACGTTTTTCCTGAACTACAGTGGTCCTTGAATTTGTTAAATAAACCATATAATGCTAGATACTGCTGTAGAGGAAAATCTGATATGTTTTAAACTAAAGAGTTTTTTTTTCTGTATAGGGAAATGTAGTTTAATAATAATTATATCTAGAGTAGGACTGACCAACGGCAGTAAATGAGGGTTAGTATAACACCACATTTTAAGGATATATTATTTTATTATCATTGAATTGATATATATGTGTACATACAACCTAGCTTCAGCCCTCAAGGATTGAAGTCCTGCACTATTTTTTTTTTTTTTTTTTTACTTTTCCACATATATTTTTTACAAAAACAAAAAAGTACATATATGTTCATTAAAAGCAAACTGTATAGAATGAAAGATAAGGCACTTTGATGATACTACTAAAAACAGATATTCTATTATACATAAGCGGTACTAAAGTCTGAGAGACATGGAAATGTATAGTCACAAAACAGTTATTTTATTAGAGCATTTCCTGATTTTTTTAGGAGAATAAAAAGGAGAGGAGTTTAAGGCATTAAAAAATAAATAATTAGTATCTCTTTTATAGGGTGGTAATTTTTTTCCCAGGAAGCTCAACTATAGCTGTGGAGGTCAGGAAGAAGAAAGCCAGCGGTCACTTGGTGCTCAGGGAGATTTTTGCAAATGTGTAAATAGATTTGTATATATTCAGTTATAGTACAAATCAACCCAAACTACTGCTACCGACACATGCCAAATAAGAGTAGAAGGCTTACAATGTTACCGCTGCCAGTATTTGTATTACTAACAAGATAACTTATAGATATATAGAGTCTATTGCCATCTCCATGTGCAAGCTACATCTTCTCAAAGCCATAATGCCAGTCATATTTGTAAAATCCAGTGTTCAGCTGTGGGATTTCAGCTTAAGCTCTGATAAAGTTCTGGAGCACGGACGTGCCTTTCTTACTGAGCTGGTAGAGCTTGAGACATGTGGATGGAGGGAGGTTGGAGCACATTCCATGAATCTGGACTCTGATGATTCTGCAGCAAGCGGTATAACTGCTTAAGGTGAGTGACAATGTTGTCTTTGATGTCCGGAACGGAAATCTGTAGGCGCACGCTGCCACTGTCAAAAGAGCGTGTGTGTCATGAATCAGCCAGTGGCCATATTGGATTTGGTGTGAACTATGCTGGGGCCATTTTGTGACTGGCAGCAGTGGCCATTTTGGGCTGGGTTATCTTCCACATGCTGTTGCCATGTGGAAGAACAAAAGGTTTGGGGCTCCCAGACACCCTGTTATACTGTTATAAGGTTATATTGTTATTTTGTGGTCTAGGGGATAAAGTATTATAAGTTTACCCCTTAGCATATCCCCATCCCTTCCATGTTTAGGCTCATTGTAATGGGTGTCATGTGAGGGAGCTGGTGGGATGTGTTGGTTCTATGTGTGTGAAACATTGTGTGTTGTATCTGTAAATATATTGTATTGGAATGTTGGAGCCATGTTGTGTGCAGTCATCCATATTGACTGCATATGTAACCTGAGTTGATCACCCATCTGCCTTCCAGCTATCACCTAAGGTAAACACTTGAAGTGATAGCAAGGCCAGAACAAAGAGATTTGCCAGACTGCCAGGCACCGTAGGACAATGGTATAGTACAGGGTCTTCCAGCCTCAATAATAGGGCCATAGGCCAGGGCAGAGATGTTACTCTCTCCACAGACAGAGATAGAATGAGCTTGTAGCCACACCTAGGGGGCGGCCCCTGGGGAGGGGACTGATAGTTCCCAAGGATTAACCCTGTCACATGGGACAGAGGGAATTAGCTGCTCCTAAGGGCTACTCCATTGGTCCAGAGGGGGATGAGGGTTTGACTAAGAGTAGCCACTCCCTCCATTGTGTGTGTGTGAAATGTTTTAAATATGTGGTTCCAAAATAAAACGTGGTTCATAATTTTCATCAAGACTTTGTGTGCAGGTGTATTATTGACCCAAGGGCATATGCTGGAATAGGAGATCGTTTCTGACTCCATGCCAGGTTTTCCCAGGCACACTACCAAAAGCTGGGACTTATGCTCTTGTATCCGCAAAGAAGGTCCATTGGTCTGAGTCACCCAAATCTTAGGTCTAAAACCTACAGGAGATACGAGGACTAGGATCCTCTATACTCCATCATCATTGTAGGTTGTGACAATTGGTGGCATTGGTGAGAGACTCCACAGAAAGACCAAGAATGGAACAGACGGATATCACCAAAGAAGCAACAAGACGGTTTAAAGCAGCCAGGCACTTATACCCCAGTAAGATGACCGCACAAGAGGTGTCCAACGTACTAGACCAGTATTTCCAGAGGATCTGGCAGGAGCGCAATGGAGCGAGAACTCCAGCTCAGCAAAGACTTGGCTACAGAGAGACATTGCGTCTAGAGAAATGGATGGCAATTCTGAATCTGTGGCAGGACGATGAGCTAATGGGCTGGCTGGAAGTACTAGTAAGAAAAGAGGTTGCCTTGGAGAACCAATATCACGTTTTTCACGCCAGAATAGTTGGTGGCCTTGGAGAGGAGTTTGATTTCCACTTGGAGATAGATTCTGGCCTACAAGACATTGTGTATGGTGACCCGGAAGGGGGCATAGGAACCTTTAAAAGGCACAACAACTTGTTTGTGGAACGCTGTCGTGGTCTGGGACTGGAACCGTGGTCCATGGAGGCTAATTTAATGGTACACCTGATTGAGCAGGAACTGCAGCTGGAGGAGGAGTATTTTGAGTTGTGGGACGAGATCTATGGGGAGACATTTTGCCCATCAAGAGGGGAACAACCCAGTCAAGAGGACTGGTCGCCAGATCTTTACAACACAGATGGTATGTACCGAAGTGATTGTGTGCAAGGGGTCTGGGGAGAACATAGTGATGGAGAATGTGTTCCGTTAAAAAATATAGAGACTGTGTCAGAGCCTAGAAGGGATGGTAAAGTCAGCTTGGGACCAAATCACAAGCTTCAAGAGCCAGAGACCCAGGGGAATGTTCCCTGGGTGGGGTCAGATAACCCATGTTTGTCCCCTGATACCCCAAGAGACTTAATCCCAGAGGAAATGCTAGCAGAGCACAGTTTCTCCAAACAGGTCTCACCTGAGGACTACCTCCCAGCACAAATCCTGGCAGAAACCCCAGTAACTGCTCAACAGGTAGGGCCAGATGAACTAAGTCTGCCCTCAGAAGTTCTAGGCAATGTGTATGGGCCAGAACTGCTAATGGAGCCAGGGGCTCAGGATAGCCACCCAAGAGACTGTGGGGAGGGCTATGTAATGCACTCTGGGGAAAAGGCCGTAGAGGTCAGGTTGGGTGGGAAGGATAAGATTCCCCAGCCTACAACAGATAACAAAAATCTGTACTCTGACACCCCAGGAGAGTTGCTAGGGAAGCACAGAGCCCAGGTGGGCTATGTAATGGACTGTGGGGAGGGAAAGGAACTGGTTCTTAGCTACAGGGAACCAGGCCTCACACAGCAAGAGTGCCAGGGGCACCAAGAGAGTGCCAGGGGCACCAAGAGCCCGACAGGGGCAGCAAGCTTGCCAGCCTTGGCAAAGGAGCCGTGGGTGCAGTGTGGCACCATAGTAGAGGGTGAACCAAGTGGGGAGATACCCTGGATAACCAATGTCCAGAGGCCCACTGGAACAGACACCGCTCCTAAGGGCCAGTTAAACCTGGAGGACTGGGATAAGGGTACAAAGCAAAAGGCCATAGAAGAAGAGGGTCAGCTGAGGGCCCCAACGAACCAGCTGGGTGGGAATTGCGAGACTCCCCAGCCTACATCAGAGAGCCAAAGCACAGTCATTCAACCAAAGGCAATAGAAGAGGGTCAGCTGAGGGCCCCAAAGCACAGCCTGGGTGGGAACAGCGTAGTTCTCCAGGCTGCAACACAGACAGACCAAGGGGAAGAAAACCAGGAGGGTCTGTCCAAAGATACAGATTTCCAGGAGCCAGAGCAAACAGAGCCTCCAAATCCGGACTCCATCAGGGACGCTGGAGTCAAGCGCAGACCGGTATGTACTTTACTGCAGTTATTGTGTTATTGGGCTACCAACAATAATGATTTTGCTGAGGGAAGTACTGGACTGCCCCCTTGCAATCCCATAGGCCCAGAGACTGTTTTAGAGACCCCAGCCCAGCTGTGGGGACTGGCTGGAGGGAAAGGGGTTGCTATGGGACAGGGGTTGTTTTATGGGGCTCCCAAAAATACGGTTTTGCCTCAGAAGAATGTATGGGTGCAACCCACTGTGTCCCCAGAGACTTCCATGCTGCTGCCAAAAACAGAGAGCTGGGATCCTGGACTGTTTTGGGTGGGGGTGCAGGGCAAGAGCAATTTGCTCTATACAGTGGGAGCAAGGCCAAGGGCTGGGGGAGGTCTTTACTCTGCACCTTGGGACTGTGTGCGCACCGACATGAACTTGCCTAGCATGCAGCGGGCCTGGCCAAACCAGCAGATTCATGACTATCAGCGTAGCTGAGAAAATCTTGGATGGAAGGATTGTCATGAATCAGCCAGTGGCCATATTGGATTTGGTGTGAACTATGCTGGGGCCATTTTGTGACTGGCAGCAGTGGCCATTTTGGGCTGGGTTATCTTCCACATGCTGTTGCCATGTGGAAGAACAAAAGGTTTGGGGCTCCCAGACACCCTGTTATACTGTTATAAGGTTATATTGTTATTTTGTGGTCTAGGGGATAAAGTATTATAAGTTTACCCCTTAGCATATCCCCATCCCTTCCATGTTTAGGCTCATTGTAATGGGTGTCATGTGAGGGAGCTGGTGGGATGTGTTGGTTCTATGTGTGTGAAACATTGTGTGTTGTATCTGTAAATATATTGTATTGGAATGTTGGAGCCATGTTGTGTGCAGTCATCCATATTGACTGCATATGTAACCTGAGTTGATCACCCATCTGCCTTCCAGCTATCACCTAAGGTAAACACTTGAAGTGATAGCAAGGCCAGAACAAAGAGATTTGCCAGACTGCCAGGCACCGTAGGACAAAGGTATAGTACAGGGTCTTCCAGCCTCAATAATAGGGCCATAGGCCAGGGCAGAGATGTTACTCTCTCCACAGACAGAGATAGAATGAGCTTGTAGCCACACCTAGGGGGCGGCCCCTGGGGAGGGGACTGATAGTTCCCAAGGATTAACCCTGTCACATGGGACAGAGGGAATTAGCTGCTCCTAAGGGCTACTCCATTGGTCCAGAGGGGGATGAGGGTTTGACTAAGAGTAGCCACTCCCTCCATTGTGTGTGTGTGAAATGTTTTAAATATGTGGTTCCAAAATAAAACGTGGTTCATAATTTTCATCAAGACTTTGTGTGCAGGTGTATTATTGACCCAAGGGCATATGCTGGAATAGGAGATCGTTTCTGACTCCATGCCAGGTTTTCCCAGGCACACTACCAAAAGCTGGGACTTATGCTCTTGTATCCGCAAAGAAGGTCCATTGGTCTGAGTCACCCAAATCTTAGGTCTAAAACCTACAGGAGATAAGAGGACTAGGATCCTCTATACTCCATCATCATTGTAGGTTGTGACAGTGTGCAGTCTCCAGAAAACATCTCCAGGATCATACGGGCCACCACTGGAATGATCTGAACGACAATTAGCTTCCTCTCCTTGGGTTTGCCATCTGGCCATTCCTCTCCAAAGCAGAGGCAGATTTCGTAGGGTGGCTGTTTAGTGGTACCCCCCTTCTGGTGTGATATAAGTTCACCAAGGAATCTCTCCAGGCAGAAGAGCTTGACTCTCTTCTGTCTCTCAATCAGGTTTGGGATATTAGGAGAGGCTGTGCATGGCCCAGTCCAGTAGACCTTGCACTGGCATAGCCTGACAGCATAGATGGCATGTCCGCTGACCTCCAGTATGAGACCCCTGTCCATGACATCCAAGAGGCGACCGGTGAACAACTTTTGCTTTTCATTCAAGATTTGCTCTGTCCCTGGGAAGTGAACCTGCTCAAGGCTGATAGGACCAAACAACTCCTCCTGGTTGGGCATAGGGCCTAGGTCCCCATAGAAAAGCCGGCAGCCTTGAGGGTTGCTGACTGTTGTGGTGGGGCCCATTTCTTTACCTCGATAATAGAACTGGATTTCTAAGTCAGTCATTGGAAGAGAACTGATCCATAACTCAGGAGAGCTGAAGAACTCAATAGAACCTGGGGTGGGTGGCACTTCCATGTCCTGAGGCTCAGATTTTGGCCAGGTCTGTTCCGGGGTGCAGCTACCCACACTTGGTGGACCCATGGGAGAATCATTAATATTTAGACAAGTGAAGGGTTCCTGGATTGGAATGGGATTGTCAGGGGTTTTACCTATTAAATATATAAATGAGTATACTCCTATATATATATATATATACCATTTCATTATATATTTCTGATTAAATATAACCTCTTAATATTTTAATTAATACACATATAGAAACTCCTCAAACTTAACAGTGTTTGATATCATCGGATAGGAAATATCTTAAACTTGTCATATCTATGTGTTATGTTATACCTATATTGCACATCATCATTTTATTTTGAGTTTTTAATTTTATACACATATTCCATTTTTCCTGAGCTTCACTAAGTGTCTACATTGTAATGAGAATGTAAACAGTGGATCCACCAAAAGGCTAGTCATTAGTATTCATACTAGATTCTTTTGATCCACAAATGCCTTGAAATAGTCACACCTCAAAATGGAGACAAGAAATCCACCATTTGGCTCTAATAATGACAATACTTGTTTGGCTGTGCATTTGATATTCATGTATTGCCACTTAACACAATAGTGAGAAATAATTCCAGGATGTGATTAAAGTGATATTTAGATAAGAATGGCTATTTAAGATAGGCCTAGGACAAAGAGAAGGGAGGGGAAAGAAAAAGGAGAAAAAAAACAGGGACAAAGAAGAGTGAGGCTGAAGAGACACACAGAGGCAATACATTGAGAAAGAGAGGACCTATTTTTGATTCCTGATATATCATTTTTCATATAATAATCGATTTGGGATTATCCAGGCTGACTCTACATGATATCGGGTTGATTCTGGTATCTGGTAATGTATAGATTTAATTTCAAACTTCTGTGATATAATAGATAAATTGATCTTAATTATTCCTCTAAATCAATTATATCACAGAAGCCCCCAATATATCTACTGTAGGTATTATTCAAATTGTGATATATTATCCTTTGTTCCTATAGTATTTTTGTTATTCTATATATGATTATTATTATTATAGCGTCACCCGATTATTAGTTATATAGGTCTATTGGGGTATATTATATATTCTGCCAACAATATTATTGTGACTTACTATATTAATAAGATTGATTCTTGTGTTTATCATAAATAACTAAAATAAGGAATATTGATTATAGTAATTTATTGTTATTTTCTATTACCCTAGAAGATTTTGTTGATAAAGAAGTTAGGTTTTTCTTGTTTTATTAACATTTTATCGTATTTATATTGCAATAGACTTAATTGGGTTATTGACATCTGAAAATCATATAGTACTGTTTAGAACTTTTTATTTACTCTAGAATTCGATTGTGTTATTGATGATAATAAACGCTGTTTTGTTTAAAAGCTATACTTTCCTATAAATTGACGTTATAATCGGACAATAAGTTAAATTGACTATTTCGAATAGCATTTTACTATAAATACCACGACATAATTTGGAGGCACTGCTTGAGATAACGTCTTTATAGATAAGTGAATTGATATTTATCAATTTAAAACTTTTTAATACAACAGCGTTTATTAAAATAAAAACAAAATGTCAGAAGGCCGATCCAGTTCAGAAAGGACAGGGGTGTTGTCATTGGATGAGATATTGAGACTAGATGCAATGGGATGTGAAACATTGATCAAAAGTTTAATAAATAGTGTGTATCCTCTGTGTGAATACCCATCAAGATTGTCAGAATACTTTAGTAACATCAAACCGATAATTGATGGAAATGCCATAGACGATTGGAGTCAGGAGACAGAATTATTACCAAATATTAATGGTGTCATAAATGCAGTTCAGGATAACTTTGAACGTAAAAAGAATCTTGCCCGTGTAGCGATTAGCTGGATGGAAGTCGCCAGACACTGGAAAGGCCAGACTATTGAAAAGGAGGTGGTCATAACTGGTTTAAAAAAGACAATTAATGAGATATCTGAGGCATGCAACCATTTGAGAGACTTACACGAAGATAGGATAAAAATGTCAGAACATCAAGTAGTTAAACTGGATGAGTTAGAAAAGGAATTAGAAGATGCTAAGGAAAGATTACGAGGATATGAAGGATTAACAGCAATGTGTGATAAATTAATGAGGAAATTAGGGGATTTTCAAATAAAATGGGATGAGTTATCTGAAGACAGAGATAGAAAAACTGACCAAATTGAAGAGTTGTCTGGGCAATGTGATCATTTAGCTCAAAAAGTATATCAGGCTGAGGGACTGTCGCAAAAATACTTACAAGACTGTGAGGAGTTAAAAAGAGAAAAATCAAGTTTAGAAGATAAACTTACCACCCTTACTAATGAAATAAATAAAAGAACAATAAGAGAAGCTGAAAATTACCAGGAAGCTAGAAAGATTCAACATTTACTTGATAATGCCCAAAAGGAGATTAAAAATTACCAGCAGGATATTGGCAGGTTAAAAGCAGATCTAGATAAGGCCCAAAATCATGTACCAGACATAACGATTGCCAGGCAGCCTAGAGATTTTGATGAGGAGTTTGATTCATCCCCTTCAAGGGATACTCATAATAAGAAATTATCTTTCCATGAGACAGCGCAGGCTATCAGAAAATTGGTAAAGCCCTACACTAAAGGATCTAAATTATCCATTGAGGATCACCTAGATACTGTGGAGAGAATCATGCTTGAATTAAATGTACGGGGATCTCATGCAAAGATATCATATCTCCCTTGGTCATTTGATAATTCATACACATCATTCTTTACTTCCCTTCAAGATAGCGATATCACTGATTGGGATCAATACAGAGCAGAGGTGAGGAGGTACTTTTCTGAATTTCGTAACCCCCAAGCAGCTTTAAGGGCCTTGCACAATCTCAAATGCCAGCCTGACGAAAGTCCAAAAGAATTTTTAGTCACATTAAAACATGCATATCGGCAGACAGATAAAAGAGCAGATATAGAATCGGCAGAGTTCAAGAGGATATATTTTCATGCCTTACCATCATTTATGAAAATAAATATAATCAGAGATTATGATGACTCTAAACCACTCAGCTGGTTGGTAAACGAATGTTCCAAGATATATGAGATTCAACAGGATGAGGAAAATAGTTTTAAACGTAAAGAAAAGGGCCAAATCCATAAAATAGCTGAAATCTCTATCCAACCAGAACTACCTTTCGAAACAAATACTAAATCCTATGCTGATGTGGTTAAAAGTCCAAATAAGCCAAAATACATACCACCC
The DNA here is from genome assembly GCA_027410445.1 of Discoglossus pictus. Lineage (NCBI taxonomy): Eukaryota > Metazoa > Chordata > Amphibia > Anura > Alytidae > Discoglossus > Discoglossus pictus. The sequence continues at coordinate 140,135,093 of CM050169.1, forward strand.
AAACCTAGACCCATAAAAGTTACCCCTGAAAGGCCCCAACATAGAAACAATAACTCTTTTTATGTAAGCCCAAATTACAAAGGAAATAATCCTATTAGAGATTATTGGTGGCAACCTAAAAGCCCCAATGTAGAAAGAAGATTGAGCTCTCCAAGGCCCAGTACCTCAGAAAATTCAGAAAGCCAAAGAGTAACGAATAGGTATAACCGAAACCAAAATGTAGAACAAAACTCTAACCTAGAGGAGCAAGTTAAATTACTGACCCAGCAAATGACTGCCCTCATGGCAGGAATGAATATGCCGGGAAATCAAACACTGAGAGCTCAGCCAGTCCAAAGGGGACAACATTCTGAAAACCAAAACCAGTGACTGAATGGCTTTTGCAAAAATGTGATGGATAATCCTGAAACAAATGATAATAAGATGTTTCTTCCTACTGTCCCTAAGTTTTCTTTGTACACAGGAACTCCCACAGAGCAAGAAGGAAGTATCAATGAAGTCAGAGGGAGCGGTATGAACAATACACAGGTTAAACCTTTTTGTTTACAGGATGCATCACTGACCAAGCCACAAATCATTGAAACAGGGTTAATAATTAGTCAAGATAATAAGCAATATAATACAGGTAAAATTGAAGATATACCTAACCTGACCAATAACCCCCCCGAAATTACCATAAACTGGTTAAATAATACCCCCCAGTCTGACCCTCTAAATAAGAACGAACGATGGAAGAAATCAGATATGTTAAAACATTCCCATTTCCTATGTGAGATGGAGGAATGTCAGGGGAGATACTATATCCCTGTCAGCTTACTAGATGTAGACTCCATGGACATTAAAGGGTTAATAGACACAGGCTCCCAAGTAACTGTTCTTTCCCAAGATATGTATCAAGAAATAGAACGTAGATCTAATAAGAAAACTATTCTAAAATCATTCATCGGAATTGTAAAGAATTTTGATGGAATTACCATAAAGACCAAAGGTAGTGTATGGTTGAGTATTAAAATAGGAAATAAACAGGTAAAACATCCAGTGATAGTCGTAGATGTTCCTGAGTCTCAATTTTTTAATTGGGACAGATCTACTGAGGCGATTAAGTCCAATAATAGACTGTATAGATGGAGTAATATGGTCACAAGTTAGCTTTCCAATAAACTATGAAAAGGTTAAACAATCCAATATGCCGAGAAATTGTCATGTAATAGAAACAAAAGAAAATTCGGTGGAAATTCATTTTCAAAATAATCAAACACCTGAAATGACGATAATACAATGCCATGACATTTCTGAAGAACAAATAAATGATGAAAATGTGATCCAAATTAATCAGGCCCACATAGATAACACTCATGTAGATGGAAATGTCCTAACTATTTCACTAAATAGGAAAACCTCTAAACCTTTTGAAATAACTAGACATTCCAAAATTATGGCTAACATAGAAATAAGAGCTAAGGGTTTATTTATCCCCATAAATATCATAGGTATGAGATATCCTAAACAAGCCAAATTAGCCTTAACCCATGAACATAGTTACATTAATGAAAGTCTATTAAAAGGAATAAAGAATCCAAGATTAATTCGTAATTCCCAACCATATGACCAATACATATATAAAATAGATCATGAAACCTCGACCCATCCTATTATAGCAAGATGTTTAATACCCCTTTCAATAGGAGATAAAAAGGTTGTGCACTTGTTCCAGGTGATAGAGGATTCCCAATATCCAATATATATTGGTAATGATTTGTTACATCGGTTTGCTTTTCAAATTGATTTAATCCATAACGTTCTATGGTCTCGGCTGAATGAGTCACCATTAGATTTCAGTAATGACTCAGAAGCCTTAAAATATGCCCAACAGATGCCTTATGCAATAACCATACAGATGGAACGAACTGTCACTATACCAGAAGGAGCAGCCCAATTCCCTCTACCCTTGCAAGTAAAAAAGAGGGCAGATGATTCAAGGCAAAGATGCTTATGTTAATCTTAGCTATCAAACCCAACAAAAAGGCCTTAACACCACCCACACTCCTTTAATTGCTGTGACACAATTACCTTTTGTCATCCTAGTAAATAACATAGCTTCCCATCCAATACATATGGAGAAGGGATCTATAGTAGGAATGGCCATTGATGCAGAATATTTCACCTCTGAATTTACCAATTCAGTTATTGGTTTGATACCAGAGGAATATATGAGTGATGATAAAATGATTGACCAATGTTTCGATACTCAACCAGAAGGATTATTTACTGTTCAATCTATTTATCCCTTCAGTTCCATGGAAGGCCAGTGTGAAATAACAGATGACGAGCTAATTTTTAATCAAAATATAGATGAACAAGAGTATGAAGAGAATTTAGTCGATAAGATACAGATAAACTCCATCACCACTGACCTATCTACACAACTAGAGGAAGCCTATGAAATTAGTCAACCTGAGGTTTTCCCTGGGTTTAAAGAAAGAGTTGAAGAACAGATAATTTTAGCCGATGGGTGCTCTAATGATGCTGAACGCCAAAAATTAAGACAAGTGCTTATGAATTACCAAGATGTATTTTCTAAAGACTCATATGATTGTGGCCTGACGGATCTACATGTCACTAAAATTAAAACTGATCCCAGTATGCCACCTATATTTGTTAAGCAATATAGACTACCCCTCGCCACTTATGAATCATTAGCCGATATTATAAAGAATCTAGAATCAAGGGGAATTATACGTCCTGTACATAGTTCTTATAATAATCCTGTTCTAGGTATTTTGAAGCCAAATGGGACATGGCGCTTATGCGCTGATTTGAGGCAATTAAATAAGAGAGTCCATATGTCGGCTTGGCCTGTCCCATATATAGACCAGTGTTTAGCACAAGTCCAAGGGTCTAAATTATTTACAACACTTGATTGTGCCCAAGGTTATTGGACTATTAAAGTCGATGAAGAGGACCAACATAAACTAGCGTTTACATTTGGTAATCAACAATTTACATGGACTAGAACTCCATTTGGATTTATAAATTCAGGGAATGAGTTTGCCATTTTCTTGCACAAGGCAATGCCTGATGCTCAAGAGAGAGGGACATTAACCTATGTAGATGACATCTTGATTAAAAGTTGCGAATTTGATAAACATATCGCGGAAATTGAACATGTTTTGGACCAATTAAAGCACGCAGGAGTTAAAATATCTCTCCAAAAGGCTCAGTGGTGCCGCACTAAAGTTAACTTTTTAGGTCATGAGATAACTCCTGATGGTGTAAATCCACAGAAAAAGAAGGTAGAGGCCCTACTTAAAACTAAAATGCCTACAACTACAAAAGAATTGAGATCATTCCTGGGTATCACCAATTATTCTCGTAAATTTATTGAGAATTATGCCGAAATAACAAGACCCCTCATACAATTGTTGAAGAAAGGTGAGCCATGGAAATGGGGTGAGATTCAGAACCAAGCTGTAAATGAGTTAAAACAGAAGCTAAGTCAGGCCCCTTGCCTAGATTATCCAGAACAAGGTAAGCCCTTCTTCTTAGAAACCGGTTATACTGATAATTGTTTAAGTGCTGTGTTATATCAGAAATATGACCAACATAACAAGATTATATCTTGTGCGAGTAAAACACTATCACCTGTAGAGGTAAAATTTAATGATTGTGAGAAGGCTCTATTTGCTACAGTATGGGCACTACAACATTTTCGAAATTTCATACAAGGTGAGAAAATAATAGTGGAAACGGCACACCAACCATTGCAATATATTCAGAGCAATAAAATTAGATCTGGTAATCTATCAAATAGCCGCATAACTGCTTGGACCTTATCCTTACAAGGATGGCCTTTAGAGATAAGATATGCCCAAAATAAAAAGAATCTAGTTGCCCAAGGATTAGCGGATTTACATGATTGTACTGCCGCAGACCCCTTTAAGGATGATGATCCTCATATAGACCTTCTGGAGGAATATAAATTGTCACCTCATAAAATATATGAAGAGGTATTTTGTAAATCCTTACCCACAGTTTATGTAGATGGATGTGCCTATCACGTAAAAGTAGATACAGATAATAAGCTAGTTGCGGGAATTGGAAATGTATGGATAGATAATTTTCCTGCTCCTCCAAAAGGGTGTAAAATAGGACCCAAGAGTAGTCAGATAGCAGAATTGATGGCTATATATTATGCTGTTTACACCGCAATAGAGCATAACATTAAGGACTTTGTAATCATTACTGATTCAGAATATGCCCGAAATAGTTTTGTTGAATATTTACCAGTATGGAAACAAAATAATATGACTAATGTCCGAAAGAAACCGATAAAACATGGTAAGTTAATACATGCCATTGATGAAATGGTAAATTCTCATGAACTGACTATATACTGGAAGAAAACAAAAGGACATTCCAAAGTAAAGGGTCAGGATAAAGACGGAAATGATCTTGCTGATAAACTAGCAAAGCAAGGTGCCCTAGAGGGGGAATCAATTGAAATGGACCACCTTATGGGTCCATTGCAAATTCAGGCTATCACTAGACAGCAATCCCAGAAAGATACAGAACTCTCCACAGTACAGTGGTCCCATGATACTCCTAATTTGGACTTGATCAATAGTCAAAAAGAAGATCCTATCATAGGTCCATTTTATAACCATATACAGGATCCAATACAGTATCCTCTGGACAAAATAGACGTGTCAGATAAGGAAGATTTCAGGATTCTAATTAAGTCAAAATCCCAGTTTAACATCTTAGATGGTTTACTTATCCGCACATCTAAGAATGGTATACATCAATGGGTAGTTCCTACTGCTTATCGAGGTCTAATGCTTCAACATGCTCACGATGCACCAACATCCGGCCACAGAGGTGAAAAGATTACATATGAGATACTTCGTGATTTTGCATATTGGCCACACATGTTGATGGATGTAAAAACTTACTGTCAAGGATGTTTAGTATGTCCCCAGTTTCAACCCCATTCACCTACCCATAGGGCTCCTCTTCAGAAAAGGGGGATGTCCATGCCATGGTCAGACATACAGATTGACTTTATTGGCCCAGTAACTACCTCTTCCAGGGGTAATAAGTATATGTTAAACGTAACATGTCTATTCACCAAATGGGTAGAATGCCTTCCGGCGACAAACTGTAAAGCGGAGACTGCCGCAATTTTGTTGATTAACCATGTGTTTTCTCGTTTTGGCCTACCGCAACGAATTGAGTCAGATAGAGGAAGTCACTTCACCAGTGAGGTGATGAGCCGTATGTGGAGAATCCTAGGTGTTAAACGTAAATTACATATTGCTTACCGCGCCGCTTCTAGTGGTGGGGTAGAACGGTACAACCAATCTATTGTAAGTATCCTAAAGAAATATGTCAAGGAATCAGGTAAGGACTGGGACATAAAATTACCCTTAGTTTTAATGGCGATAAGATCTACCCCTAGTACTGCTACTAAAATGTCCCCTTTTGAATTAATGACTGGGAGACGTATGGTACTCCCACAACACCTTATCTATAGAACCCAAGACCATAACTTGGTAAATGCCGCCACGACCCATCAGTATATTGAGAACTTGAGGAAACATTTACAACAGGCTTTTGCATTTGCCCAGAAAAATCTAGAGAAATCTGCAGAGAGCACTAAAACATATTACGATCTGAAAACATCTAAGAAAGAATATGAGATCACAGATCAAGTTTATTTATATAACTTCCTACGTAATCAGGCAAAAGAGAAAAAGTTTTTACCCTCATGGAAAGGACCTTATACCATTATAGATAAAATTTCACCCGTCGTGTATAAGATTCAGATCCCAAAAGATGGTGAAATGGTAGAGAAATAGGTCCATATTAACCAAATGAGAACCTGTCATCCTAGATCTCAGTTAAGAATCATTGAAAATACTTGCCCAGATGAACCGTGATTTGTGAAATGTTTTTCGCGGAAAAAAAAATCTTCTGTCTCTTCATCTATCTACCTAATCCATCATGTTAGGAATGTATTATTAAAACCACTTGTATTTCGGTTAAACATAGAAGCCAAAAGAGAGAGTATCCAAATTGATAAAAGAAAAGGCCGATCGTATCAGGGTAATGATGATCCTAACGCCAACAAGTTCAGACGGAAGCTATCGTGGGACGGTCCTTCCTCAAGCGTCTTAATCCAAGAGACTCCAAGATTCATCCTAACCCGGGAGGAGAATAACGTCGCCGAAAATCTTCATCAGTGTCGATCCACACAGGATGATTAAAAGACAATTCAGAATATTCCACATCAGGGTGGAAAAGACTCAAACGTGGTATCGTGACCACATTGCCTGTTCATAGGCGATTGTGAAGAAGACGTAGAAACAACTAAGGAAAACTTCATAAACTCACATAACTCCCGTTACAAACGGTCAGAACATTTGCCGAATCCTGACCAATGAAGTTATTATCAGGAAGATAATAATAGATAATGAATCAGGACTGCATCTCTTTTAAATAAAAGGACATTCAGGGTTATCCTGCTTAATCATGGAGGGAGTATTGATCCAGGGAGGAATCCGATCGCCAATATTTGGGGTCAGGAAGGAATTAATTTTTCCCAATTAAGGCAATTGGGTTTTATGTTTGCCTTCCTCTGGATCATCCATATTATTGGTACATGTAAGCAATGAGGTCTGAAAATATACCCCAATAGAAATGATGCATAGGTAAAGAAATATGTTTAGACAACCGAATATTTATCTATTTAATTACACATATTGCTACTGTAATAATGTCACCTACCTAATGGGGAGACATTATTCCAGAAAGGGGGATTTGTCAGGGGTTTTACCTATTAAATATATAAATGAGTATACTCCTATATATATATATATATACCATTTCATTATATATTTCTGATTAAATATAACCTCTTAATATTTTAATTAATACACATATAGAAACTCCTCAAACCTAACAGTGTTTGATATCATCGGATAGGAAATATCTTAAACTTGTCATATCTATGTGTTATGTTATACCTATATTGCACATCATCATTTTATTTTGAGTTTTTAATTTTATACACATATTCCATTTTTCCTGAGCTTCACTAAGTGTCTACATTGTAATGAGATCCACCAAAAGGCTAGTCATTAGTATTCATACTAGATTCTTTTGATCCACAAATGCCTTGAAATAGTCACACCTCAAAATGGAGACAAGAAATCCACCATTTGGCTCTAATAATGACAATACTTGTTTGGCTGTGCATTTGATATTCATGTATTGCCACTTAACACAATAGTGAGAAATAATTCCAGGATGTGATTAAAGTGATATTTAGATAAGAATGGCTATTTAAGATAGGCCTAGGACAAAGAGAAGGGAGGGGAAAGAAAAAGGAGAAAAAAAACAGGGACAAAGAAGAGTGAGGCTGAAGAGACACACAGAGGCAATACATTGAGAAAGAGAGGACCTATTTTTGATTCCTGATATATCATTTTTCATATAATAATCGATTTGGGATTATCCAGGCTGACTCTACATGATATCGGGTTGATTCTGGTATCTGGTAATGTATAGATTTAATTTCAAACTTCTGTGATATAATAGATAAATTGATCTTAATTATTCCTCTAAATCAATTATATCACAGAAGCCCCCAATATATCTACTGTAGGTATTATTCAAATTGTGATATATTATCCTTTGTTCCTATAGTATTTTTGTTATTCTATATATGATTATTATTATTATAGCGTCACCCGATTATTAGTTATATAGGTCTATTGGGGTATATTATATATTCTGCCAACAATATTATTGTGACTTACTATATTAATAAGATTGATTCTTGTGTTTATCATAAATAACTAAAATAAGGAATATTGATTATAGTAATTTATTGTTATTTTCTATTACCCTAGAAGATTTTGTTGATAAAGAAGTTAGGTTTTTCTTGTTTTATTAACATTTTATCGTATTTATATTGCAATAGACTTAATTGGGTTATTGACATCTGAAAATCATATAGTACTGTTTAGAACTTTTTATTTACTCTAGAATTCGATTGTGTTATTGATGATAATAAACGCTGTTTTGTTTAAAAGCTATACTTTCCTATAAATTGACGTTATAATCGGACAATAAGTTAAATTGACTATTTCGAATAGCATTTTACTATAAATACCACGACAGGATGCTGTGATAAGTTTAACTCGTCATCATCAAAATCTTCTTCGTTCCATGGGGAAGATCCTGTGGAACTTGGGTTGGCAATGGATCCCTGGGACTGTGGAATATCACAGACCTCATAGATTTTAACAGGATTCATGGGAACTTCTTTGGTCCCATCATACATCAATTTAAACTCCCGACTCTTATTAGGTGCACAGCGAAGTTGGGCTTTCCATTTAGCTGGGTCAGGTTCATCTGCTCCTTCTTGATACTTGCCAGTCTCCACGGCCCAAGCCTTAAAAATTGTGTTTTCTTCCTCTTGCTGGGAGCTATGCCGCGTGGCATGTTTAACAAGGTAAGTCCTGGGTACATCCCACTGTGCACCTGGGCCACCAGCCATGGCTTTAACCGTACTCGGCGAGGATGCAAGGCCATGATCTCCACCTGGGATCCCACACTGCTCAGGAAGCTCCTCACTGGGGTAATGTCCAGGGATAAGCACTGTGGGGCTCACACTTGAAGTCCTGCACTAGAGGTATATAATAGGGAGGTATACAGGGAGTGCAGAATTATTAGGCAAGTTGTATTTTTGAGGATTAATTTTATTATTGAACAACAACCATATTCTCAATGAACCCAAAAAACTCATTAATATCAAAGCTGAATATTTTTGGAAGTAGTTTTTAGTTTGTTTTTAGTTTTAGCTATTTTAGGGGGGTATCTGTGTGTGCAGGTGACTATTACTGTGCATAATTATTAGGCAACTTAACAAAAAACAAATATATACCCATTTCAATTATTTATTTTTACCAGTGAAACCAATATAACATCTCAACATTCACAAATATACATTTCTGACATTCAAAAACAAAACAAAAACAAATCAGTGACCAATATAGCCACCTTTCTTTGCAAGGACACTCAAAAGCCTGCCATCCATGGATTCTGTCAGTGTTTTGATCTGTTCACCATCAACATTGCGTGCAGCAGCAACCACAGCCTCCCAGACACTGTTCAGAGAGGTGTACTGTTTTCCCTCCTTGTAAATCTCATATTTGATGATGGACCACAGGTTCTCAATGGGGTTCAGATCAGGTGAACAAGGAGGCCATGTCATTAGATTTTCTTCTTTTATACCCTTTCTTGCCAGCCACGCTGTGGAGTACTTGGACGCGTGTGATGGAGCATTGTCCTGCATGAAAATCATGTTTTTCTTGAAGGATGCAGACTTCTTCCTGTACCACTGCTTGAAGAAGGTGTCTTCCAGGAACTGGCAGTAGGACTGGGAGTTGAGCTTGACTCCATCCTCAACCCGAAAAGGCCCCACAAGCTCATCTTAGATGATACCAGCCCACACCAGTACTCCACCTTAACCTTGCTGGCGTCTGAGTCGGACTGGAGCTCTCTGCCCTTTACCAATCCAGCCACGGGCCCATCCATCTGGCCCATCAAGACTCATTCTCATTTCATCAGTCCATAAAACCTTAGAAAAATCAGTCTTGAGATATTTCTTGGCCCAGTCTTGACATTTCAGCTTGTGTGTCTTGTTCAGTGGTGGTCGTCTTTCAGCCTTTCTTACCTTGGCCATGTCTCTGAGTATTGCACACCTTGTGCTTTTGGGCACACCAGTGATGTTGCAGCTCTGAAATATGGGCAAACTGGTGGCAAGTGGCATCGTGGCAGCTGCACGCTTGACTTTTCTCAGTTCATGGGCAGTTATTTTGCGCCTTGGTTTTTCCACACGCTTCTTGCGACCCTGTTGACTATTTTGAATGAAACGCTTGATTGTTCGATGATCACGCTTCAGAAGCTTTGCAATTTTAAGAGCGCTGCATCCCTCTGCAAGATATCTCACTATTTTTGACTTTTCTGAGCCTGTCAAGTCCTTCTTTTGACCCATTTTGCCAAAGGAAAGGAAGTTGCCTAATAAATATGCACACCTGATATAGGGTGTTGATGTCATTAGACCACACCCCTTCTCATTACAGAGATGCACATCACCTAATATGCTTAATTGGTAGTAGGCTTTCGAGCCTATACAGCTTGGAGTAAGACAACATGCATAAAGAGGATGATGTGGTCAAAATACTCATTTGCCTAATAATTCTGCACTCCCTGTAGTTCTAAAATGCAGAACTGTTAACTGCACACTGTAAATACAAAGCTAATAAAAGCCTTTGAATTTGGTTACATTTCACTGTAATTCCTTACATTTTGCTCTACTGTAGTTATCCATGTTTGACTATTTGACCTTTTCCTTCCCATCCCTCACTGTAGACTTTTTGCTCTTGTTCCGTGAAGTCTATGGGCCTCATTCTATTAGCGGCCGCAGCCGTTGCAGGGCCGCAAGGACCGGCCGCAAGCTATTCGGCTATTCTATTCCCCTCCGGCCGGGGATTCCGGCAGGCTTGCGGCCGGTGCCTTGCTATCTCTTGCGGCCGCTCGCGCCAGAGGAAAGCCTTTGATCTAAAACGGCCGCAAGAGTTTCGGCCGTAAGAAATTCCTATTTGCAATTCAATTGCTCCGGGAAACCTCTCTGCAAGGCTAAAAGCGAGCCGCAGCTTACTTGCAGGAAAGAGGTCCCGCTAGCACCAATTAAGCACATAAAATAGCTCAAATAAAGCCATCCTGCACTTTGAGAAGACTATAAAGGGATTTTAGGTGTTAGAAAAAATAGCACATAATTATCCTATACTCAAATCCGTAAAATATTTTGGGCCTCATTCTATTAGCGGCCGCAGCCGTTGCGGGGCCGCAAGGACCGGCCGCAAGCTATTCGGCTATTCTATTCCCTTACGGCCGGAGGCTCCGGCAGGCTTGCGGCCGGTGCCTTGCTATCTCTTGCGGCCGCTCGCGCCAGAGGAAAGCCTTTGATCTAAAACGGCCGCAAGAGTTTCGGCCGTAAGAAATTCCTATTTGCAATTCAATTGCTCCGGGAAACCTCTCTGCAAGGCTAAAAACGAGCCGCTGCTTACTTGCAGGAAAAAGGTCCCGCTAGCACCAATTAAGCACATAAAATAGCTCAAATAAAGCCATCCTGCACTTTGAGAAGACTATAAAGGGATTTTAGGTGTTAGAAAAAATAGCACATAATTATCCTATACTCAAATCCGTAAAATATTTTGGGCCTCATTCTATTAGCGGCCGCAGCCGTTGCGGGGCCGCAAGGACCGGCCGCAAGCTATTCGGCTATTCTATTCCCTTACGGCCGGAGGCTCCGGCAGGCTTGCGGCCGGTGCCTTGCTATCTCTTGCGGCCGCTCGCGCCAGAGGAAAGCCTTTGATCTAAAACGGCCGCAAGAGTTTCGGCCGTAAGAAATTCCTATTTGCAATTCAATTGCTCCGGAAAACCTCTCTGCAAGGCTAAAAACGAGCCGCTGCTTACTTGCAGGAAAAAGGTCCCGCTAGCACCAATTAAGCACATAAAATAGCTCAAATAAAGCCATCCTGCACTTTGAGAAGACTATAAAGGGATTTTAGGTGTTAGAAAAAATAGCACATAATTATCCTATACTCAAATCCGTAAAATATTTTATTTTTAATATCCGTAAAATATCCATGTAAAAAGTCCAGAGTGCTTGGAGCACTTCAGACCCGCCCACGCCGCAGCCGGAAAATAAACAGTTAATTTGAACTTGGGTTTGGGCTGATGTGCAAGCTTGAGAGGGGGTTACTTTTAATCCTCATGTCCCCCAATATGATCCCTAGCATTTACAGAGCTGTGTACACTGCAGGCTTGAATTTATTTTTGAGTTTTTATATTTCACAGCTTACGGCCGGTTCCAAGATATGCGGCCGGCCGTAAAAGGAGATCCTTGCGGGGCCGTATAATAGAATCGCGAGTTAACTGAACCCCCGCAAGGAATCGCAGCCTTACGGACGATTTACGGCCGCTAATAGAATGAGGCCCTTTATTTTTAATATCCGTAAAATATCCATGTAAAAAGTCCAGAGTGCTTGGAGCACTTCAGACCCGCCCACGCCGCAGCCGGAAAATAAACAGTTAATTTGAACTCGGGTTTGGGCTGATGTGCAAGCTTGAGAGGGGGTTCCTTTTAATCCTCATGTCCCCCAATATGATCCCTAGCATTTACAGAGCTGTACAGTGCAGGCTTGAATTTATTTTTGCGTTTTTATATTTCAGAGCTTACGGCCGGTTTTCAAGATATGCGGCCGGCCGTAAGAGGAGATCCTTGCGGGGCCGTATAATAGGATCGCGAGTTAACAGAACCCCCGCAAGGAATCACAGCCTTACGGCCGATTTACGGCCGCTAATAGAATGAGGCCCTATGTATCCCAAACACTGCACAATTCAAATGATACCTTTGTGTATGAGCCCTGTGCAACGTGGTACTGCTGGGTAGTGTCCTCCCCCTAAAATAAACAATGTAAGCATCCAGGCACTGCATTGAGAGTAGGGCAGGATTAGATCATAAATGACAAGATGGATGCCAACAAAATCGCAGAGAAATTATTTAAAAACTGTAAGTATTTATACTGTAAATTAACCAAATTTTATTCAAAAGCTTTTATTAGCATAACTTGTTACATTACAGTGTGTCTAATACGAAGTTTAGGCAGATTAGATAGAATGAGCCAATCAACTGCTTAGAATAGGTGAGCCAGAAAAAAAAACTCAGTTCCAAGGCCCATCCCCACCAAGCTTTGTAATATCTGGTACGATAAGGGAGTAGCAACACAAACAATCATGCAACAAAGTAATACAATTATAATACATTAAAAGCTAATAAACTGAAATAAAAAGGGGGATTCAGGCCTCCTCAGTTTCTGCTTGAAAAGGAAAGGACTTTCCTCTAAATGAATTTCCCAGGGTCAATGTCAACTCCTCAAGCCTCCTCCACTCCATATCAGAAATAATTCCTAGAAGGCTCTGAAATGTATTCTAAAGCAGTACTTTAATTAGTGCCTAGCCATGGCTCCCAAACTTTCAGGAATATAGATATGGTGTCTGCCAAAAGGTGACTAAGCCTTTAATTATTAAAATATAATTCAATTTATTTTTAATAGCGTGAAGACCCAAAGTCCCCCATCTCCATTGTTTGACAATTTGTCCCTTAGTAGATTTTTGTGAATCAGAAAGACTCAGAGTGAAAAGCCATAAAAGCCATTTCTTAATATCCAAATCTAATTGAAAGCAAAATATGGGCAAGGCTTTTGGGCAGGCCCACCTTATGTGTAAAAAGGTACCAACTTCTGGGCACCCTCTAAAGCAATAAGGCTTAGTAGAAGCTTTCCATTTATGGAGTTTCTCAGTGGTAATATACACCCTGTGGAGAACCTTTAAGAGAAGTTTCAAGAATACTATTTTCGAGGGAAACTCTAGAAAGATCAATCCAGGATTCCTGCCACAAGTTGTGCTTCCAGCTTTGGGATAAGTTTCCTTCCCATTTAGTCATATATCTAAATGTATGTGCGTTGGGATTGTGTTGAAGGTATCATATAACAAGCCCCGGATACCAGTGTTAATGGATCATCTCCACACACTCAAGTGAACCAGTTTATCCCAGGACTTCCCAGCTTTCATTTAGTAATGGTCATAAAACGTTTAATTTGACAATAACTGAAGTGTTCCTGCAGGAGGAGACCACAACTCCATTGATTAACCATGTCCTACATTTAACCTTTCCTCTGCTTGTTTTCTCTCACCGAAGCCTGGAGTCAGATCTATAGAATATATATATATATATATATATATATATATATATATATATACAAGAGAATTGCCCATCAAAAAAATGCTGGCAATAAAATTGTAAGTGAGCTAATGCTGTCTGGTGTATAATAATGAAATAAATAATACATTAATAAATTAATATACTTTACCTATGTTGAAGTAATATATGCAGGAAGCATTGTGTTGCAGAGCTGCAATCTGTTTTGATGTTGTTGCAGCATTAGTGGTGTGGAGCTGCTGTGTAAGCGTGATGAACGTGTGCAGTGTAATACTGTGCGTGCGCGAGACCAAACCGTTAGCGTAGTGGTGTACTTCCGCATTCTTCTAAACTGGCGGCAAATGTGTGGTATGCGTCTTTTGCGGAATATCCGTAGGTCTTTTGTGGTGTTTTGCGAGTTTCTTGTGGTGTTTTGCATGTTTAGAGTGCTGTAGCCTCGTTTTCGTTTTGTTCGGCGGCCATTTTTTCTCTCGCTTAGAGAATTTTTTAGTGTCTAAACTGTTTTATTTTGAGTTAAATGAAAGTTTTACTTTGTTTTTGGAGGTCCCGGATGCTCCCTCTTGCTGTAGGTAAGCTTTTTATGTATGTGTTGTGTGTATTTATTGTGTTTTTCATTTTTTCATGTGCGAGCCCGCAAGCGTTAGCAACAACTCGTATGCTCACAACTATATATGTGATATATATATATATATATATATATATATATATATAGCACTGTAAACATATTTAATGTTTACATATTGTACAGAATAGTAGAGAAAATGTTTAGTACAATGTATAGACAGTTTTTAATGTTCTTTAAGATAATTTATTGTGATAACAGAGTCCCTTTAGGTTAATTAGCCTGGTTTGCTTAGCCAGCAGTAAATCCCATGAAATAATAATATTTAGAAGTTTGAATTTGTGAGCATTTAAAAGAGCACATTTTAACCTTTACATATATTTTTTAAACATGTTTAAATTTTATTGAAAGTAATTGGAAATGTAGAGAGCATATTTTAATCTGTAGATCTAATTGGCTGGCAGAGGACAAGCCCTCAAGGCAGTTAAACTTCTGAATAGGTTTTTTTGCAGAGATCTTTGTTTGAAGAAAAAAAACACACTGTGACACATTAGCAAATACTCTCTTTCTGATTATAAATAAATATTTCCATATTGCTTTAACTGTGGTCATACAATTAAAATACTGTTGTTGTTTTTAAATACACAAAACGTAAATAGGCAAAATGGCACCCAGACTTCCACGCGCACACCAAATGCGCCCTGACGCATGTGTGCCGACCCATGCCAGCGCACACTACAGCGAGCCCGAAAATAGCGCTCCCGTCATCTGCGATCCCTATACCCTGCGGTCAGCCCTCTCCCCTGCGCCTCAGTTTCATGCCCTACCCTGCTTTCTCCTCTGTACCCCTGGCCCTGTACCCCAGCCTCCTGCCTTCTCCCCTGTACCCCATGTCCTCTCTAGACCCTGAGCTGTTCAGATGAGTTGAGTAATGATTAGGTACTTATACTTTCCAGGGCTGTCAGTCAGTCATCTCTTAGCCTCCAGCATTCCCTGAACAGCTATGGGTCTAGAGAGGGCATGGGGTACAGGGGAGAAGGCAGGAGGCTGGGGTACAGGGCCAGGGGTACAGAGGAGAGAGCAGGGCAGGGCATGAAACTGAGGTGCAGGGGAGAGGGCTGACTACAGGGGATAGGAAGCGCAGATGTCAGGAGCGCTATTTTCGGGCGTGCTGTTGTGTGCTCGCACATGCGTCGGAGTGCATGCATTGGGGCTCATTTGGTGTGCGCCTTAAAGTTGTGCTATCAGGCAAAATGGTTTTAGATTGTAAATAAATAAATACAAAAATTGGATTTTAATATGCAACTAGCGACTTGCCCGACAAAAAATGACGGCAATAAAATTGTAAAGCTGGAAAAGCTGTTTGTGACACAATGTGAGTGTACTGGGTGGCTCAACTATATAGACCGCTATAGCACACTAATGAACCCATGTAACAACACTATAAGTGGAATGAGGGTCATCCAGGACCCTCATGACACAAAGTGTTTGTAGTACGCTATGTTAACCCTGTCTCTTATGGGTGTCCATACAGACCTTTTTAAGCCTCTATTTAACTTCATTAGTCCCATAAGGGTATGTAAAGACCCTCATGGAACAGTTAGAAGCCTAAGATGAACCCCATAAGTGCTATGAGAGTCCCCTCTACACTAACTCATTAACATCTACACTACCTACCCTACCTAGCTACCCGCTAATAAATCCTGCCACCCCACTTGCACTGGTGGAGATGAGCACCGTAGGCCCTCATCCCTACGACCCCATATGACTTAGGCAGGGAGCGCCGAAAGCGCTCACTGCACTGGTGGAGATGAGCGCCCTAGGCGCTCACGCCTATGACCCCAAAACGACCTTTTCCCCTGCAAAGTTGCAGGTTTGCACATGAGCATGCCGAGGCCTGCAATGAGCGGTGAAAGAGAGACAGGGGAGGGAGAGGGGGAGAAAGAGACACAGGGGAGGGAGAGGGGGGAGTGGGGAGCAAAGAGACATGGGAGGGAGAGGGGTAAAAAAACACAGGGGAGGGAGTGTGGGGAAAGAGACACTGGGGTGAGGGGGGGACACACAGGGGAGGGAGAGGGGGCAAAGAGACACGTTAGGGAAAGAGACACAAAGAGACACAGGGGTGAGAGATGAGGGAGAGGGGGCAAAGAGACACAAGATGGAGAGGGGGAAAGAGACACGTGGAGGGAAAGACACAGGGGTGAGGGGGGAGAGACACAGGGGAGGGAGAGCGGGGCATAGAGAGACGGGGGTGAGAGGGGGAGAAGGGGGCAAAGAGACACAGGAGGGAGAGGGGGAAAGAGACACAGGGCAGGGAGTGGGGGAAAGAGACACAGGGGAGGGAGTGGGGTAAAGAGACACCGGGGTGAGAGATGGGGGTGAGGGGGCAAAGAAACACTGGAGGGAGATGGGGAAAGAGACACAGGGGAAGAAGTTGGGGGAAAGAAACACAGGGGTGAGAGAGGGGGACAAGAGACACAGGGGAGGGAGAGCGGGGCAAAGAGACACAGGAGAGGGAGAGGGGGGCGTAGGTGCTCATCCCTACGACCCCGCACGACTTAAGCACTGAGCGCCAAAGGCGATCATCGCACTGGTGGAGATGAGCGCCATAGGCATTGGTGGAGATGAGCGCTGTAGGGGCCGAACCGCGCACATCAAAAAACACAAAAAACACAAAAAAACAACATAAAAAAAACATCACGCACAGCACAGGGGGACAGCCAGGATGTCTGGGAGTGAAGTTGCACGCAAATTTAAGCCGAATTTGCTGAGTTTCGGCATTCAAAAATTGCCGAAGCGAGAAGCAAATTGATGTCGGAAAAAAAAACGAAAAATAGGATATTTTACATTGCCATTACTTTATCAATACATTAATGATTTGCACTTCCTAATACATTTATTAATTACTAATTAATTATTAATGTACATTAATTTAATAATTAGTAATTAATAATGGAAAATAAAAATGTATAATTTCCACTGCACTCCAAAAATTTGACATTTTACACTGCACTTATATATCTGGATCACTGCTCATTGGCTGCCAACGATATGACTCTCAAAGCAGTTACCTATTTAAATCATTTTTATCATGGTCTGAGACCTGAAAACATTTTCTCAGTTACACTGCACTAAAAAAATGGTACATTTAACACTATACTTATATATCTGTTTTTGCGATGAGCGCCGAAGATGAGCGCTGCAGAGCACGAAACTTTAAGTACATGAGGGGAGAGGCTCTAAATGAGCGCCGTAGGTGCTCAGAGGAGCAAAAGTACACAAGGGGAGAGGCTCTCAATGAGCGCCGAAGGTGGTCAGAGGAGCAAAAGTACACAAGTGGAGAGGCTTGCAATGAGCGCCAAAGGTGCTCAGAGGAGCAAAAGTACACGAGGGGAGACACTCACAATGAGTGCTGAACTTACTCAGAAAAGCAAAAGCCTTACATTCTGTGGCAAACAGCATTGCCATGGCTTCATTTTATGACGGGCAAGTCGCTAGTTATATATAATAGTCTATTTTGGCACTGATATGGTTAGTTATATCCCCCTTTGAGTATATCTCATGGAGTCCAGATGTCCAGAGCTGACCCCATTTCTGGTCAGCACCCCAGGAGCGCCCTGCAGGCTGCTGTAGGGCCTCGTTAGCCTGTCTTTGGAGCCTGATCCTTGAGCAGGTGATATAGGTGATTTATCAGCGTCAGACTCAGAAAACGAGGGAGAGGGATGTAATTCGATTTGGAGCCTAGTGGCTGAATCTATTTGCCCAGAAGACAAGTCATAAAACCTACAGCAGGACAGGTCTCCTAAAGAGAAGCGAGCAAGGAGAGAGGCGCCAAGGCAATGCTGAGCACTGCGGCTGACGGCTGCCTTGTCAAACTATCTGCCGTAATGAAGCAGTCTGGCCTGGGGCTACACTCCCCCCCACCGCTACAGCCACTTCACGCTGTCACACAGAACACTACACCTGGCAGGGAACGAGCGAGGAGGGGAGTCACGCAGATGGGTTATTGGGTCACTTCGGTCATGTTAGTCTATTTTAAAGCATAGAATTTAGTCCTAACCTATTTTCAGTACAAAATGCAAGTAAAATAATAAGATTTCTAATCTACAGTGGAAATCTAACTTGCTATTTTTTATTTATAATTGTATTTTTTTTTTCTGTAACAGAAAATAAGGAGGAAGAAACCCAAAAAATAAAAGATAAAAATAAGTTATAGGCAGCAGTAGCAAGATGCAAAACAGTAAAATGCACAAATTAAATAACAAAATATTATCAGCATTTTGCAGAGGTGTTCTCATAAACAAAATATGTATTAAAAAGGGATAGTGTAATGTTTTTTTTTCTCTTCAAGTAACTAGGAAAAGCAGCAAGAAAAATAGAGTCCAGATATGAAAGCAAAAGCAAACATGTTTAAGATATCCAAGGAATAAATATAAAAATGGAAAAATGTTATTGATGCTCACAAAATATAACAACGCCGCATTCAATCCCATCAGTGGGGTTATGAATCAGGACTGCCACAAAGGTAAATTGCACAACTGGGTATGTCACAGTATTTTATTCAGTAATGATACAGGGTCGAGTCACATTATTAAACAACTTTTGACATCAGCAGTGCGTAGCCAATGAAATACGGCACGTGTCGTGAGCTGGCTTGGTGAGTATATAAGGTGACATGTAGGCATTCTGCAAACATATCAACGATAGCTGTCATGGGTAAAATGTGCGATTTATCCAGCTTTGAAAATGGGTTGGTCATCGGCTTTCTGGCCAAGGGTGGAAGTATTTCTGAAAAAGCTCAGTTTGTGAACTGTTCACATGGTGCTGCGGTTAAAGTGTATCGTGACTGGATAAATGGCACCATTGTGAATAAACCACGTGCCATTAATGTCAGAGGTCAAGGTCAGCTGCGAATGTGTGTGAGGGCAAATGACAGGCTACATTTGAGCAACTCGCCATCCAGATGAACCAGGTAGGCTACCAGACGTGTGTCTAAAACAACAGTACAGCTGATCCTGTTGCGTATAGGGCTTTGAAGCAACTGCTGTTCAGTGCTCCCATGCCAAAATTGGATATCTTCTGATTGGCAAAAAGTTGCCTTCTCTGATGAGTCCCATTTTCGGCTCCATCAACTATATGAACGTTGGCATGTGAGGAGCGAAACCTCAGAGAACAAACAATTGTTGGAAGAACCCATGTTGGTGGCAGCAGCGTTATGGTCTGGGGAATGGTTTCTTGGCATTGTATGTATCCACTCATACCTCTTGAAGACACTCTCAACTGACTGAGTCATCTATCCATCTTTGCAGATCAGGTAGACCCATACATGTTGACTATCGTCCCTAGAGCAGATGGGATCTTCCACCAGGACAATGCAACATGTCATATACTGGCATGGTTGGAGGAGCATGACGAAGACTTCCCAGTACTTCCCTGGCCTCCAAATTCCCAGGACTTGAACCTCATCAAGCACTTGCAGGATTATGTTGATTGCTATGTTTGCCTATGGATCCTCCACCACGTACTCTTCAGCAGCTGTCCAGATACCCTTGCCAACCTTCCAGCATCTTACTCACTCACTAACACGCCGTCTAGTTGCTTTCCTTGCTGCTCACGGTGGTTATTCGGGATATAATAATGTGGCTGGACCGTGTAGATACAAACACTGATAGAAGTAGAGAAGAAGACCTATGATCTTCAAGGTAACCTTCAAGCTGGAAGGCTCAACTTGTTTGAAGCCCCAAAGCTTGCTAGGGTCCCTGTGGCTAACAACAAAAGCCTGTCCTGAATCTAAGCCAAACCTAGCTAAATCACATAGGATTGGTCTAGTGTGCTTCTGAGCACTATTCCCTTTTATTTCCAACCCTGATGTATATTCCATTTCTATAAAAACAACTCTAAAAACACAAATGACATTATCATAGGGCTAACAACTGGTCCTGCACAATACAATAGTCCAACACTGCAGGTCATAAATAGTTCTATTTCACCTAATGCTGAGTCTTGGGCTGTCCTAAGAAGGAACCTCACAGTGTTTTAAAGGATTAATCATTGAAAACCTAGAACCAGAATAATATCACTAATTTCAAGCCTGACCTCCTTTTTGCCGCATTCGGGGAGAGTCTTTGTCAAAGGCTATGTCTAATAATAGACATATTAGATATATTAGATAATAGACTATTATGAAAGGCACCGGGAAACAGCAACTACTAAAATGTTTAAGATGTCATCCAACTCCTTTATAATGAGAAACCCATGCTGGCTTGTTGACCATTAACAGCTAGTTTCCTGGGATCCTCCATAATTAAAAATAAATTTATTTTATAGTAAGGGATTACTGGGAATGGGGAAAACTGGCAATTGCAGTATTGTTTTACAAAATATTGAGCGTGCTTCTGTTTTCTATACCACTGTACAGATCTCTAGTTAATACTCACCTAGACTACTGTGTTCTGGAGCTGTATTTGAAATGGTATATTAACAAATTAGAAACAAATCATAGGGTGACTAAAATGGTGCATTGTCTAAGGACAAGTCATATACGGGAAGGCTGCATCACCTGAATACACCCAGCTCAGAGAAGTAGTTCGCAGAACCGGTCCTGTTGGTCTTCAGGAAGAAAAAGGGACGTGGAGAGCCTAATCAGTTTAATCAATTCAGGAAAAGATGGTCTAAATATTCAAATGCATTATTGGCACTCATTGCCATAAATTAGCATAACGAAATAAAGACTCACATGCCCCTTCTGAAAGTTGCCTACCCCTGTCCTGAAATAACAAAACTTCTGTACTAACAATTCCACTCAAATTTTAAAATAGACCTATCACCTTGGGGGCTGTATTTTTTTTAAAGAACATTAAATCTAACCACAGCCGTATAATACATTTTATTCTAACATTATTATGATATACAAGCTTTTCTGTGAGGTACAATATGTTAATTAGTAAAACTGTATCAGTGACACAGTATGCAAATCAGTGGCATGGTATGATAATTGGTGGTACAATATGATAAATAGCTTCACAATAAACTTGATTCGTATCAGGAAGGCAGTTTATCTGCCTGATAATATAGAAGCCGATCATATAGGAAGATGCAAGAATATTGGTTTCAGTTCTTATGACCATTTGAACATTGTATATAGTTGGAGACAGAATATTTATAGAGTAGGTTTCTGCTAAAAAAAAAGTTGTACTACGTTGTTCTTTTCTAAATTGTGATTGTTGTATGTTTTTATATTTGGAAAAATTAATAAATTATATTAAAACATTTTTATTGTATACAATTGAAGGTATTCTGATGTTTGATTACAGTGGCAGTTTGTTTGAGTATCCAGTGTACTTTTGCCCCTCTCATACATGTTCTATTTAATTACTATTTATATACATATTAGTAGTGATGTCACTACGTTACAATTATGAGATTGTGATGTCACTAGCATAAGGATAGTTGTGGCTGTAATTATTTATTATTATATAATTTTGCTTTCTAAAAACATTTTGCCTGCTATTAAATTTAGTTATTCAAAAAACCAAATCGAAAAAACAAAAACGAGCCCAGTTGTCCTTTATTACATGTTCTTGCGTGTGATCTCTTCATCCTCCACCTCCTCTGTCTTTCTCGCTCTTGATTGCTGTAGGTGAAGTATTCATTTGTGGCGGCTAGCTGGCTCCTTCAATACGAAAGGGATTTCTGTTTAATATACACAGATCAGTGAAATGAGCCTGGCTTTGCATGCTAAGCCTGGAGCATTCTGTACTTCAGACGCTGGTCTAATAGTGCCCCTGGATTGTGGCACAGCCAGCTAGCCCAGGGGGGCACAGGACAAGAGAATGTGGCAGCCATAGATCTGTATCACTGGTATCTCCTTCTCTCTCTCATGCAGGCACCAGCAGCAATTTCCCTCTCAGACAGATTGCTGCCTTCAAGGTAATGCTGGGAGAACATCAAAGCCTGGGTGCTGCTTATTACACCCTCCTGCAGGAATATCCTGCTTACTTGGCTGGTTTGGGGTTTTTCGTTTTCCATCCCCAAGGGCTGTTCTTAGGATAGGAATCCCTCATCCCACAGCGTGGCTGTGTTTATTGTTTGGATGTCTGTCTAGTTAGCTCATCACACGCACTCTTTAACTCCTTCACTTATGTTTCTTCTTTAATATGAGTCAAAGATGGGGATTCTAGGTTTTATTCTCCTACTTCCCAGTTACTACTCTTTCTTTCTCCTTGCAACATCCCCTTCTCAAGACTGCTGAACACATATACAGAAACAAGAGATAATAACCAAAAGGCCAGTCTAGCCTGCCAATTCTATCTACCTAAACAACATGGATTAAAGGGACATGGACTTTACTAATGTTGAAAACATGCTCTTTTAAATAATTTTAAAAAATTGTTGCGTTCCATGTTTCTTTAATTAAACCTCTTATGCTTATCCACGGCATGCTTGAATTCCTTAGCTGTGATTGTCCCTATCACTTTTACTTGTAGTAAATGCCCCTTCAAATCATGACCTCTTGTTCTTGACTCCTCTTAAATATGGAAGACACTACCTAAAGTTTATCAAATTACTTGATATACTTTAAAGTTTCTATCATAATACATGTAGAGGTATGAACAAGGATGAAAACATTTTTTAAGGGGACTCTGTCACCCCAAAATCGAGTTGTTATTTGTAAAGAGCATGAAGAACTGTCTATAAGCGGTGTTACCCATTTTTTTTATAAAAATGAGTGCAAATGAGTGTATCATGCATAATAATTAGCTGTTTTGATGTGCTAATTGGTATTACAATCTCCTTGCCTGTCTCTTTAGTGGCCAAAATAAATATCCCCAATGTTATCTGGCAGTTAGGCCCCTTTTCAACCCTTATCAAGCACTCTGAGCCGTATAAGAGCCACAATATCAATTCTAAATTTGTCATAAACGATCTACTGCAGAGAAAAAAATTCTAGTACAATGATAGCCAGTTTTAATGCCCTAAAATTAAATCAACTTCCTGTTGGAGTGACAGGGTCCCTTTAATCTGTGTGCAAACTGCTTTTTGCAACAGTGTTAACAACTCATTCAGGAAAAAGAAAGTTATAGTCAGACAGTGTCAGCTGCAGCCAATCAGTCTGCTAGAATTAGCTAAAAGTACATTTTTTTAATCTTAGCTGCAATCAATTTTCATGCCAAAAGAGTTTGTAATGTTTAAAATCTGCACATTTAATTTAAAATGGTAAATTTGTGGCTTCAGTGTCTCTAAATTCAACATGAAACTGTTTATTATCAGACATTAAGACATTGGTACAATATTTTCCTGGAAGCCTTACACCAACTTACACTATACCAAATAGACAATTTACAGGAATATAGGGATTTTTTTATTTTATTTATGAATTTGAATAGCGCCGCTGTTAACAAATAGTCCAATAGTGGAATATCACAATGGACTGATTTGCAATCACTGTCCACCTGGCAATTGATTTCCCTTGGTCATATATGCATCTAGAAAAAAAGTGATCGTGTGGAGAATAGACCCATGACCTTGGTGGGTCCTCCTACCTGGAAGGCTCACTAGTTGAAGACCCAACACTTGCTAAACAATATATTACTAAAAAGAGGTGGCCCATATCTCAAAGGACCAGTAATACTACAATGTATTGACCATTCTGTGGAGATGGAAGATTCACTTTTACAACACAATATATAGCCAGCTTTTCATGCTCTTTAAGAATAGCACAAAAAAAAAAATTGATTTTGAGGTGAATCCCTTTAAAAGGCAAGTTTAAGCACCAAATAAAGGTCTGTGAGTATCTAGTTATATGTATTAGTTCAAGAAATGTGTGTTTATAAAGAGCCTGTAAAAAATGATGGTAAAAGTAATGTTACCTGTCTGGTGTGCTGGGTCTGTCTCGAATTCCTTCCTGTTACATGACTCACATTGTTTGTATGTAAGCCATTGAAGTCACTTGGAAGCTATTTAATTCAGTAGTTGTGACTCTGTGCTCATTTGTGACTATGCCCCCATCTGATGCTATTAATTATGTCCTTTTTTTATTGCATGTTTTTTTCCAAACAATGGTTAAATAAGGAAATAATTAAGGAATGTCTAAGTCATCACTCTTGAGTAATTAAACAGCTGCCAAATTACGACCAGAAAAGCTCAATATGTCTAAGACTGAACTCCCTATCTTTCCACCCTCTAATACGGCTCTCACTCCTCAACTATTTCTCACTGTTGACAATGCCATCATCACTCCCACTGCCCAGGCCTGTTGTCTTGGGGTTTTACTGGACCCTGCCCTCTCTTTTATTCCTCACATACAATCAATCCTTCTTCTAATGACCTTCTTCTTTCATCCTCTCTTATCACCTGCTCTCACTCCCGCCTTCAGTGCTTTTCTCGTGCTGCCCGTACTATCTGGAACTCCTTGCCTCGCTCCACTAGACTAGACGAGACCCACTCCAGTATTTTTGCCAAGAAAACTATATGGATGAGCATAACCAGACAAATGATGTGACTGCCATGCTACATCCATATGGTCACTTTGTCCCCCCCCCCCCAGATTGTTTTTTGATTCCTCCTCCCTTGCACAGACAACTCCACTTGATTGAACAAATTGCTTTCACACTGCCATCTTGCATCTATCACCCTCTCTTATCATACCAAAACCCTTTTAATTGTAAGTTTGCGATCTTGAGTCAGTGCCTTGGAAAAAAGCTCTATGTACGATTAATTTTAAGCTCAAAACCATGGCCCTCCATTCTTTATAAGGTGTTAATTATTGCCATATACTTCACCCCTGTATAGCACTACGGAATATGTTGGCGCATTACAAATAAAGATAATAATAATAATAATAAAATAACTTGAGAGCAGGGAGGCAGAGAAAGACCCAGCACCTCAGGAGGTTTACATACACTTTAAAAAACATTTTATTTGCATATTGGCTTAATTGTTGACTTTATAAATACACACTTCTTGAACTAACAAGTGGAGCGTTCACTGGCACTTTAAGTTGTATTTGGCTCATGCAACACTGCAGGTGTGTTTATGAGGGTATTGGCTGTAAATACATAATTTCATCATCTCGCCACCCAATATGCTTCTATTTATGAGACATCTTTGCTGTTATTCAATGGCAGAAGAGCCCTTAAAGAAATGCATGTGTTACAGCACATAATTAATGTGTTTCTTCAAGTAAGGACAAACCTTTAATAATGATTCAGTGAAATATAAAACGTTAATATAATTTCATTTTGAATGATTTACCAGCATGGCTCTGCTATGAGATCATCTTGTATTTAAAAGTCCATTTACATTTGGAAAACCTTCATATGTTTGTTTAAAGTATGCAGCAAACTAACAACTTTAGTTGATATGCATTAAATCATTTTCAGAGAAAATCTTTATTTTAGCTCACTCTGCTAGTGCATGGAAGCTGCCTGTGACGATCTGTGAGTAGGGGCTATACAAGCCCAGGGCACCTGCTATAGACTACAGGTTATCTACCCACAAGGACCGTTTGGGTTTTTGGAAATCTCGTCACCAGCACCCTGATATCTGGCTTCTGTATCAGTCAGAGTCTCTCCATCAGGAATCAGCGTTTCCAGGAGTTCCCGTAACCTTCCAGTGGTAGTGACCAGAACAGGTTACTTGTAGGGGGAGATAGGTTCAGTATCGCAGCCACCAGGAGCAAAATAAGAGACACACAATGTCTATATGTCTCCAGAAGTGAACTGTTTTATTTTGAAAAGTCAACAATATTTCTCCTGTCATCTCTAGCACATATCAGATGTGATTAACCTTATCTGGCAAACAATGGGACAAAACAGATTACAAATACAATGGAAGTGTTTACGTACATAATCCAGTGCCTGAAACCAAGCTGTCTGTCCTTTAATGGGCTAAGACCCAGGAACTGAAAAAGGGGTCTGTGATATTACTCCCCCCTTCCAGACAGCAGTTCAAAACTTTCAAACTTTTCAAAGCAATATAGGCAGGTGCAGAGTGGGGCAAGCAGGGCATGTAAAAACTTAATTGAAACCAACAGGAAATGCGGAGAGCATGCTTTAGACTTTAGATCTCATTGGCGGGCAGAGGGCAAGCCCTCATGAGCAGATAAACTTCTAAATACATTTTAGTGCTTTGAGACCTCTATTTGGAAAAAGAAAACACAATGTGACATATTATCAAATACCTTCTTTCTGATGTAAACCAAAATGAAAGTGATTTCCAGGTCCCTTTAATCAATCAAAGATGGATGTCAGTAAATGTCACACCTATCTATGGGCACTATTCTATTGCCCAATTCATAAATGTATACACACTTGAAACCACTGTTAAAATAGTCACAAATTCTATTAGCTACTCCAATCTGATTATGAGTTACCCGCTCACAAAAGTGCAGAGAAATTAGCCCAATATTCTCTTACAATAGGTGGTGGCAACATTTTCAGTGTAATTTTCTCAAAAACATCAATTTTATTTTAATTATAGTAAAATAAAGTAAGTTATTCTGGGTTTTACTTCTTAAATGGACACTCACCATGTGAATAAAATAATAAGGTATAGATCATGTTAAATAAATCTAATTCGTTTCTATGAGGCGGTAAGGAGGAACTTGGACCAAGGAAACTTTTTATTACATTATATGTAGTCTTTTGGGGCTTTGCAAAGGCTTTTGATGCAGAGCCACATGGAAGACTATTGTAAAAACTAAGGGATACAGGAATTGCAGTAAATATCTACTCATAGATTGAGAACTGACTAATAGACAAAAAGCATAGGGTTGTTGTAAATAAAGATTAGACTAATGTGGTAAGTAAAATATTAGCATGCATTAAAATAACTATATAAGCAAGGGAAGCAAACATAATTCTGCAACTATTTAAAAAAAAAACATTTTGAATATTGTGTACAATTTTGAGCACATAAGTGTCAATAACAGGCCTTGTCAGGGGAAGGAGGTGCCAAGAGTTTCTCATCTGTCAAGAGGACCCCCATTGAGGGTAGAAGAAAAAAGATCCCACCTTAAAGGAAAGAAAATGGTTCTTTACAGTAAGGACAGTCAGACTGTGGCACTATTTACCAAAGGAGACTTTAACTTTAAAAAGAGGTTGGATATATTTTTAGATAAAAAAAAGCATAAAAAGTCATGTCGGATAACTAGGTAAGAAAGGGTATTAATCCAGGAGTAATCCGATTGCCAGAATTTTGTGGTCAGCAAGATTTTTTTCCTTAATGAGACAATCAGCATTAATTCATTGTTTGTTTGTTCTTGTTTGCTTGTATTCCTCTGGATCACTTAAGAATTAACTAATTACAAGGATCAGAGGAGATCTAAAAAGGTTCAACATTATTTACTAGTATTGTTTCAACCTCATTTACTGTGTTACTATGTTACCGCGTATTATTTTAAAGAGCATGGAAAATTGTCTACAGTATATTATTCTTGTGATATGTCCAATGTTGTTTCTGAGATTCTATTATGCTAACGGGAGGTCCATGCGCTAATCTGCATTATCTCATTTACTAAATAATTCCACACAAACAATAGTGATTATCTCAGGAATGATTTACTTTAGAAAAATGGCTAGAACTATGTATAATCAGTATTTCATGCTTTAAGGATACATTTTAAATACAACTTGATTTTGGGATGACAGAGTCTCCTTAAAGATCATGAAAGCTGAAACATTATAGTGGCCCAATAAGAAAGCCCTATCAAAGATGCTCACATCTCTTAAAACTTGAGATGTACAAATTGTATTCATAGTAATACCCTGTTAGGATCCTATATGCAATGCAACCACTACCATTGCATTATCCACCTGGCTACATCAATAATTTATAGAAATGCAACTCTTTCATATAGACAGGGTCAAGTCAAGGGTCAGATGATACCTACGGTACATGAGCAGAGAGGAGAGAGGCCTGCAAATACCAGATCGCACATACATTTTTGCAAGCTATAAAGCTGATAACTCTAAAAAACTGGACTCTCAGTTGGGCACATATTGAACAAAATACAATGTGTTGTGCCATCAGTCAGATCTTAAGAAACAACAAAGACTACCTAGCTTGTCCAATATTCACATTGTATCCTGAATGTTATATTGATGGGAGTGTCATCTGAATGCTATATTTATGGCATATCTCAACTTTCTAACATAAATGACGACAATAAAATTTGAAGCCTGGCAATGCTGTTTGCCACACAAAGCAATGCCCTCCCCCCTCTAACTTTGGGCCTCGCGATGAGCATTTTTTGAGCCTCTCCCCACTCTCTCACCCCTGTGACTCTTTCCTCCCTCTCCCTCCCCTGTCTCTGTTTCTCCCTCTCTCTCTCCCGTGTCTCTTTGCCCCCTCTCCCTCCCCTGGGTTTTTCCCCCTTATCTACCTCCCCTGTGTTTCTTTCCCCCCCTCTTTCACCCCCGGTGTCTCTTTCCCACCCACTTCTCCCCTGTGTCTCTTTCCACCTTCTCCCCCCTCTCCCTCCCCTTTGTCTTTCTCCCCACTCTCCCTCCACTGTGCTCCTGCTTCCATTTATGGTTGTGAAACCATTTGCGTGCTTAGGAAATTGATAATTTTCCCAAGCTCGAGATGGGTTTTTGATTTATGGGCTTGAAAAAAAAATTCGTTTTTCCGGACGCCATTTTTTTTATAAAGATCGTAACTCCGAAGCCATCGGGAGTCCGCCAAAAGACGTCAATTATTGCCCGTAACTTTCGGGCCTCGCGATGAGCGCTTTCGGCATGCACAACTCATAACTTTTTACATAGCGTTACCAACAAACTCTCAATTACCACAACTATTATATGTGATACTCCCCCTAACACAACTCACTAGAAATCCACTTAGCATGATCATGCCACTAGCAACTAAGGAAAATTAAAATGATTGATAGGAAACTATCAAACCTAAAAATTGGGGAATTAGAGGCAGAATCGTGATGCTTCATTGCCATCTTTATTGTATCTTTATTGCCATTTGGCATGCTGACGCCATGTAATGAAAAAGAATAACAACAATCCTTTCACTCCAAGTATAGGTCATCAAGGTCACTAAAACTCAAGAGGGAAGTATATAAAAAAATAAGGAACATCAGTATGAGAATACCTTGGTTAGACATCCTAAAAATATAATGCAACCTAAAATTATTTTCCCAGCACAGTATATAACATAGGACACCTGACAGTTGGCCGCCTTTTTACTTGGCAGTTATCTGCCACAAGACATTTCTGATGTGTCTAGCACCTTCCAGATATAATGAAGTCAATGGGTTGAAAACATCTTCCAACTACTGAAGGTGTCTTGTGATAGACACAGACTGTGGATTTTTTGTGTGGAAAGTTTGCTCCCTGCAACAGGCTCAAAAGCTGAATTCTTCACTCAAAAAGTCCAGCATTTCTTCTATGACTAATAATATGTGAAGACCTGGCATGCCCCCAGCAACCAAAACTCAAGCAGATACACCAGCCAACTGAATAGAAATAATCACATTTCTAGTGGTTATATAAAATTGTTATCCTTAACTGTTATTGTGTTTTGCTTGCTGATTCATCAGCAAGAGCAGTGGTGGCCAACTAAACGAATCAAACAGCCACATGCGTGGCCCCGAAGGTCAACATTTGTCTAGTCACAAGCTAAGAAGAAAGCAAAAGAGCTGTTGGAAAAAGAAAACATTACAGTATCACTTTACAATGTCTCCCAGCTGCAAAACTGGGGCAAAAATACTACCATCCAATCTATTATTTTGTTACTGAAATAAACTGGAATTATTTATTTAATATGTCTATGTTTAATCTCCAGGTGTGACCCAGAGAATCACATGCAGACAATCTTGATAAAATCTGTAGGAAGACAGTAACCTGAAGATTGAAATTGGGGAAAAGACATTAAAGGCAGTAAAAAAATATAATTTGCAGACTGGAAAGATCCAAGAATCGTCAGAAACTAACCATAGATTGCAGCATGAGTGATAACTCAGAGATATAGAGCTATGACTTGCAGACAGATCCAGGTTCAAGACAATATTCTTACCGGGAAATGGGAAGTAGCTTTAAAGTAAATCTTGTTCATTTTGAATATATTTTAATTTTGTTGGATACATTCTGCTACTCTTTATTCCATGTCTAGCATGGAGAACTGAGGTCCCACAACTTTCTCCTGCAGTGCAGGATCTTTTATTAAAGCAAAAAGTGCTGCTCATAGGGAAAAACTGGACTGTGTGATAAGAAACATGTATTTGGGAAGTCCCAAGTGTACAGTACAGACATTTGAAAAACTTGAGAACAGCAAAAAAGGTAAATGTTTTGATTTTCTGAACCAACTTCCATCAAAGTCCTCCCCTGGCACTCAAATAACTCCTATACTGGTAGAGCATACAACTCATACCAAATTGTAAATTGTTTACCTCTTATAAAGGCAGTAAATCTGTTGACTCTTTGCTGCCATCTTGGCTGGCCATCATGTGATCTGCTTTCTTATTTTCACAATTCAATTAATTCACATGGATTCAATCTAATTCAATTCATGGATTGCTTCTAATGTCAATGGTAGTATCCCATAATACACAGTGGCCATTGAGTTATTGCTGCTTATCACATATAGCATCATTTGATACATATACAATGGTACCTCAGTTCATGTCTTTGTTGGTTCCCATCGTATTTTGCCGACGTGTTTCATGGAATTAAAAACTGCTTGGAACTCGACCACCAACACATCGGGCCCCAAAGTCCTCACAGTACAGTTAAAGTGTTAAATTCTATGTTATTTGATCTAATTATATTTTTTTCTTTATGTCTGTTCAGTTTTAAGGTTTTGTGTCCAAAAACAAGACCATCAGTACAAAATAAAATGTAAAAAATCTGGGGTCCGGAACAGATTGGTTCTCATCCTGCCCTTCGGAACGGATTATGGACGTGAACAAAGGTACCACTGTAATTTACTGTGTCTGCCCACCATCTAAAACTCAATATATAAAGACCGAACTCTTAATCTTCCCACCATCTACTACAACGTCAATTCCTCACATCTCTCTCACTGTCAACAATGCCATCATCACTCCCACCTCCCTGCTGGACCCTGCCCTCTCTTTCATTCCTCATATACAGTCACTAACAAAATCTTGTCTTATCAAAATACATTTCCAAAATACATCATTACCTTACACAAGACACAGCTAAGATTCTAATACATTCCCTCATCATGTCCCGTCTTGACGACTGCAACTCACTTCTGGCTGGCCTATTATTATTATTATTATTATTAACTTTTATTTGTAACGCGCCGACATATTCCGTAGCGCAATACAGGGGATAAAAACAAGGGAAAATACAGCATTAACAAAATTCAAAAAATGGAGGACCCTGTTTTGAGCTTAGAATCTTTGCAGAAGGTGCTTTTTCCCAAAGCATCCTAGAAGACTGAAAACTCGCCACTTACAATCTAAAGGGAATGGAAGGGGCAGAAGTCAGGGAAAGATTAAACAGATAAGGAATACAAAGGGTCAGAAGAGAAGTGAAAGTTAGAAAAGTTTTTCATTTAGAGAGAGAAAAGGAACAGTGGTGAGGGCTCTAGCATTTAAAATGTTGTCTGCCCCTAGTGGTGAGATAATATATGCAAGTAGGAAAGTCAGGTGATTCCCATTTCACTATATATTTAATCAGAATTGGGGTGGGAGGGTGAGGGGCAGGGAGGGAGGGCAGAACTCCCAGAATTCAGTGTAACAAGTGAGGCCTTCTGAAACCAGATGCAGGTAAAATTGGGGGCTAAAAGAAAACAATAAAATATGGTATAAGGGACCAATAGAACAGAGAGGGAAAGAGAGAGTGAGAGAGAGAGAGAGAGAGAGAGAGAGAGAGGGATAGAGAGGGATAGAGAGGGATAGAGAGGGATAGAAAGATAGAGAGAGTTAACAGAGAGGAAATGCAAAGACATGTGGAAAGGAGGAGATCTAGGCAAATTATACAGGCCATAAAAGGGGGAGGGGGAAGTAAAGCCAGACAAGATACAGTAAACATATGAAAAAGTTTGAACTAATTTTAGAAATAATTCTATGTCAGCAAATATGATAACAAGCATATAGTAGAAATATTAATAAAAGATATTGGCTCCTGGGAAGATGCAGCTTTCAAGGGTCTCCTCCATACCTGATGGTGTGTATAGAACTCCCAGAATTCAGAGTAACAAGTGAGGCCTTCTGAAACCAGATGCAGGTAAAATTGGGGGCTGATGGTGTGTATAGAACTCCCAGAATTCAGTGTAACAAGTGAGGCCTTCTGAAACCAGATGCAGGTAAAATTGGGGGCTGATGGTGTGTATAGAACTCCCAGAATTCAGTGTAACAAGTGAGGCCTTCTGAAACCAGATGCAGGTAAAATTGGGGGCTGATGGTGTGTATAGAACTCCCAGAATTCAGTGTAAACCCATCACCCGCGTATTCCCCCTTCAATCCATATTGAATGCCTCCGCTAGACTCATCTACTGTACTAAACGCTCAGTGTCTGCAGCACCTCTCTCTCAATCACTCCACTGGCTTCCCATAGACTCCAGAATTACATTTAAAATCATAACCCTAACCTACAAAGCCTTCTACAACACTGCACCCCCTTATATCTTCTCTCATCTTCAAATATTCCCCCACCCGCCCTCTTCACTCTGCTAATGAACTTCTTCTTTCCTCCTCTCTCATCACCTCCTCTCATTCCCGCCTTCATGACTTTTCTCTCGCAGTTCCTATTCTCTGGAACTCCTTGCCTCGCTCCACCAGATTATTCTCCTGCTTCAAATCCTTCAAAACCTCACTAAAAACACACCTGTTTAAAGAAGCCTATAACCTGCCACCTTAACATACACACTGCATTTTTCCCCCTCCTGTACCACACCCAAAACCTTTAGATTGTAAGTCTGCGAGTTTTCAATCTTGTAATGTGCTTTGGGGAAAGATCTATGCACAACGGATTCTAATCTCAAACACAGGGCCCTCCATCTTTTGTAATGTGTTAATATTGTTTAGCCTTGATCACAACTTATGTATAGCGCTATGGAATATATTGGCGCGTTATATATAAACGATAATAATAATAATAATAATAGACAAGCCCAATTGGGTGTATAATATCACCCACTTTGTTATTCATATAAATTAGCTACGTCACAATACGAAACAAAGTGGAGTAAAATGTGATAACTTTAATGGCTAAATAAGGCATCACGTTTTACTCCATGTTGTATTTTCCACTGCTAATACAGTACCAACCTCATTGATTACTACATAATGTTACACAAAAAGCACATCTGAATATAAAAGAAACTTAATTTTAGGTCAGACTTGCCCTTTAAATTCAACCTTTGTCACCTGTCCTTTGTCCAATGTTTTATTTATTGGCGTTCAATTTGTTATTAATTATTTCTAACCAGCCCGCAAATTACATTTTTATTCTGTTTCTTTATCATAATCAAATGCATCATCCAACAATTGTGAGATGACATTATTATAATAGTATACAAACTTCATAACGTTGCCATAATAATTCAGTTCTATTCCACTAGTTATGCTATCAGTTTACCAAAATAACCGGTATTTCTTCATGATACATGACGGTGTTGGTGACATTGCGCTGGGGCAGAAAACATACCATGCAATTTATGGAAAATAAAAGAGAATAAACCTCAGTAAAGGTGTCATGTGGGCGAGTGATTCCTCTGTTTCATCTCAGTATGCAATGCGTGGTAAAACCAATATTGTAAGGGGTAGACAGTAAAATATGTCAACTAAATTCTCAGTTAATCAAAAGAAAACCAATTCTGCTGTTTTGAGAAAAAAATGCTGTATTTGTATACTAAACGTGCATAAAATACAGTTGAAAAAAGAACATAAAGCTTTATAACATGGAAATTGTGCGTAAACACATTGAATCTGGAAAAGTCCCCTCATAAAGGTTTCTGCTTTGTTACTCATTTCATAATTTTAATCTGTCACAACACTACTACGTAAAGTGGAACTATCTTATTAAAGGAAGAAAGGAAAAACACGCACCAATGTACGAGACTCCTATTAAAAAAAGAAAAACGTTTTATTTAAATGGACTACAGTACATCATGCCAATAACAAGTTGGTTTTACTATAAAAGCATGATATCCTAGATGTTCTTCTCTACGTTACTGAGATATCCCACATTACTTCTGTATCTCCTATATTTAATGTACGGTTCAAAATGCTAATTTGCATCTGAAAGTGCTTGAAAGGACATTGATTTGGCCAAAACAGAGTCAGCAAGTAGACTGTAAATAATACTAAAAGGACATGAAAGCAGCTAATTGGGATAAAAAAAATGGATTTTGGGATGACTAGAAAACTTTAAGTCATTTCTGAAATAGCAATGGTCGAAACCTAAAGCATCATGCGTGTGTCGTTCAGTCGTGTTCGACTATCCGTGACCTCATGGACCGCAACACACCATGCTGATCCACTTAGTTTTCATGACAGAGATACTGGAGTGGGTTGCCAATTCCTTCTCCAGTGGGCCACAGCATACAGCTCCTGGTATTCCTAGGTGATCTCCCATCCAAGTACTGACCAGGCCCAACCATGGTGGTGTGACCTTCCCTGACTGTAATTAAACCCAGCCACTGAACCCATAGGTAAAAGTAAAAATCTACCCTGAGATGCTATGTATATTTGCAGTTCTTTGGAGCTCTTTGGCAATGGCCATCCTAAATATGAACAAAGCACCCCCAAAAAATGTAGTCTGTGCTACGGTAAGCAGTGCTCCTAAAGTGGTGACAAAACATCCTGGAATGTAATCTTGAACTAGGAGAACTAAGTGTACAGTGATAAAAGTTTCATTAGTGTGGAAGATCAATATTCAGGGCACTCCTGCATTAAGAAGAACCTGCAAGACCCTCTATGGCAGTGCCAAGCAGGTCGCCCATATTGAGCTGGCCCATTGTATATAGTCATTCCATCAGTGTGGTGTGCAAGATGAGGGGCCTCACATATTGGCAGTTGTCTTGTCGGGAACACTTGTCATTTTAATAGAAAACAATAAAAACATATACAAACTGTATGCTAAAAATGTATACTTTATTAAAGTTGAAAAAGTATGGAAATACACATGCAAAAACATTATTATTCAAGTGTTGTAGGGTTTGCAGTTATTAGTTGTCAGATACTAAAAGTACCTTTAATATGTCGTATTCCTCCTACATTCTCCACTCTCTCCACCGGCAGGAAATAAAAATTATTTTTATGTGTAATTTTCAGGGTTAAACCAATCTCGGGTAGTTAATGAGTTAATACATATCAGACCACCCACATGGACTAGAACAGTATAAGCATTAATTTTCATAATTCTTTATTTTGCGGGTTTGCAAATCTGATCGCATTTCGGACCCCCGAACCTAATTGATTGACATGTAACCTCCATGTTTTACAGCAGTAATAATGTCTCATTTTCTATTGGCTGATTTGAAATGGGAGGTTAAGGGCTTGCTGAATTGATCATGTTCTACCCCAGAAGTGCATAGTTTGCGGTGTTGGCTTTGGACCCGTAACTTGCGGACTTGAGCAATTGAATAGCATCGCAGTTGGAGACGAACGGGAGCCTGCAACACATTCGCAGACATTCGGCTCTCTGTGATCAAGTTGCGGGCTCCAAATTTAATGTGGCCCAAGGTCTTTGAACAGGTGAGAAATTGGTTTAAATACCAAGCTGTTCTTCAAAGAATATTTTGCAGATGGACCGACAATTTGTGTTAAGAGACTATCCTATGCTACAATCCTATGCTACAAGTTAACTGCTTGTAATTTAACCATTTCTCCTTCCCTTGACCCTAACTGCTCCGTGCCTGTGATGACACATTCCATATTCATTGTAAGAGTGCAAGTCATATCCTGTTTAACACACACTGACACCACAGAGAAGGAAATAACTGAAGGAAGTGAATTAATGGACAAGTCTGTGGTCGCCATGTTTACAAAATGTGTATCTTTATATTCTAGAACATATAATGCACTAGAGATAAGTATGCAAGATGCAGTATATACATTAAATCACTCATATAAGGTCACTTGTTATAGTTATAGAGTCCAAGTCAATTTCATCCACATAGGGCTGTATTCAGGCATGGATGGGGGAGGCCTCTTTAGTTCACACTGCCCAGTGGTTAGTTTGCTATTCAGCAGTCAATGCTGCAAGGTATGGAGCTTCCAAAATTAGCAGGATATGGGAGATCTATCTGTTGGTATTCCCTTTATTAAATGCAAACCGCTCCCAGTGTAAATAAATATATATATATATATATATATATATATATATATATATATATATATATATATATATACAGTCAGGTCCATAAATATTGGGACATCGACACAATTCTAATCTTTTTGGCTCTATACACCACCACAATGGATTTGAAATGAAACGAACAAGATGTGCTGTAACTGCAGACTTTCAGCTTTAATTTGAGGGTATTTACATCCAAATCAGGTGAACGGTATAGGAATTACAACAGTTTGTATATGTGCCTCCCACTTTTTAAGGGACCAAAAGTAATGGGACAATTGGCTGCTCAGCTGTTTCATGGCCAGGTGTGTGTTATTCCCTCATTATCGCATTTACAAAGAGCAGATACAAGCTCCAGTGTTCATTTCAAGTGTGCTATTTGCATTTGTTGCTGTTAACTCTCAATATGAGATCCAAAGAGCTGTCACTATCAGTGAAGCAAGACATCATTAGGCTGAAAAAACAAAACAAACCCATCAGAGAGACAGCAAAAACATTAGGTGTGGCCAAATCAACTGTTTGGAACATCCTTAAAAAGAAAGAGTGCACTGGTGAGTTCAGCAACACCAAAATACCCGGAAGACCACGGAAAACAACTGTGATGGATGACCGAAGAATTCTTTCCCTGGTGAAGAAAACACCCTTCACAACAGTTGGCCAGATCAAGAACACTCTCCAGGAGGTAGGTGTATGTGTGTCAAAGTCAACAATCAAGAGAAGACTTCACCAGAGTAAATACAGAGGGTTCACCACAAGATGTAAATCATTGGTGAGCCTCAAAAACAGGAGGGCCAGATTAGAGTTTGCCAAACAACATCTATAAAAGCCTTCACAGTTCTGGAACAACATCCTATGGACAGATGAGACTAAGATCAACTTGTACCAGAGTGATGGGAAGAGAAGAGTATGGAGAAGGAAAGGAACTGCTCATGATCCAAAGCGTACCACCTCATCAGTGAAGCATGGTGGTGGTAGTGTCATGGCGTGGGCATGTATGGTTGCCAATGGAACTGGTTCTCTTGTATTTATTGATGATGTGACTGCTGACAAAAGCAGCAGGATGAATTCTGAAGTTTTTCCGGCAATATTATCTGCTCATATTCAGCCAAATGCTTCAGAACTCATTGGACGGCGCTTCACAGTGCAGATGAACAATGACCCGAAGCATACTGCAAAAGCAACCAAAGAGTTTTTTAAGGGAAATAAGTGGAATATTGTGTAATGGCCAAGTCAATCACCTGACCTGAATCCGATTGAGCATGCATTTCACTTGCTGAAGAAAAAACTGAAGGGAAAATGCCCCAAGAACAAACAGGAACTGAAGACAGTTGCAATAGAGGTCTGGCAGAGCATCACCAGGGATGAAACACAGCGTCTGGTGATGTCTATGCTTTCCAGACTTCAGGCTGTGATTGACTGCACAGGATTTGCAACCAAGTATTAAAAAGGGAAAGTTTGATTTATGACTGTTAATCTGTCCCATTACTTTTGGTCCCTTAAAAAGTGGGAGGCACATATACAAACTGTTGTAATTCCTACACCGTTCACCTGACTTGGATGTAAATACCCTCAAATTAAAGCTGAAAGTCTGCAGTTAAAGCACATGTTGTTTGTTTCATTTCAAATCCATTGTGGTGTTTCAAATCCATTGTGGTGGTGTATAGAGACAAAAAGATTAGAATTGTGTTGATGTCCCAATATTTATGGACCTGACTGTATATATATATATATCGTCTTCTCTCTCACACTCCCCCTTCTCTATATCTCCCCTCTCTTTCTCTCTCTCTTCCTCCCCCTCTTTCTCTCCCTCTCTCTACATGTCTCTCTCCCTATTCCCCTCCCTTCTCTCTCTTTCTCTCTCCCTCTCTCTCTCTCCCCCTTTCTTTCTCTCCTCTCCCACCCAACCCCCTCTCTCTTCCCCCTCTCATTTTGTCCCTCTTTTATGCTCTCTCTTTCTTTTCCCCCTCACTTTCTCTCCCCCTCTCTCTCCCCTCACTCTCTCTCTGCTTTCTCTTTCTCTCCCTATCCCCCACTCTCTCTCCTCCCTCTATCTCCCTCTTTTTTCTCTCCTCTCCCCTTTCTCTCCCTCCCCCTCTCATGCTATCCCTCTTTCTTTCTTTCCTACTCCCTCTTTCTCTCCTTTTCTCTTCATCTCGCTCTCCCCCTTGCCCTATGCATTCCTCTCTCCCCTCATGCCTCTCTCTCCATGTGTCTTCCTCTTTCCCCTTGCCTCTCTACCCCATTCCTCTCCCTCTCTCCCCCATGCATACCTCTCACCCATGTCTCCTACTCTCCCTTCATGTCTCCCCTTGCCTCTCACTGCCTCCATGTGTTTTCCTCTTTCCCCCATGCCTCTCCCTCTCCCCCATGTCTCCCTTTCTCCCCCATGCCTCCCTCTCCTCCATGTTTTCCCCTCTCCCTTCATGTCCCCCCATGTGTCTCCCCCTTTCCTTTCTCCCTCTCCCCCATGTCTCCCCCTCTCCCCCAATGTCTCCCCGCTCCTTCCATGTCTCACCTTACCTCTCTCTCCCTCCATGTGTTTCCTTTTTTCGCATTGCCTCTCTCCCCCATGCCTCTCCCTTTACATCTATGTCTCCCTCTTTTCCATGTCTCCACCTCTCCCCCAATGTCTTCCTCTCTCCCCCATGCTTTCCCTCTCCCCCATGTCTCCCCCTCTCCCCCAATGTCTCCCCCTCTCCCCCCATTTCCCCCCTCTCCCTCCATGTCTCCCCCTTCCCTTCCTCCCTCCATGTGTCTCCCTTTTTCCCCTTTGACTCTCTTCTCCATGCCTCTCCCTCCCTCCATGTCTCATTCTCTCCCCAATGTCTCCTCCTCTCCCCCATGCTTCCCTCCCCTCATGTCTCCCCCTCTCCCCCATGTTTCCCCCTCCCCCTCCATGTTTCCTCTTTCCCATTCCACTTCCATGTGTCTCCCTTTTTCCTCTTTGCCACTCTTCCCCATGCCTGTCCCTCCCTCCAAGTCTCCTTCTCTCCCCATGCCTCTCCCTCCCTCCATGTATCCTTCTCAACGCCCATGTCTCCGCATCTCCCCACATGCTTCCGTTTCTCCCTCCATGTGTCTCCCTTTTCCCCTTTGCCTCTCTTCCCCATGCCTCTCCCTCCCTGTCTCCTTCTCTCCCCCATGCCTCTCCCTCCCCCATGCCTCTCCCTTCCTCTATGTCTCCTTCTCTCCCCCCATGCCTCCCCCCATGTCTTCCCCTCTCCCCCATGCTTCCCTCTCCCCATGTCTCCCCCTCTCGCTCCATGTCTCCCCTTCCCTTTCTCCCTCCATGTGTCTCCCTTTTTCCCCTTTGCCTCTCTTCCCTATGCCTCTCCCTCCATGTCTCTTTCTCACCCCTATGCCTCTCCCTCCCCTCATGCCTCTCCCTCCCTCCATGTCTCCTCTCCCCCCATGCCTCTCCCTCCCTCTATGTCTCCTTCTCTCCCCCCATGCCTCCCCCTCCATGCATCTCCCTCTATCTTACCTTCTGCTCCTGCTCCGTGCTGCCGGTCTGCTGGCTCTTCCTTCTGCTGGCCCTCCCCCTACCAGCAGACATAAGCAGAGAGCAGGGAGCAGGAGCAGGGGACCAGGGGAAGAAAAATGTGCGGTGGAAAGCAGGTGAAGGCATTTTTGCCACCCCCAAAGAGGTGACACCCGGGGCGCTCTGCCCCCCGCGCACCACCCTTCCTACGCTACTGCATTTGTAACAAACTAACAACCCATTTTAGAGAAAATCTCAAGTTTTGAAGATTCTGATTGTTTATATAGTTTCCATTCTTGTTTAACTTTAGTACTTCCTAATAGTTTGAAGCCTGAGGGTATGCTCTTATCTACTGCACAGTGGAGAGGTAGGGGACAAAAAAGGAGAGATAGAATTAGGAGTTAAGTTGACTTGCACATGCTAAGAACTAGACAGGATGCAAATATAACTGCAAGCCATTTTCTTCAGAAATGTAAACTTCCCCTTCACACAAGCATCCTCCACCAAAATATAAATTAGAGCACATTAATACCTTAAAATACACATACACATACGGAAATTATATGTTCCAGTTGAACCTTCTCATAGTTTCAGAGGAATATGTACCTAAGCGTTAACATGGCTGCTGTTGTCTTTGTAAGTAATAGTTATGCAATTTGAAACTATACATTATTCCTAATAACCCATAAACAGGTGCATGGGAGACCACTTCCTTATGAAGGGGACAAGAGTCCTTTCCTCAAAGCCATTAAGTTCTTGGATTTTTGAATGACCTTAAATTGAGATGACAAGTACAACTGGTTCTAGGCCTCAGCCATGGATCTTCTAGAAGCTAGTGTGACTTTGGAGATCCCTTGTTGTCCCTTGGGAAAGCACAACCAGCTATTATAAAATGTATCTGTGGAACCACATCTCTTGTGGCACTGTTTGTTTAATTAGATTCTATTCTGTAGGTGTAGGGTACCAGCGATACATTTGCTCTTTGAAGTTAACACATATGGATAATATGTTGTGAATTTCTGGTATATCTTGGCAATCTTCAAGTTCTAGTTCAGAGCCTGTATCTTTCTCCAACTTGAGCATATAGGGAAGTTTGTGAAAGTTATCAGCCCTTCAAAGAAAGTTATAGCATGTAGATATTAGCTGTTGGAGGAAGAGACTTTGGTGCAAAAGTTCTTAAAAGTTATAAATGGCGAGTTACCAGCTGTGCAGACAAATTATTGGGTTTAAATTGAGAGAGTGTTGTGACATGTTTTAAGGGTCTGATTTGTAGATTACATCTCC
Organism: Discoglossus pictus; assembly: GCA_027410445.1. Classification (NCBI taxonomy): domain Eukaryota; kingdom Metazoa; phylum Chordata; class Amphibia; order Anura; family Alytidae; genus Discoglossus; species Discoglossus pictus. Next base: position 140,176,555 of record CM050169.1, read on the forward strand.
CACATAAGGAGCATGAGGAAAGACAAGATAAAAATATACCGTATTGGTCCGAATATAAGCCGCACCCGCATATAAGCCGCACCTGTAAAATTCAATGGGGAAAAATAGAAAAAAGATAGTACTCAAATATAAGCCGCAACATTAAAATTGGAGAAAAAGACTCTCTCCAAGTAATCAGCCATTGCAAGAAAAAAGCTTTCTAATTAGCACTGTAACTTTTTTTGCAGGTTACAGGCCTTGCAAGATGTTATAATCACTAAAACCGTAAATCGCTATTCAATTGCTACAATACCACAGTCTCAAGCACGCAAATCGGCACCCTTAACTCGCAATCGCGCAAATTGGCAGTAATTTTACGTTCGCGAATAGAAGCCGCACACATAACTCACAAGCTCACAATTCGGCAGTGATTTTTTTTTACGGTCGCGAATATAAGCCGCACCCGTAACTTGCAAACTCAAAAATCAGAAAAAAGGTGCGGCTTATATTCGGACCAATACGGCAGATGACCATGAGGCTTACAATGTAAATAGCTCTCTCTCCTACTGACTTGACTGTGAATCATTTCACGTGCATCTGACCACTGAAATAATGAGTTAAAGGGCCACTGTAGTTGGGGAAAATGTCAAGTGTTTGTGGAGTATATGACAAACTAATAACATTTGCAACTATGTAAACCAGGAGCACATGTATACATTCAATTTAGCTTACTCTGCTTGTGTCATGGAGACTTCCATCTTGGACTGCTATTCTGTCTGTGCCTTGAGAGAGAGGGTTAGCCTACTTGAAATTACTGTTCTATTTTCAAGTAACAATGTAAAATTGTAATGTTTCAACTGAACTGGGTAGAGATCTTGCCTGAATCCATGGTTCCTGATTCTTTAAAAGAGCAAACACTAAATATAAACATTTCACTGGCCATCTATGACACCTCAACACATAAATTAAGCGCATGAAAAAAAAAAACACCCACCTAGCCTTCAACTAGTCACTAACAGGGTTAAAGGTGTTTACTTGATGGAGAAATGTACTGCTATTCTTCACAATACAGAGAAAAGTTTTCAGAAAGCCTGGTCCGATTGAGAAGAGTATCAAGCTCTGTAAAAAGGTTAGTTTTCTCCTAGAAAGTAAGTTAAGGGAAAGAAAAAAAGAGGAGGAAAATGAGAATGCACTATCCCTGCCTTTCCTTTCTCCACTCCCCACTTGTGTTTTTGTCCCTATATTTGAAAACCTTAAAACCTCCTGACATAGCAGAATTATCTAGATTTAAGCATACGTTTTTTGAGGAATTCCAAGGTTCTAGACATCTTTTGTTTATAGTATGTAATTGTTAGTCATCCTACATTGTTCTTACAGCAATCTCTTATCATATAAACAATTCAGGCCTTTTCTTGATGATGTCCCAAATTAAAATAATATGATGTGGTCCATTAAGGTTCATTTTTATGGAAACAGTAAGCCGTACTTAAAGTGTAAGGGAGTCCTCTGTGGATCAAGTTGAGTTTTGAACCCTTGTCTGATTCAGTGGGCTCAAGATTAGTCTTAAAGGTGGTGAACCATATATCAGCTCTCTGCTGCCTTCAATAGAGTTGACCACCCTCTTCTAATCCAAACTCTCCGCTCTTTTGGCATCCAGGACACAGCTCTTTCATGGTTCACGTTCTACCTAGAAGATCATACATTTAGTGTCTCCTTCTCTTGCACCTCTTCTTCACCTCTCCCTCTGTCTGTTGGTGTACCCCAAGGTTCAGTCCTAGGCCCCCTCCATCTACACATCCTCCCTTGGTACCGTTATAAAATCCTTTGGATTTCAGTATCATCTCTATGCAGATGACACTCAAACCCTAATCCCTCCACCACATATATATCCCTCTCTTTTAGCTCAAGTTGCCAATTGCCTCTCTAACATATCCTCATGGATGTCTGGCTGTCAACTCAAAAATCAACATGTCTAAGACTGAACTCCTTATATTTCCACCCTCTACTACACTTAGCCTCAAGAATAAAATTCAAAATCATGACCCTAACATACAAAGCCCTTAACAATAACGCTCCCCCATACATCTCTGCTCTCATCTCCAAATACTCCCCCACCGCCCTCTTCGTTCTGCTAATGACCTTCTTCTTTCTACAACTCTTGTCACCTCCTCTCTCTCTTGCCTCCAGGACTTTTCTTGTGCTGCCCCTAGTCTCTGGAACTCCTTGCCTTGCTCCACCAGATTATCCTCTTGCCTCAAAAAATTATCTTAAAGAAGCGTATCACCTTCCACCCTAACACGCTTATCACCTCTCTCTCCCTCTTTTAGCACTCACTATACCTTAGATTGTAAGTCTGTGAGTTTCTATCCTAAGTACTTTGGGAATGCCCATGGACATTGGATTCCTAGCTCAAAGACAGGGCCCTCCTTGCTTTGCTATATGTTAATTTGTAGTTATCTTTGTCTGAACTTAACTTATGTACAGCGCTACGGAATATGTTGGCGCAATATAAATGAACTATAATAATAATAACAATATTACAGCTTTCACTCCTCAAATATCTCTCACTGTTGACAACACCATCATCACTCCCACCTCCCAGGCTCGTTGTCTTTGGGTTCTACTGGATCCCACCCTCTCTTTTATTACTCACATACAAACAATAACAAAATCTTCTCAGTTTCACCTAAAAAACATCTCCAAAATGTGTCACTATCTTACAGAAGACACAGCTAAAATGTCAATGCACTCTCTCATCATATCTCGACTCGATTACTGCAATTCAATTCTTGCTGGCCTCCCCATCTCTCATCTGTCTCCCCTCCAATCCATAATGAACTCCTCCACTAGACTCCATACTAAACACTCTGAGCCTCATTCAATTCCGAGTTGCCCAATTGAATAGGGCTCTATATAAGCACATACAAAAAATGTTCACAGAACTTTTTAGTTACTGAACTTCTATCCAAAAGCAAGGTTTTCACTAACTAAAAACTTCTGTCAAAAAAATATGTTCTGTGCTTATATAGAGCCCTATTCAATTGCCAAAATTCAAATTGAATGAGGACCTCAGTGTCTGCAGCTCCTCTCTGTCAATCACTCCACTGGCTTCCCATAGCCTAAAGAATCACATTTAAAAACATGACCCTAACATATAAAGCCCTGAATAATAATGCACCCCCTTATATCTCTGCTCTTGTTTAAAAATACTTGCCCAACCGCCCCCTTCGTTCTGCTAATGACCTTCTTCTTTCCTTCTCTCTTATCACCTACTCTCACTTCCGCCTTCAAGACTTTTCTTGTGCTGCCCCTGCTATCTGGAACTCCTTGCCTCGCTCCATTAGATTATCTTCCTGCCTCAAAAACTTAAAAAAAAATCACTAAAAACACACCTGTTTAAAAAAGCGTATCACCTTCAGCATTCATATGTACAACTGCACACTTCACAGCCTAATAACACGTACACCCACAATCTACAGTACAACACACAGACCCCTCCACTTGACTAAACACACTGCCATTTTGCATTTGTCACCCTCTTGTATCACACCTAAACCCTTTATTTTGCGAGTTTTCAATCTTGTGTCTGTGCCTTGGAAACGAGCACTATGCACATTTGATTTTAAGCTAAAAAACAGGACCCTCCCTTATTTGTAATGTGTTAATTTTGTTTTTGCCATGTACTAAACTCCTGTACAGCGCTACGGAATATGTTGGTGCGCTACAAATAAAGATAATAATAAATAATAATAATAATTATGATATAAAATAGAAAAGCCTTTTTACATAAAAATGACCAGATGTAACTCTCCAGCAATGTGTAAATGTCAGTACTAAGCCTCAGCATAAACAATGTTACATTTACAGTCATTAAAAATACCTTTGTGTGAAAACAGAAGACTGCTCCCTTTCATCTTATTCTGAATGCTGGTTCCATCTATTCCAATGTTCTCATTGTTGGTGGCACAGTGTGATTTATTATTTTTATGGCAAATGGAGTGTAAAAAACAGATATAAGTACAGTGATACATTGATACTCGTCTTCCTCGGAACTCGTCAAATTTGGTATTCAATGCATTTTGATGAGCAGAAATTGCTTTGGCACTCAACAGTTTTTCGTAGTCATCGCATTTTATTGTAGCCTGTATAAAACAGTTTACATGACTCCTTATAGGAACTTGGTACTTGTCATGTTTTGCACTTGTTGTGCCTTCTGGAACCAATTAACGGCAAGTTCCAAGGTACCACTGTATACTGTGTAATTTAAATATAACCTATTTTACAATAAATTATATGGGTCATTTAACCAAAAAGTAGGAGAGTAGGAGTACACTAAACAGGCACGATTCACACATAGATTGATCACTGTTGTTATATCAGTCGAGTTTTAGTATTTTACACCGACCCCCTTCCTCACACATGTACAGAAGCAGGCAGCTGCAAGGATAACTACAAGCCCTGTTGTTGCAGAAGTGCATCCTTTACCAAAGTATCATGGATTCTCCAGGAAACAGAAGATGTAGCAAAACTTATTTTCTTTTAATTACAAAATTAGCTTTTTGGTATTTACCTGGTTATTTGTGCTATTGGTCTCACACTTCAATTTTTAAAACATACTGTGATCTAAGTGTACGAAATGGCATGTCATTGACGTTAATTTTCAGTTACACACTAGACCGAAGTAGAAAGCTCACACTGTGCTTGTACATAGAGGAACCTTGTTTACTTGTTGGAACCTTGTTTACTTGATGGAACCTTGTTTACTTGTTGGAACCTTGTTTACTTGATGGAACCTTGTTTACTTGTTGGAACCTTGTTTACTTGATGGAACCTTGTTTACTTGTTGGAACCTTGTTTACTTGATGGAACCTTGTTTACTTGTTGGAACCTTGTTTACTTGATGGAGAAATTTACTTATATACTTCACCATTTAGAGAAAAGTTTTCAGCTAGCCTGGTCCAATTGAGAAGAATATCAAGCCCTGTGAACAGGTTAGTTCACCCGTCAGACAGAACTACACATAGAGTAATGTACACTTACATCTGTAGATTGGAATGACATGGTTGAATATAGGGAAATGGATAGCATCATTGGCATTACATTAAAGTGCCATTGTAGTTTGGGAAAACTTGATGTTTGAGAACACTACATTACTAGCTATGTAAGCCAGCTTAAAAACAGTTTTGGACAAAATCTTACTTTTAGCAATGACTTCCATTTGGACCTTTACAGTTCTCATAGCTGGCTGGAGAATGAGTTGGACGGTACTTCTACTTGGGGTCAAATCCTATTGTTAAGTGTATATTCCATATAGTTGTCTTTCATATGAACTGGATAGAGATCTACTCTAAATTTCAGGTTCCTCCCATGTTAGTAATTAGTTCAGAAACAAAAGCACAGTGAATACAATAGTAAAAAAAATAAAAAAATAAAGACTGGATTTTACTAAAAGCATTTTCACCATTATCAAGCAAAATTATTCAAATAGCTTGCTATAAATATAATACTTCAGTTACCATTATAAACATTAAGCACTCTGTTTTAAAGAATAAAACATCTTTTAGAAACTTAAAAATGAGAAAAGCAACCTTTTATTTATTACCTCCTAAATGCAGTATATGCCATCTGAATTGCTGTTTGTAAGATATTCTCCTGTAATCATATCTTTTTTTTTTTTTAAGTAGATGGGAAGCTTGGAGGCTGAGCTCATCTCATCACAACACAGTGAATATCTCTAAATGTTTTTATTACAGATACAATTAACTTATTTTACCTGACCCTCAAGTAGTAAGGAACCTTTGAAGTTGATACTTCAAAGGTCAAGACAATGGTCCACCTCTCCTGATTATTAAGTATGTAGTGTAATGTTTTGGACTTTATCAAATCTACCTGTCTCCACTCTCTATCAGATGTGCAAGAGGTGGGTAGGATCTATCTAGGGGGATTGTCCTGGCAGGAACTTTATCTATTGTCCTGATAGCATTGTTTTTGCTCCTTCAATGCAATGGTTATTTCAGGCAAACCTACACCATACTGCCGAATATTTCAAATGGCCCAAGAGAGACACCTAGACCTTAATTCATTTGAGCAATTGCTGGTTACTGGAGCCCGTAATGTAGCCCGTGATCTTATTTGCTATTCAATTAGCTCTTTTAGCAAGCCGCAAACGATCTACAGGTTACAGATTGAAAATCTCTGCTGTTGTCAACATCGTAACTTACAACTCAGCTAAGCCTTTGGTCTTTCAAGCCTGCATGATCTCGCTCTGAAATGCTACTTACAATTGCATGGTTTACAGTTTCGGCTTTCGGCCGGTAATTCCGGGCTTGTTCAATTGAATCGCTCTGTAACTGTAGCAAATTTCAAGCCTGCCGACCTACGGCCTGTATAACGTAAACTGCGGGCTTGCAATTGAATAAGGCCCTTATATTCTTGAAAAATAAACACTATTAGGTAGTGTTTCTGTATTTTTTATGACGTAAAGATACACACTTTAGGTGCACAATGCTCCACGCACATTTATTCTGTAGGGGTGACACTCTAGGCTTCTATCATCCTCCTAGACTTCAACAGGAGGTACCAGAGAAAGTGGGATATGGTCAGGGCTATAAAATAGGACTTGGTTCTTAATGGGATAATATCATTAAAAGGGAAGAATAAGAGGTACAGGGGGATTTGCCCTGAAAAATGAGGTACTGCCTCTCCAAAAGAGAGACAGTTGGGAGGTATGTGACACCAGTCAAATAAAATATAGGGCAGCGTTTGGGACAGATCCTCTTTCACTCCCTTGACACTTGACGGGTGGAGGGAAGCACATCTGCTGGAAGCTACAATGCTAACTTCAAATTTAAATGTAAAAAGCTTAATTTTTAAATTTGAATTAATTTTTTTTTTTCAAACATTGATTTTATTGCTAATCAGTTACTAAATAAACAAAGCACACCTTATTCGTTAAGAAGACAGAAATACGAAGAGTAAAGATCCATATAAGCCAGTATACACCAGTATAATTCAGATCCCTATAAATGATACTTTTAACAAAGTTAATCTTTTTGAGAAAACCTATACTGAAAAATGATGATTTTCCACCATCTTGAGGCTTGAACTCATCCCAAACATATCCAGTCTGTTACAGAGCATGGAGCAAAAGTATCTTTAGCTACCTATTTACTGCATCACTTTAGTGTGTAGAGAATGAAGAAATGAGACGCTCAGCTACAGTTTGAACACAATAAGAGGAGATCCACCTAAAGGGGAAAACAGCTTTTATGCCTACAACTTACACAGCTATTAATCTTGGTAGTTTGTTACTTACATCACAAACAGATGATGTTTTATCAACTTGTAACCAATCAGGATGTGTAGAATGACATTGCCTGCACAGGTAGTATTGGTATGGATGGAGTGATGCTTGAAACACCATGCATATGCTACAAGATAAGTCTAGATTATATGGATCTATCCCTCTTTGCCTGCACATTTCTTCTGCAGCACTGACAGCTGCAGTTACAGGTACCAGAGGGTGCTGTGATTTTCAGGCACCATCAAGTTCCAGGGAAGGCAAATAACTATTCTCCCCTCCGACGTGGCGCAACTCAACGGGGCTGAATCAACAGCAAGGCCATCGATATGTTCGGCGCGGGCACTCTGCCCCCCAGGGCCTCGGGCGCACCTCTCATAGCTCAAGCGCCTCTTCTGTCTGTGCGCCTTATATGCTAAAATCGGCAGCGCCATCTGTCGGCCGCAGGCGGAACTGCAGCTGTCAGATTTTGCAATGGTGAAGAGGGAAAGGACCGAGTCTATGTCACTCGTTTTTATGCAAAAAAAAATTTTGAAAATTTACAACATAGCTTTTTAAATCAAGGTGATTTTTAAGTGGTTAAATCAATCATTGATTCACCTGTGCCCAATATATTATTGTGCATGATACAGACCCTCAAGGACTGGAGTTGAAAACCCTTATAAATGCATGACATTGAATGTGTGAATATACCTTTAACATGTGGCAGAAAGAAAATGACAAGACATAAAGTATAGTTTTCATTAAGCTCTATTATACCGGGATATCTTTGGAGAATAATTTGCTAGTTTTATTCTGCATAGTTTTTCAAATAGGATGTCATGCTGAACTGATCTTGTTATTTTAATTGAGGAAGTAAGTAGGGATATAGATCAAGGCAGAGTAATAGATATAATCTATTTACATTTTACTAAGGCTTTTCATGTAGACATTCAAATAGTTTTGCAGATATTCAAGAACATATTCTTGGTGCCAATTTTTATACTTGATTTAAAGTTTGGTAATACAATTCTTATTTAATGATTTATATTGAACATTAAATTCACCTTCAATGGTTAGAGTTTTAGGTAGGTGATTGCTTCCACCCTGATAAGGTCATCAAGGGCAGGGGTTAAGCTGAGAGACAGGTCTAAAGGCTTTAAGAAGAATGTCATAAGATAAGAAAACTTTCATAGGGTGCCCTTACATCAAAATCTTGTGGCAAGTCTTCAGGTAGTGGAGAACACTTTGTTGGTCTAAAGCCGCTTTCCCCTTTGACCTTATACACAACATTATTAACTATGTAAGCTTAAAATCCGTTTTGGACAAAATCTTACTTTTAGCCAACTCTGCTTGTGTCGGTTGACTTTCCATTTGGACGTCTACTGCTGCCATGTACTGGGGTCCAATCCTATTGTTAAGTGTCTATTGCAAGTGGTTGTATACCAGCAGTAGCCGAGACTGAACTTATTGGATACCAGAAGTAGCTGAGACTGAGCTCTGAAAACAAGTTTTGCTTTTTTAAGTCTTTAAATTATCAATTTTATTAACGACCATAAACATTGAATAAAATGATTTTATTTTTCTAACATGCAAAATGATACATTATATAAAAACTACATGGTTACTATATATTAATATATTTGTACTCATAGGATTTATTATGTAATATTATATATTTATGTATTCTTTTTCTCTATAGTAAACAATTCCTGAGAAATACATATTAGTTATTTTCCAACTAATGTGCGCCTCGGTGTGCTAATTTATAACCCGGGTAGTTGATAAGGGTGGGGGAAAGTTCTAACTGAGTGACAACATTTGCGATAATAGTTTTGGCTACCTCAGGGACAGTCAAGCAGACTGTGATTCTAATTAGCACATCAAAACAGCTAATTAGTACTCTGAAGATGTATTACTAATGGTGAATTTCTCGGGAATGATTCACTTTTGAAAAAAAATAAAATGTATAACCAATTTCTTATGTTCTTCAAGACTAACAGAAAAAAAAAACTTGATTTTAGAAGAAAGAGTCCTGTTAAAATGATGTGGTCCTACATGCGTCATGTTTTATTTATGAAACTAAACTGCTCCTAGTGTAAATAACTCAAGAGTCACTTCCTAGGATAAGCCTTTTCATATTTCAGCACTCAAATTATTCAGCCCACACTGCTCCGTGCGTGCCCCGCTATGCCCCCTCCCACTCCATTCCTACATCCCCAGGTGTGTTTATTTCCATGCTTTGTACCAATAAAGGTTGAATTATGTATTGCACCATCATTTTACCCATGATGCATATTATATGTTGTATTAATAAAGGATGATTTATGTATTGTGCCATCATTTTACCATGATGCATAATGTGTATTGTCAGAATAAAATGTAAGGTTTGTATTGTGCCGTTGTCACCCCGTGCTGCATCACAGTGCAAATTATGGATGGATGTTTTTGTTGAAATATATATATATACAGTGGATATAAAAAGTCTACACACCCCTGTTAAAATGTCAGGTTTCTGTGCTGTAAAAAAAGATAAATCATTTCAGAACTTTTTCCACCTTTAATGTGACCTATAAACTGTACAACTCACTTGAAAAAAACTGAAATCTTTTAAGTGGAGGGAAGAAAAATAAAAAATTAAAATAATGTGGTTGCATAAGTCTGCACACCCTCTTATAACTGGGGATGTAGCTGTGTTCAGAATTAAGCAATCACATTCCAAATTGTGTTAAATAGTAGTCAGCATGCACCTGCCATCATTTAAAGGGCCTCTGATTAACCCCAAATAAAGTTCAGCTGCTCTAGATGGTCTTTCCTGAAATTTTCTTAGTTTCATCCCACAGCAAAAGCCATGGTCCACAGAGAGCTTCCAAAGCATCAGATGGATCTCATTGTTAAAAGCTATCAGTCAGGAGAAGGATACAAAAGAATTTCCAAGGCATTAGATATACCATGGAACACAGTGAAGACAGTCATCATCAAGTGGAGAAAATATGGCACAACAGTGACATTACCAAGAACTGGAGCTCCCTCCAAAATTGATGAAAAGAAGAAAACTGGTCTGGGAGGCTGATGAAACCAAGGTTGAACTGTTTGGCCATAATTCCAAAAGATACGTTTGGAGCAAAAACAACACTGCACATCACCAAAAGAACACCATACCCACAGTGAAGCATGATGGTGGCAGCATCATGCTTTGGGGCTGTTTTTCTTCAGCTGGAACTGGGGCCTTAGTTAAGATAGAAGGAATTATGAACAGTTCCAAATACCATTCAATTCTGGCACAAAACCTTCAGGCTTCTGCTAGAAAGCTGAACATGAAGAGGAACTTCATCTTTCAGCATGACAACGACCCAAAGCATACATCCAAATCAACAAAGGAATGGCTTCACCAGAAGAAGATTAAAGTTTTGGAATAGCGCAGCCAGAGCCCAGACCTGAATCCGATTGAAAATCTGTGGGGGGATCTGAAGAGGGCTGTGCACAGGAGAGTCGGCAAATCTTGCCAAGTCAAAATGTGCCATGCTGATAGACTTATACCCAAAAAGACTGAGTGCTGTAATAAAATCAAAAGGTGCTTCAACAAAGTATTAGTTTAAGGGTGTGCATACTTATATTTTATATTTTTTCTTCCCTCTATTTAAAAGATTTCAGTTTGTTTTTCAATTGAGTTGTTCAGTTTATAGGTCACATTAAAGGTGGAAAAAGTTCTGAAATGATTTATCTTTGTCTCAATTTTTGACAGCACAGAAACCTGACATTTTAACAGGGGTGTGTAGACTTTTTATATCCACTGTATATATATATATATATATATATATATATATATATATATATATATATATATATTTCAATACAATAAAAAAGCGATCAAGTTTTAGTTCTCATAAATGGTGAAAGAGAACAGAAACTTCCATAGTGCTGCATTTTTTATTTAATAACATTATGCAATATAAAATACAGAAAAAAAAATATTTCTACCTTTAAAGTAGTTGTGTAAGACAATAACACACCAAAACGACACTTGAGTCCAGCTAACCCAGTAAGGCAAAGAGAACTTGGGTGCCAAAAAGACAGGTCCTCTCAACTTCTGCGTTGACTGCAAGACACATCTCCTACGTGTTTTCCTTCCTGCTTCTTTATGCAATAGTAGTAATTCATAATATATATGAGTTATAAAACATACATTTTTCATAAATGCAATGTGCACTTTTAATCCCGGCATGTATGCGGCCCTCCAGGACCGAACTTGCCCACCCCTGCTCCACAGTGTAGTTTTAAGTGATTCTCCTTAAAGCGTCTATGAAGGAAGTACAGCAATTACTGATGGTGGCACAGTCAGGTGGTGCAGCAAAACTGGTAGCTAGGTAGTGTAGCAGGACCACCAATAGACAGGGTAGTTCGTAATAAGCTGCCTTAGGCGCTCATCGCGTGGCTCGCAATGAGCACCTTCGGCATTCATTGCGAGCCTCTCCCCTGTGTACTTCAACTTTCCTGCTTTGCACTGATCACCTTCGGCGCTCATCATGAGGCCCACGCTGAGTGCCTTTGGCGCTCATCGAGGGGCTCACAATGAGTGCCTTTGGCGCTCATTGCAAGCCTACCCGGCTGATTATTGTGAGCCCTGCGATAAACGCCTTTGGCGCTCATCTCGTGGCTCACAATGAGCGCCTTTGGTGCTCATTGTGAGCCTTTCCTCCCACCTACTGTATGGGCCACTCATTGCAGGTTTTGTTAACCTGCAAGTTTTGTGCTTGGGAATGCCATGTGTCTCTTTCCACCATATCCCCCCTGTCCCTTCCCTGTGTCTTTTTCCTCTATGTGTTTGCTGAATGTTTGCTTGTTAGTCGCTAAAGGCTGTTTGTTTTATTTTCGAAGTCCCACGTGCCTGGCGTTGTTGGTGTAAGTGTTACTGTCTTTGTCCTGTGTACCTGGCTTTGCTCAGCCTCGTCATTTTCATTCAGTTTCAGAGATTTTTTTACGTTTTTCGTCTGCTATTTTTTTCCTTGCTTAACCGATGTTGAATTGACGAAAACCCCCAAATATGGCTCAAATCGCTTGCAGCCTCACTCACAGGCTTCCTGGCTCTACCCATGTGCTGCAAGGCTTCGCAGATGATCACCTTTGGCGCTCATCCAACCTAAGTCCTGCGCCCTACGCAGCTCGCCTCACTTTGCGAGGCTTCGCAGATGATCGCCTTTGGCGCACATCCAACCTAAGTTCTGTGCATCACAAATCACAGTGTTCTTGGTCCACAACTATATATATGATTGTAATTGACCTCAGTAAAGAAGAAATTACCCTACATAAAAGGCACAAGGGTAGAGATATCCAGATTCTGCAAAATATTAGGACCCCACAGCTCCAGCTCCAACATCTGATGCATGCACTTCTATGATGAAAGGCTGTGTGGGATCTGGGTAAGCCAAGATGGGTGTAGACGTAAACTTTTTTTCAGGATTGCTAAAGCCTTATCATTTTTAATGAAGCATCTGTAATAGATGCAATACTCTATGAACCATTGGGTAGCTTTCAGACTAGATGGTAGATGGTATGGGGAAGTCAAAAGTAGCAGAGAATCCACTTAAAGTTATAATTTATACTAAGAATAAAAAAAATCACAGTCTGATGGAAGGTACATTTCTCCCCTTTTGCTACTAAATAATGTTCTCTGAGGTGTTGGAGGATTTTCTTTACTCATTACTGATGAAGATCTTGAAAAGATGTCTTTGACAAACACTTGTAAAATGGTGTTACAAAGCCGAAAAGGCACAATATCTATAATTCCCTTTCTGGGGTCGTTAAAGCCCATTTTCCATGCATCTCTTTATTTGATGTCAAGCCATATGCTCCTCTAAAGTCTAGTTTAGTGAAATAGGTGGTCTCTCAGTGGAGATGATCAAAAAATCATGTAGTCAGTGACAATAAGTACAGTTGATTTTATTCAGTCCACGATAATATAAGGATGGAATACTCCATCCTTCTTAAGGACATCCATCCGTTTTAAGGACAAAACAAAAACTAGCTCATGCATGAGACATCCATGTCCTCTCTCTCTTGGTAGCATCATTCCTGGCCATAATTCAAAATGTGGGAAAAGATTTTGAGATATGTTCTTATCAAAGACATCTAGGTATTCATGGCAACATTCATAGAGCAATTCAAAAGGCAGAACACATAGAGATTCCATAAAGTACAGACTATGACACATAAAAATCCAGGACCCAACCTTCCTTTTTTATGCTTTAGCAGCACAGATACCAAAGAATCAGAGTGGTTAAAAGAGCAGAAACTATGAAGGATTTAATGTAACGGGGATAGAATCCTGAGAAATAAGGCTGGACCTGAGGGGCCGATTATCAAGAGTATTAATATGAATGGAAGGGTCGCATTGGAAGTCCCAAACTTTGTATATATGAGTAATCAGTGAAGATCCCAACAGCGGGTAAATCAACAAAAGCTTGTAGATGAGGAACCCTACTGCAAATGGGTGGTCAGGAGCAGACAATGTTTGGTGGAAGTGCCATAGATGTACCTAGAGACAAGACTTTGCTCTGCCCTAGGTGCAATTTTTTTTAGTAGATACCATTAAGGGATGGGGATTGAGGGAGAGAGCACTGTCATGAGCTTCACATGGACTTTTACCCTCTTTCCATCTTATGCTCAATGGGGCTCTTTGGAAGTGAACTGAAAAAATATTATTGGCCTTCCACAAGACTTCAAATGTCTTAAAAAGTCCTTAGACCCTCTTGATTTTGTGGTCAAGTACAACACTTCGTCAAGGGATCTTGATTTTCAACAATCTACCTAGTTCCCATGGCAGGGTTTCCTCATGTCTCCATAGTTGGCGTAAAGGGACTCTGTTGATATCATGAGTAAAGGGAGTCGTCAAGTGGACACTTTTTTCTAGCCACCCAGAGAGATGATTGCAAGTATAGGGGTGATGAATATCTAACTAACAGACTCAACCGGTGGTTAGGCAGCTTGTATACTATCCCTATCTTAATTGGGTCCCGACTCCTCATGTTACCACGGCTATATGGGACCTGAACTGTCACATTTTGTTGGCCCACCTACAGCTGGAATCATACCAGATCTCACCGTTTTTTACCATGCTAGCCAATGGGTACTATCGAGGTAGAGGGAAATTTAAACTATTTGCTTACAAATGTATATGTATCAACCATACTTGCTTTGTCCATAAAAATTCAACTTGTGTTACCAAAGAAAGTGTGTTTTAATTTTGAAAACAAGAGATAGAGTTGCTGTATAATTCTTACATTACATTCTCATAAGGAAGAGTGTCAACTGTATGTAATGTATTTCCTAGCTGAACCCAGGTCCAAGTGCCGACACACTACTCTCCCAATAGGAGCATCAGCCTAATGAGTGGGATTTCCTTCATGGCTGGTCCATCTGGCTGTGACCAGCTGTTACAAGCACCATACTAAGATGGTGCAGAACATATTTGAGGACTTCAGTGTCCCTTGAGTCACCTCTGGAAACATTTAGCGCAAGGGAAGTTTGAAAGTAAATTTAATATTAAGCACTGCTTTTCTAAATCATTGAATATTAATTTGTATTAATGATCAATGCCTAATTAAAACATGAAGTTCCTGTTAGGATATTAAACTGATCCATTAAACAAGGCTTGAGAAAGAGTTCCTGAATATATAAGAAGGTCAATGACAACCCATAGTCTGAGTTTTGGTGATTATTACAAGCTGTCAAATTATATGTTTTGAATAAAATCTCTTCCTTCAACACTTACTGTGCTGTTAGGAAGAACAGTTCCTTCAATTAAAATATATATTCTATTTTTATCTATGTATTTAAAGGCAGGAAGTGTGAATTACTTTTTATTGTGCTATGTAAGAAATTTGCTGCAATTTTGCTCTCATTCAATATCACATCATATTCTTAATAATATTTTTTCAGTAATTAGACTTAATTTAAAAATTATTACAAACATTTTCTCAACTTAGATATTTGACAATGGAGTTTACCTGATTTGAGGAATTCTATTTTTTATTTTATGTTAAAAAAAAATACTCTGTATGTTCTTGATTCATTTAATTTACATGCAGAAATATATTACAATGCATCATGGAAATCTAAATATATCACATATATAGTTGTCAGTTCAAGAACGTTGGTCATGTTTGCGGGTTTGTCACGCTTTGCGAGCCCGATTGCTGGTATTATGATTAAGTTCTCAATGAATAAAGGTAATTTCCAATATTGCAGTATGCATCCACCCTATCCATGCTTTGACACTTTTTGAGTGGAATAGCGCATGTGTGGAATAGGGGTCAGGCATGACCAGTTTATCAGCGCTATCCAGCGGCGCAGGTGCCATATTTGTTGCTAAACCTGCTATAGTGCTTTGGGGTGGGGGGGTCATTCATCTAATCGGGGTCCTTATGCGGCCTCTAAGTATAACCATGGGAGTCCCTATGAGCCTCAGGACACCAAACAGGGTACCTAAGGACCCCCATGGTATCCTTATGGACCCTTATGGCACCTTATAGCCATGAAGATCCCTACAGACCCCCATTATATACTATTCTACAACAATGGAGGTGCTTCTAGACCAACAATTGTAGAAAAACACAATTCCCTACCATTGGAATCGCTATTGCTCACCAAGGTGCCCTAACTATTAGCATAGAGGTCATTATGGAACATCCCCCTACTTGGGGGTCCACAAGAACCCCCATAGTCCATGACACATGCCAATTTAATAACTTTTTCAGGAAATACAAAAAATACTGAAAATAAAAAAATCTTCAGATAAAAATACAAAAAACATAAATAAAAGATTAAAATAAAAATAAAAAGAGAATCACCAAAAATAAAAAATAAATCTACACCTGTTGGGGGGGAGTTATACTTACCTTCCCTTTGACGACCCACCAGCAATGATCAGTGATGCCCTGCGGGTTTAAAACGTTTTACTAGCCAGATGTTGATTTTCAGCATCACTTGTTTCAACCCCTCTATTGTAGTATATTTTGTATTTAAAATTAACGCATAAAAGTAATATTTACCTAATAATGTACAACATACAGTGCTAAATATAATATCTAGCAGTATATGTTGTATCTTAATGGCTACAACTTACGCACGCAATGCTGAACATGAGTATCAATAGTAGTAAAAATCAGGGCTAGGGTTTAGTAAATTCTGAAAACTTCAGTTTTCACAGTAAATGCACCCATCCCGCTCAGGTCACGTTGAGCAGCAATGGTTGCGATGAGCTAGCTATAACTGGGGAGGAGGGACTTTAGTAAATCGCTAAATTAGATGAGAAGCTGGTTTGTGGATTAACGTGGACACGTTAGCTTGCCATCCATTAGTAAATCCCCCTATATATAGTGATAATTTAGGAGTTGGATATAATTTTACTAAAAATGTATCCAGTGATACAAAAATAACAAGCAAAATAAATCAATGACAATAATAGACCTAACTTCCACTGAAGCACTACATTAACCAATAAACAGTTCTACTCACTAACCAGCTCCCATCCATCTAATCTGGTTAGAGCAAAAAACAGTACAATAGTTTGTAAAATCACTGTTCTGTATATTTCTTCAGACTTCTAGTTCTCCATTCTGCTCCAAGTCATCATATGCTGCAGGCTGCTATCTCACTATGTGTGTCAGAAAAATGCAAACAATCAGTACATAAGCAGCTCCCCAAATACTCCAGGAGTAGTCTTAAATCAGGGCAGCCCAGGTGCAGCTAATTACCTGAACAAGAAATCTTTGCAGAGTTTGCTGCTCAAATAAATCCATTTAATAACTCTGTCACAATGTAAATATGTATCTGATATTTGATGAAAGAGTGAAAATCCATTGTGGACTAATTTGCATGTCCCTGCCCAGTTTTCCAGAGTACATTGCAACAACTGTATTTCTTGGCAATATAAACAGGAAATACATGTTTTTACTATTTTAGATGACCAAATGTGAACAAAATGTGCTGTTTATTTACTGTACTCTAGACGGTGGAATCTTTTATCACTATTTTACCCATCATAAGCTAAATGATGTTGTGCTTAATAGCATTCCCACAAAATCTAAAGCACGAGTTAGGCACTACCCCACAGTGATGAGATTGATTTAAGAATGAAACAGCAGTCTTTGGGTAGGTCTCCTAACTCCTGCATCATCAAATGCTATGCTATGCTTCAAACCTAAAAGGTATTTGTGTGACGACCCAGAGGTGAGGGGCTGCATGCACCCCAAGACTCTCTCTCTAGGTTGTAACTTTTGTGTTCAAACTCTCAGCACCCAGCATGGCTCAGGACTAGTTCTGAGTAACCCTAGAAATCACAGGTTACAGTCTCTTTCTAATTTTTTTAAAAAATAATAAAAAAATGTTCCTATCCCTTTAGTTAGGATATCTCAGAATACAAGAAAGACTCATGCACATTTTTCTAGTGCTGACAGACTTTTTAACACACAGATATTTATCAAAATTAAAACATCCCACAGTGTAGACCATCCCCTCTTGGGCAATCAAGGCTTGTTTGATCTCCTCCCATGGTTTCCAGATGTCTAGGGGGAGTTTGGAAAGTTTCCTTGGTGTTATTCCACATTTCTTATTAACACTCTCTATCTCTGTTCATCCACTGTCTTCAAATGCCAGGACTGGGGTTTTGATGTTAGGTGAATATTATCACTTTATGACTATACTTTGATTACACACTAGCAGCCCTATTAAATTAGCTCAACGTGTAAAACCGTAGCCCGTAACGCAGCCCACAAGTCTCATGGCTATTAAATTATCCCCGTAAAGCAACCCATAGCAGACTTAAGGGTAAAGGCGAGAAAAGGCTACGGGACGTGGAAATTTGAACTGCGCATCCACAAATCCTTTGATCTGTCAAGCCCGTAACTATTGCGTTTCCAATCATGCTATTAAATTGCAATGAATTCACTGGCGTTCAAGCCCGTAACCCACTAATGGAGCCATGAAGCCCTCTGGTACCAGAAAGGACACGCAAGGGGGGTAAAGTCCAATCGGAAGCACTGTAAATGCAAATATACACACACTACTGTACATATACTAAAAGGGAAAGTGATGTTAGGTATTAGAATTAATAGCACAACATACTCCAGCTTGCAAATCTGCAATATACTTTATTTCATGTTTAATTTCCGTGTTATATCGATCCAGGCAATCAATGTGTTAATACATATAATGGAACTCGCATGGACTAGAATATCATATTTACGTCTTTATCAATATTGCACTATATCTGGAATGTGGGTCCGTTCGCAACTCGTAATTGAAGCCTGTAAGACTTTGAAATCCCACCTCCATTTTTCAGTGACGTAATAATGACAATCTCTTTTACTATTGGCTCCATCTAAACCCGTAACTACGGGTTTGACTAATTGATCATATTCACGGCCGTGCATCCAACGTTTGTGAAATGGTTTAAAGTTTTGCGTCTCAAGCCCGTAACTCGCGGCCATTTCTAATTTAATAGCTATGTAATGCAGACGGATTTCAAGCCCGCAGCCCTTGCAGGCTTCCTGCTGCAGCTACGGGCTTCTAATTTAATATGGCTGTAGGTTTGCAAGGGGGTTCGGGTGCACTTGTATTGCTAGGTTAGAGGCTAGATGGTTTGCAATATTTGTTTATATGTGCCATTGAGGGAGGGAATCAACATATTTCACGCAACAATAATGATAGAATTAATGCACAAATTAAATAAGATATTCATATTAGTCGAGTTATTGGTGGGGTTCAGGGGAGTCCCAAAATCATGCTAAAAGGAATCATGTTTAAAATAGTATTGGATTAAAGAGTGAAATGCATTGAGGACTCATTTGCATGTCCCTGTCGAGTTTCCCAGATTGCAGTGCATTAACTGTATTTCTTGTGTCCTAGTTTATTTTTAGATTTTCAAATGTGAACACAAATTATTTTATCAGTTGCATATTAATTATATCTATACACTATCATCTCTCAGTAACAATTGCATTTTATGTACAAAATCCAGTTTTACAGTAATGATTGAAAACCGGCAGTAAATGAAACCAACAAAGGACTCACTACTTGACCTGTGTCAGGGTCATATGTGACTGACTCACCCTTTGGAAATGAAGCACAAATCAATTTGGTTAAGGCCTCTGAATGACTGGCGTTTAGCAACCAGGCTATTTATTTACCTATAAAATGAGGGGAGAGAGTGGTTCCGGCTATCAATATGTTTTGTTGATTATAATGACAGACTAAAGTCAGTGGCCAGGAGAATGTTAATTGGCCTCTGTAATTGTGTAAAACATGAGCCCCCTTCTGGATCACTACCATGTAGGGGTGAAATGGCGTGTTTACTTCAATGAAGCGGTAAGCTATACCATGTAGGGCCACCCAAGATGGGCAGGTCATAGCAGACAGGTCAGACAAATGCTGGTCCACTAGAGAAGGAACTGGCAACCCACTCCAATATCTTTGGCAAGAAAACCTTATGGATCAGCACAACCTGGTGTACTGTGGTCCATAGGGTCACAAAGATTCGGACACCACTGAACATCAACAACAACAATACACAACAAATGGGTCTGCAGGCAGCTTCGTGCAACAGGAATGAGGTCCCTACACCGAATTGCTTACAATCTAGATGGTATTGTGATATGGGAGAGTAACAGATGCAGGATGGCAGTGAATAAGGCAGTAGGTGGATGTAAGTGGAGATGTCTGCGTGATGATACACTGTAGATTGTGCGTGTGAGCAATGTTATGCTGTAGAGTGTGCAATTGTGGATATTAAGGTGATGAGCTTCTTTAAACAGATGTGTTTTTAGTGCTATTTTGAAGGTTTTGAGGAAGGAGGACAATCAAGTAATGTCCTGAAGGGGAAGTGAGAGGAGGTGACAAGACAGGAGGAAAGAAGAAGGTCATTATCAGACCAAAGAGTGCAGATGGGGGAGTATATTGAGGCAAGAGTAGAGATTTAAGAGGCTGCACTGTTGTTAAGGGCTTTATATGTTAGGGTCATGATTTTAAGTTTTATTCTGGAGGCTATGGGTAGTTAATGGAGTGACTGACAGAGAGGAGCTGCAGAAACTGAATGTTAAGTATGATAGATGATTCTAGCGAAGTCTTTCATTATGGATTGGAGACAGGCGGGTAATGAGGAGGCCAGCAAGGAGTGAGTTGCAGTAGTCGAGGTGAGATATGATGAGAGAATGGATTCAAATTTTGTTGTGACTTGAATAAGATAGTGACGTATTTTGAAGATATTTTTTACGTGTAAATTACACAATTTTATTATTTATTGTATTTGATGAATGAAAGAGAGGGCAGGGTCTAATAGAACACCTAGAAAATGAGCATGAAAGATGAGAGTAATAATGGCTTGTCAACTTTAAGGGGTTAGAAGATTAGGAGCTCAGTTTTGACATTTTGAGTTTAAGTTGACAGCAGACATCCATGAGGATATGCTTGAAAGGCACTAGAATAGAGGGGGATATGTCTGGTGCTGAGAGGTAGATATGAGTGCCATCTGATATTACAATCCAAAATATTTTAAAAGGGTAATAGATGATGAATAGATGCAGAAGAGGAATGGGCCTAGGACTGAACCTTATGTGCCAGAGAAGGAGAGACTAAATTATTTATTTTTTTAGACAATATATGAACCAAGAGAGAGCAGTGCCATGGAAGCCAAGGAAGTGGAGAATTCCAATAAAAAGAAGGTGGTCAACTGTATCAAAGGCAGCAGAGTGGTCCGGGAGAATTAGAAAAGAGAAGTGACCCTTCGACTTGGCAGAGAACAAGTCATTAGTGAGTTTTGTGAGAGCAGTCTCTGTGGGGTCGGAAGCCAGATTGGAAGGGGTCAAAAAGGGTGTTGGAGGAGAGGAATTGGGTTAGGTGGTTGTATACGAGTCAAACCCAAGGGAGGGACAGGAGTAGGGTATGCATATGATGAAAAAACAATGGAAAATTGCAGATTCTTTAAGTTGAATACGTGTGAGAGCAGAGATAAGTGTGGTAGAGAGGGGAGGGATATAGTCCGTACTTAATTATTTTATTTTTTATTATCATGTTATAAGACCATACAATAAATATGACACTTTGTATTTTAACAGATAGGCTAGACTAAATAACAAGTCTTTTCTAAAAGACATGAACTTTGAATGCATAATAAGAGATATTTGACAGTAGAGTCCTTCCAAATAAACTATTAATTAAATGGTACATTCTTTTTATTTATCTTTTAATGTGAAAACAACCGGCTGGATCCTGGAGGCATCCATGATACTTTGGTGGAGGCTGTGTGTGAGACGTACTACATTTCTGGGGAGCAGTTATTGCATCTGTTGATACAAGCAGCTTGCTTCTGTGCCTGTCAGGTGGGAGGGGCGTGCTGTCAAATTCAATCTGATCCAGTTATCTAACAGAGCCTTCTGATCTTTCACTGATCTATCCACCCACAACCAGTCAATGAGAAATAAAAAGAGCACACCCTCAGGATTTAGCTCTCAGGAAGTAAACTGACAACGTCAGCAACCACTTGTTCTTTGATTATTTTTTATACCATAACATTTTTATTTTGCCTAACTGACCAATGCATGGCCGAATATTTTTTGTCTTTCTAGTTTTAGTCTGTATGTAGTGTATCAAATATTTGTAGCATGAACATGTTATATTATTGACTTTAATACAGGATGTTACTTGGGGCAAAGATTAATTTTCTCTTTCTTATAAATATATTGTATCACAAACTTAAATTGTAAAAGGATATTTTAAACCCAGGCTTCCAGTTGTGTGAAATCTTAAAATATATTTCTGACTGTTAAAGTGTTTTTAGCACAATTTTTTTACATGACCTGAAGTTTGCATATTTGGGAGAAACTGATATTTATGTATTTTCTGACACTCCCAATCACAACTTGCAGCAATGGGTTTCCAGTATGTTTGGTGATACTCTTTTTTTAGATTGCTGTTAGTTAAATATGTAACATTTATGTCCAATAACAGGTGAATTAGCCATTGCAATTAGAGCTCATGAATGTATCCTCTAAATGTATCATTTGCCCCTGACCTGCCAGGATGCCTGGAAACTTTAACCCTGTGTGCATCTCAGCTGGTTTCATATCTAGAGAATGGAGGGTCCCGGTGCAAAGAATAAAATTGAGCCCCCATATAAGTATACTATCTCTACATAGCAGCCAGTCCCTCTCAGGAGTCATCATCACATAGCACCCAGTCCCTTTTAAAACCCACCGCACACAGCACCCATCCCTCCTAGTATTCGTTCTAACATAGCACCCAACCCTACAGCCTTATTAAATTGCAATTTGGCCAATTCTAAAGGGCTCTATATAAGCACATAGCATATAGTTTTTACAGAAGTTTTTAGTTAGTGAAGACCTTGCTTTGGATAGAAGTTCACTAACTAAAAGCTTCTGTAAAAACTATATGCTCAGCAGCCATCCCTTCTCAGCATCTATCCCCTCACAGCACCCAACCCCTCTCAGCACCCACCTCACATGGCACCCACCCCTATCTCCTTTGCTCCCCCTTTACAAAGCCCATCCCCCTGTAGTTTGTTGTCATCCAGCCGTTGCATCACCTCTTCCCTGATTCATATCCCCAGTGTGCTGAACTGCTCCACACTGCCCCCTATGGGACCTTCAGTAGAACTACTTTTTTTTTGAACAGCCACAGACCAAATTTTGGCCAGGAGGACCCTGGTTCATTGCACCACCTGCACCACTGGTAGCTCCACCCCTGCCTTATACTTTAGTTCTGAAGTGTACTTGTCCTAGTATTTTTGTTAACAACCAGACACACAGCATCATAAGAAATGTAGACCATTTTCACACTAATAATAGTGGCTTGGGTTAGACAGAATTGAAGCTTCACTAATATATGTAGCTATTATTATTTATTATTCTGCCAGTGAAAAAAATAAATGTTTTTACTATATCTAATTGTTGCAAATCAAAAAAAAGGAAAATGCACAAAATGTAAAACTTTTAAATCAGAAAATTTAAGACTAAATCCCCTTTAATCTGACAAGCTATTTGTACCTGATAAATGGTATGAAAGCTTGTATTTCTACACCAAAACAAGAGATACATGAGTGGTCTGCAACCTTCATAGTTAAAGAGCCAACATATGTCAAACTTCATAGTAAAAGGCTTAAAGGTATATGAAAGTGAGGTGGGTTATGAATGCATCCTGTAGAATGCATCATAACCCACACAGCAAAAAAAAATTGCATAAAAAAATGCAAACATTTTTTCCAGATAAGAAAAAAATGTGCTGGGGGTGATGTGGACACCCTCAGCAACTGAGATTTGCATATTGGATATCTCATGTTTAACGAGATATTCAATATGCAGCACATGCGCATGCTGATTGGCTAAAGAAAAGGAAAGTGTCTGACATCATGTGACTTCCCACAGTAGGGCAGACTACAGGTGCTAACTGAGCATGTCTGCACAATCCCCAGGCCAAAAAGAAACATTGTATAAGTTATGCTAATTATTCCTGGGAATTTCAGGGGGTGACAACATTGAGAGAAAACTTTTTGCAAAAACAAGAAATTCAGCAAACTTCAGGCTAACGGTTTAACTGTTTACTTTGGAATTTTTTCATGCAAACAATGTTTTTCAGACACTATAAATTCTCCTCTATCAGATGCATTAATAACCCAGCTCCCTTTAATATACCTTTAATAAAATGCAAGGTTGCTGATACTTGCCAGAGTGCAGTCTCAAGTGTTACCTCACTTGTGCCATTACTGGGAAAAAAAACGTTGTAGCATATCAGACTAAGAGCCTCATTCAATTGGCACTTTTTTAGTAATTCGGGCTCGCAAGTGGAGATCGCAAGTTACTTGGCTATTCAAATGCCTTCCATTTGCGGGCTCTGATCGGGTAACTTGCTGCAAGCTGCGATTCATTGCGATCCTTAAAATTGCAAGTTACATTCCTTCCAAGCCTTTGATATTTCACGGCCGCAAGAGTTGTGGCCGCTAAAATCACAAATCGCTATTCAATTGCTCTGATTTCCCCTCCGTCAATCCGGCAAATGGCAAAAATCGAACGACAGGTTACTGGGACCAAGGAAGAGTTGCAAAGGGCTTACTTACAAATCAGAGCACTTTAAAAGCAAATATAAAATCAATCCAGCACTATCAATGATGGGGAACACAATGGGTGACATTAGAATGAAAATCACAACATTCTCAAGCTTGCACATCGACCTCAATAAAATTCTTTATTTCATGTTTATTTTCTGACTTAAGTCCTACGGGCTTCAAACTCCAAGCCCGTAGGACTTTGGTATTCAACCTTCATATTGCAGTCCTATGGGCTTGAATAACGAGTTACAGGCTTGGAGGTCATTCAAGCCTGTAAGACTTTGAATGGAAATTAAACATGAAATAAAAAATTATATTTTGATGATGTGCGAGCTTGAGAATGTTGTGCTTTTTAATTCTAATGTCACCCATTGTGTTCCCCGTCATTTACAGTGCTGGATTGATTTTATATTTGATTTTAAAGTGCTCAGATTTAAATGCTACTGCGAGCCCGTGGATACCGATTCTCTCGACCGACACCTAACTTGCGGGCCTGGAAAATTGAATAGTAGAATAAAAGTAGACCTACTGGAGCCCGCAACTCGATCGCAGGAAATCGTCTACTTGCAATCGGGTTACGGCCTTGAATTCAATGAGGCTCTAAATCAGTTCCTAGTTATGGACCTTTGGGCCTAATTCGTCTATGAATAATACACATTAGAATTTGAGCAAAAACAAATATTTTTTTGTTAACAAATATTTCTATATTTGCAGAAAACCATGAGTTGGATGTTGGGCATTTTTTTTCTTGAAGCGAAAACTGTTATTTGGTTGAATAACCTCGTAATCTTACTCACAATCCTTCATGGCTATCTGATCACTCAGCAGCTAGGAGACAAAGTAGGCAGGCATATTTGCTTCACCCACTGGACACCAGTGACTTAATATACATGGCATCACTCAGTTGTGTCTGACTCTCTATGACCTTAAGGACCACAACACACCATGAGAACCCACTTGGTTTTCATGGCAGAGATACTGGAGTGGGTTGCCAGTTCCTCCTCCAGTCAGCCACAGCATACAGCTTTTGGTATTACTAGGTGGTTTCCCATCCCTGTACTGAACAGGCCCAACCCTTCCCAGCTTTATGGTGGTGGGACCTCTTGCTTACCTGACATGGATTTGAACCCATGTTGACAGCAGTAGAATCTATTGTATTCAGTGTAAGTCCTATTCAAAGCAAAAGACTGAGCATGCTCAGACCTGAGATAGTAACAATGCTGATTAGATAAATTACTAATTAGATAAATTACTAATTAGATACATTAACTGGAGTATGAGCGTGCCCAGATAATTGTTTCAAATAACTTAAAATAAAGACAATATGTCCAAAGCCCCAGGGGGTAATCAACAGTTATTGGATATGATCTGTCATTAACAAGAGACACAGAGTCTTTAGTGGGTTGATTAGAAGACAAGTCAACATTGCAAACTTCAAATTATGTTTATTGTAAGAAAATGCACATTTTAGGCAACATTCCATTGAAAAAGTACTTCTTATTGACTATGGTTTTAAATGATACTATAATTGGAATATCTGCTATGTTATTTTAACTGAATAGCAAGAGTTAATTTCAATTAAGCATCCAGATCACTTTCATTGATTAGATTGTTTAAGGTGCTGTTCCATCTTCTGTCCTGTTTATAACACATTACAAATAAACATAGCATTACAGCTATTTACAGCCTTGTGCCTCTCTCTAGAGTACCCGTGTGCATTCTTGGTGGAATAATGCAAACAATCTATGGGGATGTCATTTAGCAAATATATCTGACTAATCCAGACTAATCCATTCATTTTACAAAACTAATTGACTCACCTCAATCACGTCTTAAAATTAAAGGACCACTGTGGTGAGAAGGTAAAAAAGAAAGCCTTTATTTTGTTTTCACTATTATATGCAATTATTCATTACTGTAGATATTCTTTTTCTGTATTGTGTTGCTGTGCCCATGCAAACTAATGAGCTGGGTTGCATATAATTGATTTTCTAAATTATTATCAAGTTCTTCAAAATAGTATACTGTATATGCAGCATTTCAGTGTCCATTTACAAAGTGTTTGTCAGCACCCCTATTATAGGTTCAAATATAGGGAAGCCAAAATTTACTAAGCATTGCAATGACTGTGAAGCAGTGAATTAAAGGCTGCAATGGCTGTTTTCTATGAGATAATGTTCATCCCAAGCCATCAAAATGGATCGAAATTAGTTAAAGGAACTCTTAAGGCAAAATACTCTTATTTTATATAAATTGTTTAATCAGATTAATTAATTTTACCCCGCTCAATGTAATTATGATAAAAATGTACACTTAGAAACTCCCAGAGTAACAAGTTATTACCTTCTGGAATCTACCGCTTCTCCCTTGTAAGTGGTATCATCTTACACAGCTGTGACCTAAAGCCACACCCACATGGGAGGGGCTTCGTACAACTAGTGTCATGAGAAGTATGAGGCTCTTGTAGCGTTAAGCCCCTCCTCTGTCAGCATGGCTTTAGGTTACAGCTATGCTAGATGGCACATCTCATGAGGGAGAACAGGAAGAAAAGGGACAATCCTGAAGATAAGAGTCTGTAACTCTGGGGGTTCTTAGCAGTAAGGGTCCATTTTAGATTGGCTGTAAACATGCATCACAGACATTCCCAGTATTCACTAAGTTCTGTTTCCCTGTAACCACTTACATCACAAGCTATATCCTCTCATTAGCTTGTAGGTAGAACACTAGGCATGATCACCATCACAGTATTTACCAAATGTGTTCTCTGCCCTCCACCCACCATGAACCAGCTACCACACAACGTGGTCTGGGCGCTTGCCAAGTACTCCAATAATTATTTTAAAAAAATGATAATTTGCTGTGGCCTACAGAAAATGTTATCTATTATAATGTGTATTTTTTAACTTTTTATTTTAATACATTTTAACAGTAATTTATACAAAACGAAAACAGTCAATAGCATAAATATTAAACCAAAAACATTATATGTGAAGTAGGGACGGTTAATGGGAAGGAACAAAAATGAAAAATAAGTAAAAACGGATAGAAAGGGGTAACAGAGGTTGATCGACAAGAGTAATGTACTATATGGTACAATGTTTGTACAGTTTATCATATTTTACAGTTTTATGTGATTTTCAAAGAAAATATAAGTGCAACATTAAAAGGAAATACTGTATATAGTTATTATATAGTAGGATTATAGATTATTAATGTAACTCAGTATGTGTATTATTGAAGGATATCTGCAGATCTTCAAAGCCAATCTTAGTTTTATATATATATATATATATATATATATATACATAATCATTTTGAACACTGACATCTGTGAGCACAGTTTTCTTTCTATGCACGCTCCTTGCCTTTCTCTGTAACGTTGCTGTGGTTTGCACCAGTCCAGTCCAATGCGGTTTTCTCAAGTAGTTTATGAAATACTTTTTTTTAATAACAGGGAAATAAAAAAAAAGTGCAAAAGGGTTTGAACAGGTTCTGCAGGTGACCTGGAACGGAGCTGACATCTGTGAGCACACTGACCCAGCACAGCTCATTGTGACACGGCCTGCAGTGAGGTGTCATAGGCTTTGCTTGTATCTGATTGACACAGGAAGCAGTAGAGGTCAAGACTTTCACAAATGGACAATACTTTTGCTGCACTTGGCAATGTGGTGCATGGCAGTAATATTAGTGCAAATGGTAGCCCAATATACTATCTGTGGTGTATTTAGGTTTTATGCTGCCCTAGGCCCATTCCCACCATGCAGGTTGAATGACAGGATGCCTCAAAGTATCAACCGTCCTCAGCAAGTTGATAAGAAGAAATCAAATGGTTGCTTCCTCAGCAGCATCTTGAAATATTTAGTCTTCTTTAATTGCAGCTCTTCAGAGGTGTACATTTCAAATATAATGCAATCAGCAGCATATTCTATCATAATATGTCACCAATCAATGGCAAACCACCTTCTTCCACTCTTTCCTGTGTTTTGACACAAAATATCCAGTCTTTGGATGACTAATAACTTTCCTATCGTTGTCCACCTGTTCTATCTGTGTTTACCTGTGACAAATCATATACTTTTTGTAATATTGTTCTATGCAATTGCTCTGCTTTTTTGTTGTTGTAATGTTGTACTATAAGTGTTTTTGTAATTCTTTGACTGTTTCCCCCTCCCACTGTGCCAAGAATCCCCCTTGGTTTCCTTTACTATGTAAGACTGAGAGCTTTGGATAAAAGCACCTTGTAACCGGGGTCGGGGCGGGGGTACTCAAGTTCAGTTCTGGAGAGCCACACAAGAGCCTGGATTTGCGGATGTTATTTCAGTACACAGGTGAGTCAATCAAGGTGACTGAAGAAGCAATAGTTTCACCTGTACGCAGGGGTGTGGCCCTTCAGCACCGAACTTGCCCAATCCTGATCAGGGCAGGAGCGCCTACTCTTGCCGTCACAAACCTGGAAACTATTTTATCATAAACCATCTGATGGTTAATAAATACTTTGGATAAAAGTGCTATAGACGATCTAGCATTTAACAAAGCTGCCTATATAGCGAAACGGCTGTCAGGCAACTAGTGGAGGGTCTATTTTGATTTCTAGCTTGTCTCTCTACTGCTTAGGCTTTGAGGCACCCTAATATAGGGCCACTTACTGCGAAGGGTGGTTACCACCTATAACCTTTAGTTATAACAGAAAGGATCACTAGACCCCTAATATCACAGAGCCAGTGCTATATGATTGTGAGTAATGCACTAGTAAATCTTTGAGTGGAAATTTTATTTTCTCAGCTTGTTAAAGGAGTTTTCATACAATAATTAGACCAAACTTAGTGCATAGCATCCAATACTAACGTCTAGCACTATATGGTGCTCTACTAATCTAAACTCGTCATTTGTTTATAACGTATTTTAATCCTCAGTATCTACAATTGGCAACACCTCAGGAGATCACTGTGTATTACATTATTGTTGAGTTACTGGGATTTCTTTTCCCATTTGAGAGAGTATGTAACAAAAACACTATCTTCCTCTTATCTGTAGGGAGATTTTCCAGAAAGTGGGGCATCAACATAGGTTGAGCCTTCCAGGTAGGAGGCATCCTTTGAGATCATAGGGTTCTACTCTTTACCACACTTGCTTTGTCTCAACATACTCTCCCATTGAAAATGTTTTTGATATTTACTTTGATCTACAGTACCTGGTGTTGTTATGCCATTAGGATATATGTTGATGCTTTATAAATAAGGTACCGTATATACTCGAGTATAAGCCTAGTTTTTCAGCCCTTTTTTTAAGGCTGAAAAGGGCCCCCTCGGCTTATACTTGAGTCACTCTCCCCCCATGTCTCCCTAACCCCCCCCCCCGTGTCTCTCTAACCCCCCCTGTGTCTCTATAACCCCCCCATGTCTCTCTAACCCCCCGTGTCTCTCTAACCCCCCTGTGTCTCTCTAACCCCCCTGTGTCTCTTTCCCTCCCCCCTCATCATCCTAAAGCCCCCTCTTCATTCTAAACCACCCTCCTCACTTTACCCCTCTAAATACCTCCCCCTCTCCCTTTCACCTCACTTACCTCCATCTGCAGCTGCTCCTCCACTCCTCCATGCTCCTTCCTGCATCGGGACCTGGCATATGCTAATGACGTGACGTCACATGCGCGCCACGTCATTAGCATAGGCCGGGTCAAGACGCAGGAAGGAGCGTGGAGGAGCGGAGGAGCAGCTGCAGATGGAGGTAAGGGAGGGAAAAGGTAGAGGGGGAGGTATTTAGAGGGGTAAAGTGAGGAGGGGGTTTCAGGATGAGGATGGGGGGGTTTAGGATGAGGATGGGGGGTTTAGGATGAGGATGGGGAGGGTTTAGGATGAGGATGGGGGGGTTTAGGATGAGGATGGGGGGTTGAGGATGGGGGGGTTGAGGATGAGGGGTTGAGGTTGAGGAGGGGGGTTGAGGAGGGGAGGCTGAGGAGAGAGGTTTTGGAGGGGGGCTGAGGAGAGAGGTTGATGAGGGGGTTTAGGATGAGGAGGGAGGGTCGAGGATGGGGGGTTGAGGAGGGGGGTTTGAGGATGGGGGGGTTGATGATGAGGATGGGGGGGTTGAGGTTGAGGAGGGGGTTGAGGTTGAGGAAGGGGGTTGAGGAGGGAGGTTGAGGAGGGGGTTTAGAATGAGGAGGAGGGTTGAGGATGGGGGTTGAGGATGAGGGGGTTGAGGTTTAAAAGGGGAGTTAGAGTTGAGGAGGGGGGTTAGGGAGGGAGGTTGAGGAGGGGGGTTGAGGATGAAGAGGGTGGTTGAGGAGGGAGGTTGAGGAGGGAGGATGAGGAGGGAGGTTGTGGATGACGAGGTCATTGAGGTTGAGGAGGGGGGCTGGGGGGGTGGTTTAGGATAAGGAGGGTGGTTTTGGATGAGGAGGGGTAAAGTGAGGAGAGGGTTTTAGGATGAGGATGGGGGTTTAGGATGAGGATGGGGAGGGTTAAGAATGAGGATGGGGAGGGTTTAGGATGAGGATGGGGAGGGTTTAGGATGAGGATGGGGAGGGTTTAGGATGGGGATGGGGGGTTTAAGATGAGGATGAGGATGGAGGGTTGAGGATGAGGATGGGGGGTTGAGGATGAGGAGGGGGGCTGAGGAGAGTGGTTTTGGAGGGGGGCTGAGGAGAGAGGTTGAGGAGGGAGGTTGATGAGGGGGGTTTAGGATGAGGAGGGGGGTTGACCATGGGGGAGTTGAGGAGGAGGGATTGAGGATGGGGGGTTGAGGAGGGGGGATTGAGGATGGGGGGGTTGAGGAGGGGGATTGAGGATGGGGGATTGAGGATGAGGATGGGGGGTTAAGGTTGGGGTGGTTGAGGTTGAAGTGGGGGTTGAGGTTGAGGAAGGGGGTTGAGGAGGGAGGTTGAGGAGGGGGTTTAGAATGAGGAGGGGGGTTGAGGATGAGGATGGGGGGTTGAGGAGGGGGGTTAGGGTTGAGGTTGAGGAGGGAGGTTGAGGAGGGGGGTTGAGGATGAGGAGGGGGGTTGAGGAGGGAGGTTGAGGATGAGGAGGGAGGTTGAGGATGAGGAGCGAGGTTGAGGATGAGGAGGGGGGCTGAGGAGGGTGGTTTAGGATGAGGAGGGTGGTTTAGGATGAGGATGGGGTGTTGAGGATGAGGGGTTGAGGATGGGGGGTTGAGTATGAAGAGGGGGATTGAGGTTGAGGAGGGGGGTTGAGGATGAGGAGGGGGATTGAGGAGGCAGGTTGAGAATGAGGAGGGAGGATTAGGAGGGGGGTTGAGGAGGGTGATAAGAGAGGGGGAAGAGACACAGGGAGGGGAGAGGGGGAAGAGACACAGGGGAGGGAGAGGGGAGAAGAGACACAGGTAGAGAGAGGGGGGACACAAGAAAAGGGCACACAAGAGGGGGACACAGAGGGCACAAGAGGGACACAGGGGGCAGCATGTTTCCCACCCTCGGCTTATACTCGAGTCACTCATTTTTCACAGTATTTTGTGGTAAAATAGGTGCCTCGGCTTATACTCAGGTCGGCTTATACTCGAGTATATACGGGTAAGTATAATAATATGAATATGTAATTTGCCTTGTTTATCAGTTACTTCTCCATGATTGTGGAGACATTTAAAATTTTAAATACGGAGCTCTGTGAGTTGGTTGGGTCAAAATTTGAAGAGACAGCTCAAGCGCCAATCAAACTACAGCTGTGACAGGTACATTTTTGTTTCTGTTTTCCAACTGACTATACTGCAAAGTTGTTTGTCATAATTCAGACTACAGCATACTGCTCTATAGTGTTATGTGTTAGTGAGAGCTGGAGCATTACACTGGCCCTTTAATTTACAGACGCCATGGTCTCTCTGTGCTTTGCTCCTGGGAAGTTGGAACGGCTGCAATTAAAAGGAGATGGATGATTAAAATGATAAGTGGTGTTAATTTAGCACAGAGGATCAACAACACCATGCTGTATTCTGCATACATGGTACATAACATGTAAAAGAGGTTGAATGTTATTAAAATATTGCGATATTCTACAGTAAAAGTGACCTCATGGACAGTAACACACCAGGACATCTTTATGTCTATGGTCATGCTGATCCACTTGGTTTTCATGGCAGAGATACTGGTGTGGGTTGCCAATTTCCTCTCTAGTGGGCCACAGTATACAGCACCTGGTCTCCCATCCAAGTACTGACCAGGCCCAACCCTGACTGGAATTGAAACCAGGTCGCAGCAGTAAAAGCACTGAATCCTAACCACTGGACCACCAGGGAATCTCCATATGATTTATACTGATGATAATAAATTCAGACCCCTGGGGAACACCCATCAATTAACCATTAGTAATGATATTAAATTAACAAGAGATACAGAAAGTATTTAATGGGTGGATCAGAAAAGCTAACTGACAGGTATTTTTTTTATATAATATTCAACCGATAAAATATTTTTATCAACTATATTTTTAAATTATACAATATTCAGAACCTTTTTCTGTGCCACTTTAAAGGACCAAATATATAAACACCAACTTTACAGTTTTTTCTTTTATATACAATTACACTCTACTATTATTTACTACAGGATTCCTGATTTTCTCAGAATATGTGTCCTTGTAAACTAAAAGGTCTCAATTTGTTCTGGTGAAAGAACTGGTGGTTTAAGTTGCCACATTTCCACTGTACAGATTGAAGCATCCTGTGAAACCAAAATTATCAATTCTGATTGTATAGAAATGTTAATAAATTGGTACAGTGTTATCTTCAAGTGTAATTCGTCAAAGAAGGTATATTACATATTGGATCAGTCATTTTTTAGCTCTCAATGGATTGCATTTAGTGTAATTAATGGGGTAACAGTAACAAAATACATTTTACATATAGGCGGACATTTTTCCGAGGATGTGTGTAGATAGCTTGGGAGAGATGTACTGTGACACCATGGCTGCAAATTAATTATGCATTAAAATAGTTGAGTAAGTTTGGAACTTAAGTTTTAAAATAAATGTGTGATGTCAAAAAAGGGTGTGGGCACAACTGGTGGACATAAAAAGGGCCATATGTACCAAGATACAACTGGAACCGGTCTGGTGGCAAAGACCTATATCTGATGGATTAGATTGTTTTTATGCAGTTAGAAAGTTATATTGATACAAATACTTTGGGCCAGGATGTACCCACTGTATACATATGAAAAAATAATCCAAATGAAAACCAATAAAGAAAGTAGAACTATATATTTATTGTATTTTTTTATTTATTATATGTATAATATGTATATCTGTACATTGTTTTTTCTGTTGGTTTTTATTTGTATCTATTTATTTGTATATATATATATATATATATATATATATATATATATATATATATATACACATTATTATCAGGGCCAGATTAAGACCTTTAGAGGTCCTAAGCACTTAAAAGATTTAGTTGCCCCCATATATATCAAATTCAAAATATAAATAATAATAAACCTTTACTATGTGTATAAGTAACCTCCATTATTACTATTTTATTATTATTATTATTATTATTATATGTATGTAATTGTTTCATTCATAGTGGGAGCTGTTTTTGAAACCTAGTTCAGCTGCACCATTTGTAGTTTTGCGCCATATGGTCCATGGTAAATCCGACAAAGGGAAATATTTGTGGTGTCCCCTTCCCTTGATGCCCTAAGCACATGCTTATTTTGCTTAATGGTTAATCCTGCCTTGATGATTATATATATATATATATATATATATATATATATATATTTATATATATACATTTATATTATAATATATAATATCTCCAACATGGGTTATATATATATATATATATATATATATATATATATATATATATAAAACTGTCTTCTATCCGACATGGGATATATATATATGTTTATATATATATATATATATATATATATATATATATATATATATATATATATATATATATATATATATATATATATAAAGCCATATCAGAGAGAATACAGGCATATATACATAAAACTGTGTTTATGGTTATATATATGGATATATATTTATAAGGCTATTTATATTGCAAACTCATATATAAATGATTCTTATTTCATTCCATATGACCTTATTAGTAAATGTGTGTAAGTGCCACCTATCTCCCCACATGTGGCTCTCTCAGGTGTACAGTTATGTAGCCGGCTTCTCCCAGGGCGACCTCCAAGGCAGCTGTCAGGCATTGCAGCAGACGGAGAGCGGATCAGGGACGCCGGCCGTCACACACCCCCTCGCCTCTCCGACTTCCCCTCCCGCTGCCGCCTGTGCTGTTTAAATGGGCCAAGTTGGAGAAGCGGCGGAGAAGGCGAATCTTGTTTGGTCAGAGAGTCTGTGAACTCCAGTGTGTGACATGTAGTATTAAGAGGGATCCCCTGCACACCCCATATACCCGTGTACAGGAGCAGAGAGGAGGGCAGAGCACAGAGGGGGCAGGAGAGGCAGCTTGGCTCTATCACTCTGGGAATAGCAGGGTAATAAGTAATAATTATTATCCTCATTAATACTCAGACAGTGCAAGGGGAGCCTGGCAGGTGAATGAGGGGAGCAGGCTGAGTGCACTAAAAGTTCCCAGTGCTGCCAAGCGGGTACAGAGCAGGACTGGACAGGGACCAGTGTTAGAGGGTCAGGAAGGGGGCAGCAAGGGGCACCAAGAGCAGAGGGCACAGGGAGCCCCGGAGTGCAGCTCTCACAAGGGGGGCAGGTCGATAGGGATCAATAAGCATTTTCTAAAGCAACATGATGTCTCCGGTGGCTCAGCCCTCTCCAGCATGTCATGTCTCAGTCGGGCTGGGAGGCAGCGGCAGATCGGCAGAGGAGGCGCAGTGCGAGGAGCTGTGAAGCCGGAGACCTGGGGAAGGAAGCCGGGCATTGGAGCTCAAAGGAACCGGCCGCAATCCGAAGCGCAAAACTGGGCGCAAAAGTCCAAAACGCTATCCAAGGAGCTAAGGAAACAAGTGCAGCCCAGGAGCCAGGCACAATACAAAGGGCTCAGGAGCCAGGCACAATACAAAGCGCAAAGGAGCCAGGCGCAATACAAAGCGCAAAGGAGCCAGGCGCAAAACAAAGCGCACGGGGGCCAGGCGCAATACAAAGCGCAAAGCACAGCGCAAAGGAGCTAAGCGCAATACAAAGCGCACGGGAGCCTGGCGCAATACAAAGCGCAAAGCACAGCGCAAAGGAGCTAAGCGCAATACAAAGCGCACGGGAGCCAGGCGCAATACAAGGCGCACGGGAGCCAGGCGCAATACAAAGCGCACGGGAGCCAGGCGCAATACAAAGCGCAAAGCACAGCGCGCAGGAGCTAAGCGCAAACCAGAGCGCAGGGGAGATAGGCGCAATCCAGGGTGCCATTCCCCAGGGCAGGGGGTTGCCTGGGGACACCATGCCGGCTATCAAGAAGGAGAGACCGGATCGAGAGGAGCTAGCACTTGCAGCCTTTAACCAACCCATGGACACTATTCCGGGTTACCTTACAGCTGCCATCCCCGTGGTGACCCCTCACCCTCCAACTTATGAGCACCTCTTTGCCCCCCATGCTCACCGTGCCTACATGGGCTTACATGAGCCCCACCACCCCCCACTGCCTGATGACCTGATGCTGGAGAGGTTTTCCTCCATCCCTGACTTCCAGCCCCTTTTTGACCAGGGGGAGCCGTGTATTGAGGTGGAGTGCGGGGAGAACAAGGCTTTGCTTTACATCCAGAAGTTGTGCCAAGGCAGTAAAGGGCCATCCATCCGCTATCGGGGAGAGTGGCTCACCCCCAACGAGTTCCAGTTTGTGAGCGGACGGGAGACTGCCAAAGACTGGAAGCGAAGCATCAGGCACAAAGGTACACAGGAGGACTGGGGAACTCACTGCAAACTTAGGGCAAGGGGAATAGGGACCAGGGCACATGTAATGTACACACTACAACGCTTAATATCCCACTTGTGGGTACTAAAAACAGACATATACAATGTTTATCCATACATTATATAGGGGATCATTTTTTTACAGAAATGAGATTGAAT
Organism: Discoglossus pictus; assembly: GCA_027410445.1. Taxonomy (NCBI): domain Eukaryota; kingdom Metazoa; phylum Chordata; class Amphibia; order Anura; family Alytidae; genus Discoglossus; species Discoglossus pictus. The sequence continues at coordinate 140,212,942 of CM050169.1, forward strand.
ACTACATAAAGTGCACCAATGTCCTTATATAGAACTTGAAGTCAGTTTGACATCTTAAGTTTGTATATGTTTTGATCTCTATTTAATAGCTTTTAATTAAATGGCATGTATATGGATGTGTATTATAGAGACTTTTAATAATTAAAACCATACAGTTGATGTTTACCTGGCAGCCCATGACTTCTTGTAGATGTCTCTGTGATGAGTATTTTATATATTTGGGCAGCTCCAACATAACTTTGTAATAGAATTGGTAATATTATCCACTTATGTGATAGGCATCATTCTCGTTTATGGTATTAATATTAAACAGGAATATACATTGATTGTTATCATGGGACACCAACAGTACCATCTCCTTATAAGTATTGTATAACTTAACCCTTTCATGGGTGATGACACTTGTGGCAGAGAAGGGGTTACAGTCTCCCCTATTTTTGCAGGCAACCTAGTTTGGGGCGGGGGGTACCATGGTTATATGACTCCCAAAGGGCTGTAGCTGTTCAATGTGACAAACTCACACTGCCCTCCTTCCCCTCCTCTCATCGCCTCTCCCCTCCCTCCTCCTCTTCTTCTCCTTCCTTCCCTCTCCGGTGACCCCAGCTCTCCGGATGGGAATTTGGCAGTGAGGCGCAGGCTGCTGGGGTTGGAGAGGTAAATGGGGAGGGTTTGGGTGCACTCCCCCTCTTTACTCCCTAACCCTCCTCATGCACCCCAGGGTGCAGAAAGTCAAAAGGCAAGGTCATTTGTAGGAGGCTAGAGAGGGGAGCATTTTTTTTGGCAAAAGGATAAGGGGAAAGGCTCATGTTCCAATTTCAGTCTGTATTACATTTTTTGCAGGGTGTTGAGGGGTGTTTAAGGTTCTGGTGATGTTGAGATTATTTTGCAGCACAGCATTGGTTAAATTCTGAGTGCATATGGCTAAAGGCATAACTGATTATTCAATAGATTATAGATTTCTGAAGAAAGTGCTGATATAGGTGTCTATCACAAATATATGGTGTTAAAAATTGTTATGAAAGCAGTAGATTGTTTGTTATAAGGGAGACCTTTCCAGAAATACAGCATTTGGATACATTATTTAGTTTAGGGCTGCTGTGAATGTTGTTTGGATGTACCCTGGTACTATTCTGCACACCTCAATGCAATTAGTAGAATTGCTCTCCTCTCTCACAGTGAAGGGGTTAACAGAAGGGCACACAGAGTGTGTCATGTACTAATAGGAGTTGGGAGGTAGGGGGAGAGACAGGGCAGCACTAATGAGAGGTCATTAACCCCCCAGGGAGCTCCCAGGCAGGAGGAGGAGGGAGGGGGAGTGTAACAGGATAGAGGTCTGTTTATATGCCTGAGAGGCTGCACTGAGTACCCAGCGGGCACTGCCAGTACCTGACACAGTACTCATAGGAGAGGCTTGTTTTACACTGTGTGTGTTCCACAGTCACACATACACATGCCTGTCAGTGGGGATCACTTGTCTATTTTTATGTCCCTGATTCATTTAGTCTGGTGCCAGTAATTTTCTGTGTAGATGCCAGTCTCTTCAAGCTATTTCATATTGCATTTAAGTCTGTAATTGCATTTGTGCATTTAAAATAGTATATATAATTGAGGATAATTTTTATAGTTTAATAACCTTACATAAAAGTGCGTAATGGTTTGTGTGCAGATCAGTATGCTTGTTTGTACAGGGATATCAGTTTGTGAATCTGTTGCAGTGGGTGTTATTAGATGTGTGTTACACTATATATTATTGTATGTTTCGGTAGTATCATCCCACTTGGCACTCTATCTCTGTCCCCTCTGTCATTATGCTCCTATATACTGAATGGGTACAGATCACTATTCTTGTTTGTGTAGGGGTATCAGTTTATATATATCTTGCAGTGGGTAATATTAGGAGTTTGTGTGTGTTACACTATATATTATTGTATGTTTCGCTAGTACCACCGCACTTGGCACTCTATCTCTGTCCCCACTGTCATTATGCTCCTATATACTGAATGGGTACAGATCACTATGCTTGTTTGCATAGGGTATCAATCTTTGTATATGTTGCTGTGGGTGTTATTAGGAGTTTGTGTACGTTACGCTGTATATTATTGTATGGTTCGGTAGTGCCATCCCACTTGGCACTCTATCTCTATCCCCACTGTCATTATGCTCCTATATACTGAATGGATACAGTTAACTATGCTTGTTTGTGTAGGGGTATCAGTTTTATATATATGTTGCAGTGGGTGTTATTAGGAGTTTGTTTGTGTTACACTGTATATTATTGTAGGTTTCGGTAGTACCACCCAACTTGGCACTCTATCTCTATCTCCACTGTCATTAGGCTCCTATATACTGAATGGGTACAGATCGCTATGCTTGTTTGCATAGGGGTATCAGTCATTGTATATGTTGCTGTGGGTGTTATTCAGAGTTTGTGTGTGTTATGCTGTATATTATTGTATGGTTCGGTAGTACCATCCCACTTGGCACTCTATATCTATCCCACTGTCATTATGCTCCTATATACTGAATGGGTACAGATCACTATGCTTGTTTGCATAGGGTATCAGTCTTTGTATATGTTGCAGTGGGTTTTATTAGGAGTTTGTGTGTGTTACGCTGTATATTATTGTATATTTCGGTAGTACCACCCAACTTGGCACTTAATCTCTATCCCCACTGTCATCGCTGTCCCCAGTGTCATTATATTCCTATATACTGAATGGGTACAAATCACTATGCTTGTTTGCATAGGGTATCAGTCTTTGTATATGTTGCAGTGGGTTTTATTAGGAGTTTGTGTGTGTTACGCTGTATATTATTGTATATTTCGGTAGTACCACCCCACTTGGCACTCTATATCTATCCCCACTGTCATTATGCTCCTATATACTGAATGGGTACAGATCACTATGCTTGTTTGTGTAGGGGTATCAGTTTATATATATCTTGCAGTGGGTATTATTAGGAGTTTGTGTGTGTTACACTATATATTATTGTATGTTTCGCTAGTACCATCCCACTTGGCACTCAATCTCTATCCCCACTGTCATCTCTGTCCCCACTGTCATTATGCTCCTATATACTGAATGGGTACAAATCACTATGCTTGTTTCCATAGGGTATCAGTCTTTGTATATGTTTCTGTGGGTGTTATTAGGAGTTTGTGTGTGTTACACTGTATATTATTGTATGTTTCGGTAGTACCACCCAACTTGGCACTCAATCTCTATCCCCACTGTCATTATGTTCCTATATACTGAATGGGTACAGATCACTATGCTTGTTTCCATAGGGTATCAGTCTTTGTATATGTTGCTGTGGGTGTTATTCGGAGTTTGTGTGTGTTATGCTGTATATTATTGTATGTTTCGGTAGTACCATCCCACTTGGCACTCTATATCTATCCCCACTGTCATTATGCTCCAATATACTGAATGGGTACAGATCACTATGCTTGTTTGTGTAGGGGTATCAGTTTATATATATCTTGCAGTGGGTGTTATTAGGAGTTTGTGTGTGTTACACTATATATTATTGTATGTTTCGGTAGTACCATCCCACTTGGCACTCTATATCTATCCCCACTGTCATTATGTTCCTATATAATGGGTACAGATTGCAATGCTTGTTTGTGTAGGGGTATCAGTTTATATATAGCTTGCAGTGGGTGTTATTAGGAGTTTGTGTGTGTTACACTATATATTATTGTAGGTTTCGGTAGTACCATCCCTCTCGGCACTCTATCTCTGTCCCCACTATCATTATGTTCCTATATAATGGGTACAGACCACTATGCAGGGCTATCAGTTTGTGTATATGTCATGAGTGGGTGTGTATTAAGCTATATATTATTGTGTTTCTGTAGTACCATCCCTCCTGTCACTCTCTCTCTGTCCCTCTTGTCAGTATGTTCTTATATATCAAATGAGCTGTTACTGGAAGAACTTGGCACCACTGATGTCTGTGCTGCATCTGATCTTGTCTTTCTCTCTCTCTCTTTCATGTGCGGCTCCCAGGGAAAAGTTTGAAGACCCTTATGTCAAAAGGAATCTTACAGGTACATCCTCCAATCTGTGATTGCCCTGGGTGTCGAATTTCGTCTCCAGTGGTAAGATTATTGCTCAGTCTGTGTTTTAGCCCCACTATTTCTGCATCCTCTGATGAAGGCTCTTGGTCTGAGTGGTTCTGAATGCACTAGGCAGAGTGTGCATGCTTGTCTGCCTGGCAGATGTTAGGTATGGCTTGGGGTCTGTACAAAATATATGTTCTCAGCTACTAAAAAAACCTCTCTTTGCCTTATTTAGGACTTTCTTACATACAAAAATACTCTTATTAAAAGCAGCAGATCCTTAACTAGATACAGCTAAACATGCAACATTTATTCTTTCTCCACTGACTCATGCCTTATTTTCTCATTTATTACAATACAGATAGCTGGGGCAAATTAATACATTTATATTGTTGAAATGAAAAAAAAAAAAGACAGAAAATGTTTAATGTTCCATTTTCTGAGTTATTCCAATCTGTTAAAGAGAAGCTGCAGCTTTAAACCCACCCCCGCCCAGCCCCTGGCACATTAATGGTATTGAATTAATAATGTTTATCGATGAAAACTGGATGGCTATTGCAGACTTGATGCCATCGTGGCGCAGAAAGATGGTTAACCGTTTGCAAGCTATTGCTAAGCATGGTTCTGTATCCTCCAAAAATGAAGGGGTTAATAATTACCAGATACTTTTATGGTCTGGGTGAACACATATAGAATATATTATAGTACTATGAGCTTAAAGTGTGAAAAGTAATATCATATGCACTTAGACCTATCCCATGTCTGCGCACTTTTATTTAAAAATAATTCCGGCTGTATTCACTAAGATGAGATGTTCCTCAATATTCAGAGAGAACCTCTACAATTCTATGTTATCCCATCAAGTATATCAGTTAAAGTGTGAAATAATCTTTCAGCCAAAAATAGAGGCACATACTTAGACTCCTAGAATATTGCAAAAAATGACTGTGTACTTCAGCCCCAATCAAGTATTTTTTAATTGCTATTGTTACTGTAAGTATTAATAGTTATGTTTATGAACATTTTTAGTTGTCTGTGTACACCAATAATTTATTTGACTTTTGTTATGAGTTATGTGCACTGCCTTTATTCCCAGACTGATGAAAAAACTATAGAAATGTATGAAATCCTACAGGAAGAAGGGAAACAAATAAACAAATACCATTTATTGGCATGACATTCTATGTTATTACCCACTTTGTGCATTTTACACCATAATACAGTTTTAGAACTTTTATGTGGTTAATTTAGTACTTTAGCACCATCCTTACCAAGTTAAAATGTGTTCTTGGTTCTTTAGAATTTCTTATCGCTATATGTTTTGTGATGTAGTGCTTAAGGAATGAATAATATCAGCTAAATAATTAAAATGCAATTTGTAATATGGGAAGCCACGCAAAAATAGCAGATAGTATTTAATTCAAAGATCAGGCGAAAATATGTGCGCAAAAATGGAACAAGCTGTGATGGTTTTCCTCACATAGACAAATAATTAGTTGTGCTGAAATTTATGGTCAAGAGCGTAATTTATGCCAGTCTCAATCTGCACTCAAATTATTTGGTTTCTCATTTAAATTAATGGTTGTATCTCCGCTTCAGACATTGCTCTCGATGTAATCACCTGGTGAATATAAATTTGCCTGCTCCGTTGGCCACTGCGTCGGCTCCTTGGCTGTCTGCGAGTGAATTTCTTTCTGTGCTAAATTAAAAGTGGTGGAGAGTTTGTTTGTTTATTGCAGGCAGTCATGTTGTGTTAGTTTACATAATATTGTGTACTGCGAAACGCGTTGTATACCATTTAATAATAACCATACCATGGTTTAGGTATTTTAACACAATGTAAGCATTACATAGATGGACCCTCTTTATTCCAATATTTCCTACTTGTTTCTATTTACTGATTAGCAAGAGCATTAACATTTTATCATTTTTGAATTGCGTGCCGGATCTTGCATAGAACATACAGATATGTTTTTGAAAAATCTGTTTTTCTTTCTTATTGAGCTTTTTATATTTAGTATTGTCAGTAGTCATTAAGGTGAAAACTTTCTCACATGTGGAACAACATTTTCAAATTATCTAATTCACGCTGTAATGAATAGGCTACGTAGAATGGCATACAAAATGAAGATTTATTAACACAGTACTTTGGATAGCACTTTGGAGGTGTGGAAAAAATTAAGAAATCCTGATGTGTGTACTTTAGTCGCCTACATTTTCCCAAAAAACAATGTATAGGTAGGAAGGGCACCATTCGAGGATCCAAGAAACATCTAGTCTGGCTCCTATTAGATATTTTTGTTAATTTTTCTTATTCTCACATATTCCGGCCTGTTTTCATGCATTCGTTTAAGCCACATTCCTTTTTGGTCAAGACACCTTTGTATCTGCCCTAATCAGTCTCTTTTCTGGCTATTTTATAAATCTTGTACCCTAACTAAAAAAACATGTCAAAGTTGAATGTATTGTTAAAAAAATGTATTGTACTTCTCTAATGTCTTGTGTTGATATAATCAGTATTTTCCCCATATATTTTATTTTGGAAATGTGATTGAGCTTCTGTATCCCAGCTGGGTGTAAGAGGGGGTGATGACCCATTGAGTTTATTCCCTCCTCCCCCTACTATTGTATGACAGTGATGAAGAGATGGAAGCCACCCATGCCTCATTAAGTCTGTCTCCACTTATGTAAGGTGACATAGCTGTTCCAAGACTGAGAGGGCCTGTGTCCCAGTATTTCTAACTCTGACAGTAACTTGCATACAATAAGTATTTGGGCGGACTAAATATTCAGCATCTCTTCATAAACCTTTCTGAACTGCATGTTTCAAAGTACATTGAAATGCAATCATAGATGAATAGTGTATTTCTCAGCTTTTTTTTATATAACTAAATTTAAGAAGATATGCCTGAGAGCGTACAGAAACCAGTTTCATGCTCCCACGGAGCAGGGAAGCATTGTAAATCCCAAATCACTTTGCTTGAGGCTTTGTGGTCCATTTATACCGTGCTTAGACAGTGTGCCCACCAAGGCCATGGTTTTAATATATGTTTCTTGGTGGTTGATGTGTTTGTATGCTGTAATTATTACACTGTAGTATATACATTTAATAGAGTAATAATTTAAAAAAACTTGCTGGAGAAAAGTCCACATTTTTTATTTGTGGTTTTGGATAAGGTAATAATAATAATATAAACTACAGTCCAACAATGAATATCTACAAGCTACCATAATGCAAGTTATCGCCAATCTGATAACCTTCCCAATATGAAAGAGGTGATGTTTACTTATCAGTTTAAGTCAAAGGTGGGGAAGTTGTATGTCTTCTGCATTAACTGAAACTAGCAGGCTAACTAACAATCTTCCTCTCCTAATCATCTTAACCAGTCATGAACTGTCACATGAAACTCTAGCTATGGATCCGATAGTCCATTAGCTGACAATAAGCTCCCATATAAAGCCAGCAGCTATTTACACCCATATATACTTTTTATATGTGCATCTTACATATAACCATTAACTCTGACAGGAAAGAAGAACTAAAATCTCTTCAAAATAACACAAATCACCCAGCTACCCAGTATGACCATGTTCTAAGTTCTGGTATATAATATTAGAAATGTACAAAGGAGCACACTTCAATAAATTGAATATATGTTTAAGGAACTTCAGTTGTTTAATGAGAGAAAATCCTATATTGTGCAGTGCTATATAACAATACAGACGTTAGAGAACCAGAAAATATCTATTTTTGGTATACTATTGACTTGATAATGGGTAAAATATTTTTGTAAAGTAAAGTTCTGTTGAATGGGTTTGCAGTTTGGATTGCATCAGATTCCTGTCAAACTAGATAAAGAAGTACTTCAATGGGGCCTACCTGCACAGCATATTTGCATATAATAGTTAATTAAGTACTATTAGTTAATTAATGTTTGCCTCTTGTAAAGACACTTTGAAAATACTATATTGCAAATATTAAATATTCTAAGTCAGCTGATCCTCGATTGGCAAAAGAGGGATCATGAGTTGCGTTACCTAATTTTTCTAGTGGGAACAAAATGAACACCTGATTAATACAGTAAAGGATTGGATTCAATTCATATGAAGTTCTCTCTTTTTTGCAGCTTTGAGGAGAATAGCAGGAAACTTTGACACATAGCCCACCTGGAGCATTCGTCTTGGTACACCCCCTTCACTCCCCCCTCGCCTTCGTTGGCCGCTGTGCGGTTGCTGACTGTGTTCTTATCTGAGCGACCCCCTGCCTATAACTGAAAGCTTGGTTCTCCAGCTGTGCCCGCCCGTAACACGTCCTTTTCCCCCCTCCCCATGCGGTCAGACCTCACAGCTGTCAGATAAACTGTCTCTCTGTGCTGATGGGGGGAGGTGAGCTCCAGAGGGGCTGTCAACGTCGTGCACAGATATTCAGCTAACAATTCCCCTTTGAAAGCTCTCAGGAAATGGGCAGGACTCTTCTCCCTCTGTCTGTTGACTGTGGTTTCAGTGTCAGGGGCACGGCGGGCCCACTCCGATGCTCAGCGGCCCACATGGTGCTCAGCGGGTGAGGGAAGCCCAGGCTTCTTTCATAAGCACCTTGTTCCCCTGCCAGGGACCTCCCACCCTTTCCCTCTTGCATGACCAAAAAACTGTCAGTTTTATGTGCTGGAGTGTGGAAATTGCTTTCCTGCCAAAACTCTGAGATGAATAGGGAGCTTTCTTATTAATAATTGCTATTAGAAAGACGTGTAAGTCCCAGGCTACGGCTGGCAAGGGTCCAATCATGAATTTCACTCTCATCCCTTGTAGTTCCACTGAAACCCTCTGTATACAACCCTGCAAAGAGTTAATATTTCAGAGGAGGCAGCCCACCCCTGTCGCATCCAATTTGTAGTGTTAGGGAGGCTAGAGGGGGTTTAATTAATGTCTGTGCTCTGGTTTGAGGCTGTGTTCCTGTGGCCCTTTTGGGTTTTCTGTGATTAGAAGAATTGATTTGAAGAGGAAATTACTTGGCGAGGGCGAAGGTGCAGAGGAGGGGGGTGATGATAGTGTCGGAGGAGCCGGGAGATAATTGAAGGGGATAAGAGGGAAGGAGGAGGGGGGAAGCGGAGGCCGCTTTTGGAGATAGGATCTGCGTGAGCAATGGATAAGTGAGGGATTGTGAAAAGAGTAGCACAGTTGCCATTTGGTGGGTAGCAGCAAGGTACAAAAGATATATGAGGCAAGAAGAACATGTCTTCTTTCACAATGCCAGATTTGTCCAAGACCTCTGAATATGAAAATCAGAATTTATAATGTAAAATTTGGCATCTATAGCTGTTATGGAGCATGGGAAAGATTGAAAGATTTTATAAAGTATGGGGGTGCCAAAGCAACTAAACCTTTGTGCCAGCTAATGGTATGCTCTGTCCGGGTTGTTGAGGTACAGCGTATCATTGGGTTCTTTAATCTGATGCACAAAAAGTGTAGAAAGGTTATTGCAGGAAACAAAATAAATTATAAGCAGATGAGCAGGTCCTTTTTCAAATATCAAATGCTTTTATATATATAGTGCTTGCATGGTCCGGTATCTAAGACTAATTCCAGGAGCCATGGTCCACAGCTCCTAAACTTCTACTGCCATCTACGCACTTTTTAAGCTGTTATATGCACTGTATATCATATACAATGGCATGTATTTGAATTTCACAGGTAATATATTGAAAGACTTATTAGCACATTACTACCCAGAATCTTTAGCCGTGGTAGAAACATGTTTTACTGAGGTACCAGTGGAAAAACTGTTCTTCCAAGTAGCTTGCACAATTAAGATATGTTCAAAATGTCTTCCAAAGGTAGAGAGTCTTAAGCTAAATGTATCTCACTATCCACTCATGTGTTTTCTTTTTATTTGAACTACTATTATTCATCTCCATAGCTTTGAATGATTGTGTAAATCATCAAGCACAAAAATTCTCAGGCATTTGGTCACTGCCGGATACATGATATTATCTATTTCAACGATTCTATGTAATAGTAAGTAATAAAGATAGTTTAAAAAAAAACAACAACTATAAAATGCTATGTTTCTCTACGACCCCTCACTCTTTCAGGCCAAAGGGGACTAATATGGCTACCAGATATAGTACCACAGATACCAAGTTGAAAGATACACCTGCTTAGCCACTCAAGGTAGCCATATTTGATTGCTGGTGCAACCTATAGGGTTGTGAGTTGACTAAATTATATCAAACTTAGGATCCATCTAGACAATCTGATCAGCCATTCTGGCATTTATATGAACCTAATATATTGAAAATAACCACAGCATTTACAAGAAAAATGTAATATTTTAGTGACTCCTTTGTGTTATCAAGGTAGGAATAAAATTCACTATGTACATTCTTTATAAGGGTCATCCAAACTAATATTATGTGTATATACAGCTGAACATGTTCCTAAATACATAGAATATTCCATCCACAAAAATAATGTTCCTTAGACTTTATGTTATATCCTTCTCTTAAGACGGATGGTTGTCTCTATGATATATTGGTGCCACTTGAGACTGGATGGCAGCATGTTCATGCAATGCATCACACTCATTTTAGGACTATGTGTGACGTCCTCCATTTGTGCACATCTGCACTTTGTCTCATGCTATAAATGAAGTCCACTTGGTGTGCTAGCTGTCACCACTAATCCATGCTGTGAATCTGGCAACGGTCATTATGTTATCACTGGGTGACACTAGTTAGTTGCTTATTGCAGTTCTCGATAGACCAGTATCTCTCAGTTTGGAGACAGGCTCAATAGGTGTTGCGTGGTACCAGGGAATCTGCTTCTGCCACGTTGTCATGGTAACCACAGATATCGCCTGAAGACAGGAAAGGGCAAGCGTCCCTTCTCCCTACTGTCTGGAGCACCAGTGATGGAGTGAGATTAGATGGAAGGAGATAATTGAGGGTCATGGCACTCTGTCTGACAGGACATCTGAAGCTCCATCAAGAAGTTGTGCAAATGGCTTGAAATTCACACCAGAAAACTTACTCTTAACACCTAAAGACGCTTATAGGGGGGCAATCCACCATTTCTGTCAGAGGCTGAAGTCTTAAGTACCTTAGCAGCAATGCAAAACATTACAGCCAATTAGTTTTTTGGCACTGCCGGGATCATTAGTCATTAGTTTACAGGTTTTTAACTTTTTTAGAGGGGTTGTTTGGTTTTTATGTAAACATTCAAATGATACATTTCCATTCACTTTTTTATTTTCATTTAAAAATGGGTATTTTTATAAACGTACAGTACTTAGGAAAAGCTGAAAGCATAGCCAGTCTATCTTTTGTAAATCTGCCCTGATACCCCATCATGCACAGAAAGACAAAGTTAGAGGACAAAACTTGACACATAAAGAGGCACTGTACTTTTTGAAATAACTGATTATAGAGTTGTTCTGTCAAGTCTTGCACCTCCTTATAAACATAGTTCCTTGTGTACCTGCTCTAATCACCCTGGAGGAGAGCTAACCATAGGGTTGTTCAGGAGATATCCCTTGTGTGTGAGCAATACCCTCCCACCCTCAAACATATATACAGGAGTGGAGAAATGTATAAAGTTGTGAAAACAATCTGGGTAAAAGTATATAATAATTAATGCCCATGATTTCTAAAAATATTAATCGTTCCTTCAAAAATCCTTGTTTCTGAGCTTTATGTATGTTTCAATGGATTGGGCTATCTATCTAATATATTTTACTAGGAAGTATCCTGTCAAAAATGATGGGAATAAAATGTTAAGGCTGGCAATGCTGTTTTCCACCCAATGTGAGCACCTTTGGCGCTCATTGCATGGCTCCCAATGAGCGGCTTCAGTGCTCATTGCGAGTCTCTCCCTATGTCTGCTTCCGCCCTCCCTCCCCTGGCTCTCTTTCCCCCCTCTCCCCTGTGTATCTTTCCCCCTCCCCCTTCTTTTTCTCTTTTTACCCCACTCCCACCCCTGTGTCTCTTCTCAGCCCTCTCCCTCCCATATCTCTTTTTCCCCTCTCTTCCTCCCCTATGACTCTCCCCTCCCTCCCTTGTCTCTCTTCCCTCTCTCCCTCCCCTGTGTCTCATCCCCCCTCATCCTCTCCTGTGTCTCTTCCCCCTCTCTCTCCCCTGTGTCTCTTCCACCTCTCACTCTCCTGTTTCTCTTCCCCCCTCTTGTCTCTTAAACCTCCTCTTCCTCGCCATCTTTCCCCCTTTATCCTCCTCCTTCCCATCCTCCTCCCTCCCTCCCCTCATCCTCCCTCCTTCCCCTTCATTCTCCTCCTCCCTCCTTCCCCCTTCTCCTCCTCCTCCCTTTCTCCTCTCACCTTACTATCAGGCAAGCAGCTCCTGCTGCTCTCTCCTCCCTGCAGCGCGGCTCCTGGCTCTGTCCCAACCGGCATATGCTAATGACATGACGTCACATGCGCGTCACGTCATTAGCATATGCCGGTTGAGACACAGCCAGAAGCCGGCACTGCAGGGAGGAAAGAGGGGGGAAAGGGAGGAGAAGATGGAAGGAGGGAGGAGGAGGGGAAGGAAGATGAGGGGGAAGGAGGGCGGAGACACAGCACTGGCAGGAACCAGGTAAAGGGAGTTGCGAGTCCGGGGGGCTTCGCGATGAGCGCCTCTGGCAGGAACCGGGTACTGAGGAGTGATGCAAGGTTGGGGGGCCTCGCAATGAGCGCCTCCAGCACTCATCCCGACCCCCCCACTGGCAGGAACCGGGTACGCAGTGACAGCGCCGCTGGCTGCAATGAGCGCCTTCAAGTGCTGCTTCGCCTCGCTTTGCAAGGCTGGCATGTGTGACGGTGGCGCTGGCTCACCTTGCTTTGCCAGGCTTGCGGTTGCAATCTCACTTTGCAAGGACGCAACTGCGTGATCAACATCGCAAACGTTACAAACAGCGTTCTTGGTCCACAACTATATATGTGATGTTCAGTATAAATTAATGATAGCCTGTTCTTGTATTTAGTAGCAGTGCATGTATATAGTTATATAAATACAACAGAGATATTACAATGCATGACTGTAAAATGTTATTTTTATGATTTTCCAAGCAATGTGTAACACGTATTCTTCTTTATATCACACTGGGATTCCATATATTTTGTGCTCTGTACTGTCAGCATTATAGCAACAGAAATAATAACAACAATACTAAAAGGGTCTCCCTTGAGTCATATTAGATAATGGCAGCACTTCTCAGGAGGGTCCTCTGTCATGTTAGGCTTATTTGTGTGGATTTGGAACCTACCTTTGTGCCCCTTGCAGATTAGACAGGATCATGATGTGCCTACAGGAGCAGTGCTGCTTGTATTTCACTATTAATGTTATGTAGGTCAGGCCTCTCTAGTTATAGCATAGTAAATCTAGTTCATTTTATATATGTGCAGTGTGTGCAGAGAAGAGCATAGACCCTGGGCCAGGAGAGGAGATCAGAGTTCAGGAACAGCCGTTGATTTGTTGCCTCTTAAAGTGGTACCAAGTGTGCTATCATGCATTGGATCTGTTGTCTTCAGTGTAAAGCCACATGAAAAGTAAAGTCTGGGCATGCTCAGAAGTATCAAAACTAACTAGATAAATAACTCCCTGGTATCTTAATCTGCCTCCACAATTTAATAGTGGTCCTTTATAAAGAAAGTTTTGGAGCCACAGACATAGCACATTGCACTTGTAAAACAACAGGCAGAAAAACATATTAGGTATCTACAATAGGACCCCAGCATTTTAAAATGGTCAGTCAAGACCCGAGCATAGTGGTCCAACAGAAAATGTTACTTTTAAGCTGATATATATTTTGATGCCTCTCCTAAATACTGGAGCTATCCATGATACTTTGATGAAAGTTGTTTTTGAGGGGGCATTTCTGGAGAGCAATGCTTGCAATTGAAGTTACACACTTCCTGCTATTGGGTCCTTGAGGGGGATAGGTGTGGTGTCAAATTTAGTCAGATGCAATTATCTTACTAGACCTTCTGCACTGGTCCTGTTTCCACAACACTCCCTTCACTGAGAGATAAAAAAACACACCTGCATGGTCAAGCTCACAGAAAATGATGTAACTAAGTCAAAGGGATGCCCTTATAAACCGAGTCTTTAAAAAAATCAGATTTTTCTAAAAGTGTTTTTATGCCCACAGCAGCTTTTTGAACTATAGTGGTTCTAAAATGACTAAATTACTTTTTCTTTAGCTCTAAAGCTTTAAATTGTCTTTACTACTACTGGGTGCAGCAGCGTTGTAGAATCACTCCAAATCTATATACTGTGACCATACTAAGGGCTTCATTCAATTGCTACGTTTTAGGGATCCGGGCCAAATGCTGATCGTTAGGTACGTTGCTATTGAATTGCCTTACGTTTGGGTGCTCAGAACAGGTTACGTGCTGCGAGCTACGATTCCTTGCGATTTCGGCAATCTCAGCTTACTTCCCTCAAAGCCTGTGATCTTGCGCGGGCTCAAAAAGTCCCTAATCGCTATTCAATAGCTTCGATTACCATTCCGTCAAGCCCGTAAATGGCTAAACGCGAACCACAACTTACTTGTACCAAGGAGGTGTCGCAAAGGGCTTACTTACTAATTGTAGCACTTGAAATGCAAATATTGAATCAATCCAGCGCTGTAAATGATGGGGAGCACAATGGTTGACATTAGAATTAAAAGCACAACATTATCAAGATCGCACATCGACGAAATATAATACTTTATTTCATACTTATTTTCAGTCCTACGGGCTTAATAACAAGATATGGACTTGGAGGTCATTCAAGCCCGTAAGACTTTGGACGGAAATTAAACGGGAAAAAAAGTATTTGATTTTGGCGATGTGCAAGCTTGAGAATGTTGTGCTTTTAATCCTAACGTCATCCATTGTGTTCCCCATCATTTACAGTGCTTTACAGTGCTGGATTAAATTTATATTTGCATTTATAGTGCTCCGAGTTTGCGGGCTTGAAACATGAGTTACGGCCTTGGGGCCACAATCCTGTTAAAGCCTGCGAATGCTTACTGCCGATCGCATGGTTTGCGATTAGCGGGAAGAAGGGCTAACTTGTGCTCACGGCCAATTGAATAGCAGCATAAATGTAGGGCAACATGAGGACGTAACCTGATTGCAGCAAATCGGTGATTTGCGATCGAGTTACGTCCTGCAATTGAATGAGGCACTACGACTTGAAATCCCCAACTCTTCACTCTTTAGTACATATGGCCCATAGTTTACCCTGCCAGACTTGGCTTTTGCAACATTTTAGCTATGCTTAGTTGCATTTTTACATGACCCATGCATGATCCATTTAGGCTAGGTAATGGAATAACTGACACGACAACTTGAGTTGGGAGAAACAACGGGCCACAGCTTTATTTTGAAACAATGTAAACAACAACCATAACTTATTTAAATGACTAATTTAGTCCTTTCCTTCCGGGGGAGGAGCCCGGCCACGAACAGTGACCTCACGCTTTGAGCCCTGCCCAAAGCCCCAATGCTTATCTTTAAGCACGCCCTGTGAGGTGGGGCCATCGCCCCCTTAGGCCAGTGGGCCGGGCAACTCACCTCCCGCCGCCAAGTCATAAATTAACATTACACAACATACAATAGCCACTTCTCCGAATTCTTTAACCAAAATATATATTAATTTCAATATTTCTTATTTATATTATATATATATATTTTTTTTTTATAAAAGAATACTCCATATACATCTGTTAACAACAAAATACAGGGTGGGTGGGTGGGATTCCAGTCGGGAGACCGCGCTGCTGTGCTCAACGGCGCGAAACGGGCTTCCGACACGCCCCCGACGCACCTGATTGGCTGATAGCCTCACAGGCTCCGCTGGGTCACGCGACGCTACGGGCTGACCCAGGGAGCCTGTGCAGCCTCCGCGTCATTCAAGAATTTCATTTTCAAAAAGTCTCTTCAGTAATGAGATATCTTTTAAATAAAAAATATATTTCAGTAGATATTCCAAAAATAATATCCTTTATTATAAAAATATCACATTTTTACATAAAAAGCAAGACATTTTTTTCATCATATAATGTTAATTTAACCTGATTGTGTTGATTGTACAACACAATGCTTTGTGCACAAAACCTGCTCCAGTGTAATAATTGGATTTAAAATGTACGGGTCTGGGTAAGGAAAGCTGTGAGGTCTTTATCAGGTGTCACTCCTGTATTGCTATTTTTGGCTGTACGCTTTTCCTCTGCATGTTGTATTGAGGAGAACAGAATATCATTGAGGTTGTGCAGCTAGTTCGTGCCCCCCCAGCACATACAGAAGGTTTCATCACTGACCCCATTGTTATCAGTGTTACACTGTGTGGCTGACCTGTGCTGCTTACCTAGCAGTGATGGATTGATATTCCCCATAAACTGATTATTTATCTGATGCACTCCTCCTAGTATGAGATGCAGCCTGCGTGTCACTCTCCTGGAAGATATTTCTCTTTAGTTCCTGTCTCCTTCTTTATAAGTATAATTCACAATATATAAATGCCATTTCCCGGTTCCTCTGCACAAATTATTATGGTAATTCAGTTAGTGGGAAAAATGAGCAGTCTCTACATTCTTTTACAGAAAATCATCCTTATCTACCTTTCGCCAGGAAATCCAGAGCAGGCTGCACAAATGCTTATGAATCCTGTATATTTTATTTATATTAGTGCCAAGGTAAACTGGCATTGCTACTCCTGTACTACCCAACTGGCGTAAGGGCACCTTTGATGAAGACTACACTTAGGCTGATTAGGCTTATTACTAATTACTACTGTGCTCTGTACATGCATAAAGATGTATGTAAGTCTTGTGGATTATGAATGCATCTGATAGAGGAGAATCAGTAGTGTATGCAAACATTTTTGCATGAAAAAATCCCAAAATAAACATTAATAAACTTACCCTAGAGTTTGTCAAATTGTTCAGTTGATTTTGAGAAGAAATGCCCCTGAAAATGTAAACTAAATTAGCATAAAATTCCTTATGGCCAATCAGAGGCAGGTACAACAGTCTCTGCAGCAAAGCATGATGGGATTTGTAGTCTTTGTTTCCATCACATACCTCTCTCCCCGTCGCTGAATGATAAAACCAAGTTACTGCTTCTGTGGAAGGTTAGTATAGAGTTAAAAATGTACTTGAATACAGTGTTTCTATTGATTAGTACAGGGTGCCTATGTAGGATGTGGAAACTATTTTTTTCTTAAATAAATACAAAATTTGTATTTGTATAGAATGACTCAATGTAATGTGTGTTTCTGATATAAGCAGCATGTGTTAGATTAGAAAAAGGGAAAAACAGGGAAAATTTCATATACCTTTAAGCTTGTCAATTTCATACGACTTTAAACTGAAAAATACCACCAGACTGACGAAGAATAAACAGCATTTATTGACAGTAATCACCGATAAAAAAGAGATAACACGGAAAGTGGATCAGACAGGTTGTTTGGCAGGTGAAATTGCTCATGTGAATATAATTTAGTGTTAATAATACTGATTTGATAAAGTACTTGTTATAACATATAGTTTACATTA
The DNA here is from genome assembly GCA_027410445.1 of Discoglossus pictus. Classification (NCBI taxonomy): domain Eukaryota; kingdom Metazoa; phylum Chordata; class Amphibia; order Anura; family Alytidae; genus Discoglossus; species Discoglossus pictus. The sequence goes on from CM050169.1 coordinate 140,230,544, forward strand.
TGCCCAATTTGGAACCTTGCCTTTGACCCATTTAGTGCCATACAATATAGTGTATACAATACGATATTGCAGCAGGGTTAAGGCTATGCAGAGAGGGCTAGTAAGTCTTGAGAGGTCAGGCTTCAGGCTGGTTTATTGTCAGAGTGAAATGTATTTGACAGACATGTACAAATAAAAAGGGCTTGGATCCTCCAGTAACATTCACTCCTAGCAACCCTCCAACATATCACCTTGTACCTGGTACATGCACGGGGGAGGAAGGAGAGCCAGGAATGCCATAATGATTCCAAACTCCAAGGGAGGACTGCTAGAGCCGCCGGTAACCCCCAAACATGGATTGATTTTATTTCTAAAGATACCTTCAACAAACAAATTACCTTTAGTACATTTAACCCGTTAATTGCCAGCGTGCCTAGCAATACCAGTTTCCTCTAACTCTGAAGTTTGTTTTTTCTTTTGCAATTAAATTTTCTGTGCAGTGAAAAATAACACACTTCAGCACAGACATGTGTATTTGTGCTGCTCCTTTTGTTTTCCATTCACATATCGATCAGAAATGGGCTTAGCTCTTATGCCACTATCATAAGCAATGCACGCAAACTATGCGCACCAAAATATTGTCCTGTGGATCCTATTTAGGAATCCTTGAACAACCAACCAAGGTTGTACAGAAACACCTTTTATGCAGCCTTTATTTTAATTATTATTATCATAAACTAATTAAAAAAAATCTAAAATGTTGTTAAAAATGCAACGATTGCAAAATCATGTTAAACCCAAGGGCCCTCATTCAATTGCAACTTTGCCAATTGAATAGGGCCCTCATTCAATTGCAGTTTGGCCAATTGAATTGGGCTCTAAATAAGCACATAACATATTTTTTTTCAAGAAGTTTTTAGTTAGTAAACATCTATCCAAAAGCAAGGTTTTTAGTAACTAAAAACGTCTTTAAAAAATAATGCTATGTGCTTATTTAGAGCACTATTCAATTGGCAAAATTGAAATTGAATGAGGCCCTAGGTGTCTAAATAAGCACATAACATATATTTTTTAAAGAAGTTTTTTGTTAGTAAACATCTATCCAAAAGCACGGTTTTTACTAACTAAAAACTTTTTTTTTTTAAATACGCTTATTTAAGTGCTTATACGCTTAATAAGTGCTTATTTAGAGCCTTATTCAATTAGCCAAATCGCAATTGAATGAGGCCCAAGGTGTTTAATCCTTTGGGCTTTTTGATGTCCAGCAAATTATTAAAGGTTTATTTAAGTTTTATTTTTGTTGTTATTATATTCTTTGCTTTGATCACAGCTTTTTTATTTAATTACTTTATTATGCTCAAGTCATTAAAAGATTTGGTTTTTCAATTCAACTGTATTTGTGTATTTTTGGTTATGTTTCCTTAGTCAAATCCTTATCAGGTACCCTGGATTTTAATTTACATAAGATTAAGATTTTTACATAAGATTAAGATAAGGTTTTATAATCCTTTTATCTGTTTATAGTTTTGTTTATTCATACAGCACTTCACTTGAGTATATGTTTTAAGTGCCTTTGTGTTTCTTTTGTGTTAATCTTTTATCCTGTAGGATAACTAGGGCTGTAGAACAAGCTTGACCAGCTGCAATCCTCAAAAAGAGGCAGAAATATATCAGACTTTTTATTAATATGGGATAATTAATCAGTGACTAAATCATTTTGATTTACTAGCTCATATCATAATGTTGTTGTTGTTGTTTAGTCGTTCAGTCATGTCCAAATCTTCATGGCCCTATGGACGACAGCATGCCAGGCGCAATTGTTTTTGTCTCGGGTTGTGCCTATCCCTAATGTTTTCATGGCAAAGATACTGGAGTGGGTTGCCAGTTCCTTCTCCAGATGACCTGCCCATCTTTGATGACTCTACATGGTATAGCTCAGACCTTCACCGACATATACAAGCCCCTTCACTGTGATACTGATGAAGGAATATCTTAAGAATGTGGCCTCAATTTAGCCACCTATCTATCAAGTGGGTGGGCAAGTTTGGTCCTGGAGAGCCATACACAGCCCTGGATTGGAAGATGTCCTTTTTGTGCACATGTACGTCAATCAGGATGACTGAAGACGTGATTGACTCACCTGTGCGCAGCAGGGATATCATCAAATCCAGACATGTGTGTGGCCCTCCCCTGATCTATCATGTCTGTTATTTTTGAAAGGTATATTTAATAGTTATTTGCATTTATTTAAATTTGCCATATTTTGCTCTTTAATTATGCTTTTGGATTAAGTGCATCTATATCTCTCTTCTAAGTAGGTGTGTAAATCCTTCAATTCTTTCAAACTCCGGGGTCTCTTGCAAAGTACATTATACTGTGTGGTTCAGCCCTCCTGAGACTCCCACACGTAACGGCAGTATAAACCACAGCGCCTACACTTGGTGTGGCCTCCTTAAGAAACACTTTGGTGCATGGTGATTTGATTTCCTGTGCTTCTTTCTGAGTCACCAGAAAGTGTGTGGGACTTTCATGGGAATACTTTAGGATGATGTGTGCTGGAATTTCCCTGCAGATATATTCACAGCTGCATATACTTTCTGAAGTGATACAGTCCCAGTACTCTGCTTAAAGGACCAGAAGTCCGAAATTATCTTTTGTTTTGTTTTTTAAGAACTTGACTTCATATTTCTAGAAAGTTATACACATATAAATAGAACCTTCTGTGTACTGATTAATATATGCAAATATACTCCACTGTGGGCAGCCATTGTTTTTATTATTATTATTATTATTATGATTAACATTGTTGTTCATATTGGAGGGTACCTTGAATGCAAATAAGACTTCCTTTCAGTTTCAATTGGCAGTTCTTCCATAAAGCAAGGCAAAATTACATACAAAGATATTGCATAAACACAGATATTAAATATGTCATTCTGTTTTCTTTGTTTTTATTAGCTTCACATTTGGATAGTCCTTTGTCTTACCCTAACCCATATTTTAACAAATGTATATGAAATGTAAAAACCAGGTTATTTGAGGAGCCAGGAAAGGGAATACAGGAGGTCCTGGGTTACAGACAACCCAACTTACAGACGACTGAACTTACAGACGACCCATAATTAAGAACGGGCTCCTCAGGCTTTTTGTATGAGTTTGTTTCTATGTTCTGTTGTTTGACTTAAAGGAAAGAACACAATGGTTTCTGTAACTTATTATTATACTATAGGGGTATTATTATTACCACATATGAGCCATTATAGTATTATATTGTTTTTATTTATCAAGTATATGAGTTACATACCAAGCTGATCTAAAGACGTTCTTAGGATTGTATCTTGTCCTTAACCTGGAGACCACCTGTATATATAGAAATGTATGTATAATAACTAAGAACGTAGGAGCCAGCAGTAGAATTTTAGGAGCCATGACTTCCTGGCTCCTGGGATTTGTCAAGCCCTGCTCCAACCTGTGGCACATACAATAAAATAATGGCCATGTTTTTTAGGGGCTTCAATGTGTCCTTATTGTTGTGTGAAAGTGGGACTGTAATCACTTTTATAACTAAAGAATCCCAATGAATCCCTTCAAGGATCATAGGACATTTTGGCCAATATGTATGCCATACATAATCTGAGACGAGAAGTAAGTTAAATAAATTAGGGGAGAACAAAAATGAGATGTATATTTGTTTTATTTTCCATCAAGTCTCTTAATGACATAAAATCACCAGACAATACCTTCATGACCTTGTCATGTTCAATAAAAACACATGGTGGAATTTAAAATTCTAAAAATTAAATATAAGAACATTGAAAAGTGTTATGGATGCTGAAATCAGAAGCCAGAACAGCACTTTAGTTTTTGAAACACATAGAATTGGTATAAAAAAAAATCTTATCAAACTCCAGTTAAGTTGAGCCAAGAGATACATTGGTAAAATATACTTTGTTATATTCACTACTGAGGTGAGTTTGTTTACCAAAATACTTATGCAATTGGGTTTCATGTGTTTATTCGATTATTCATTAGCAATAAAATCAGTATTTGAAGGGAAAAAAGTAGCTTTTAAACCGTACATTTAAAATTAGCTTTGTTGCTTCCATCAAAAATGCTCTCTCCATCCATTCTAGGTGTCCAAGGGATGAAAGAGGATTTGCCCAGAAGGTTGCCCTAATATTTTTGTCTCCCGTGTAGGTTTGCCTGCAATAGCTGCTGTAGGGAAGGAGGCAAATTAACAATGTTATCAGGACAACAGATGAGGACAGTCCCCTGTGCAGATCCTCTCTATCCCCTATATACTTGATAGGATTTTATTTTTTCGTTGTTCAGTTGTTTCTGACTCTCCATGACCTCATGGACCATAACAGAACATCTTTATGTCCATGATCATGCTGATCCACTTGGTATCCATGGCAGAGATACTGGAGTGGTTTGCCAGCTCCTTCTCCAGTCGGCCACAGCATACAGCTCCTGGTATTCCTAGGTGGTTTCCCATCCCAGTACTGACCAGACCCAACCCTGCTCGGCTACAGGTTGGAGTGACCTCTTTGTTCCCTGACTTGGAACTGAAGCCAGGTCGACAGTAGTGTCCTGAGTCCTAACCACTGTACCACCAGGGAACCCACTTGATAGGATAGGGCCTGACAAATCCTGGGAGCCAGGGAGCCACGGCTCCTAAAATTTGTGTTTTCTTCAATACTGCTACAAATTAACCTTTATTGTATAGGCACTAAATTGGTGCATTAACCTAAAATATCAATTTGATTTTAAGTATAAGATACTAACTTACACCTTAGTGAATACGTGTCCCACTCTTTATGCTGGGGTGTTTAGTTAATGTAGTCATCCTGTTCCCTGAGGGTTGGTGCTGTCTTTCCTGGCTCGGTTGTGACCTCATGGGCTCGGTATATTAGTTGGAGGAACAGGAAGACTGCCGGAGCCAGTGAACAATATATGACCTCCCAGGGAGCCAGAAATTCCTTCCACCTCAGAACAAACTTGCAGTTTTCTGCCAGAGAAGCTGCATTTAGTCCCCTGTAGATCTTCCTCGCCCTATCCAACTTTTCCACAGCACACAGAAGAGAAATTGAGAAATAGAAGAGTGATGAAGCTGAGATGATTATATGAGCATTAACTGGTGTTAAATATTAACCACAAACTGAAACTATATGTGTTGCCAACACATTGCTGTGAATGTCAGTGTAGGTGGCTGGTGAGAGGTATGTGTCTCTGTGGGAGGCACATGAAAGGTATGTGGCCAATTTTTGGGGAGGTACCAGTTTGTCATTATCATGCCATGCAAGACATATATGTGTAGGAGGTGGATGAAACAGATGATTGATTTCAGTTGTGTCCCAGCTGACACAGCAAAGGCACCACTTATTGCAAAAATCAAAAGTGCAGTAAACGCAGTTAAGGAATTTAAGCATACCTGGGATGAGCATTAGGCTATCCTGAAGGACCACTGAATAGCAATTACAAGTAAAGCTCATATGTTTGTTTGTTGGTCAGGGACTATTAAAAAGTATAACGTTTGAAATAAAAGTTAATACTTTTTCTTACTTCTGCATGTGTCAGTTTTCCCCTCAATCAGATATGGGTATCTTCTCTTACTTGTATAGGGGCCATGGCAAGCTCTGCCTAAAAAGCTGCACAAAGAAGTCTGACCAGTCTATGTTCTAGCAAGTTATAGTTGAGCTGTTACGCTTGTGTAAGCAATGGGGTTGTGGCCAATAACATCATGGGGCAGGGTCAAAGTCATCAGCCGAACCTTCATCCAAGCTCCATGATGGTCCTGCCCCAAACAGGGTTGGGCATGTCCCCTGGCAAGGCACAGTGAAATGGGAAAAAAAACACAGCTCTGCTTGAGAAGAAAACAGACAATTTAAAGAGTAAGAAATAATATTAGCATTTATTTTAATATTTATGAAAAAACATATGAAAATACTTTTAAATGCATTACAGTGGTCCCTTCTAAGCAAAGTTCTAGATAGCTAGATTAGGAAGAAGAGAAAGTTTTTTTTGGGTTCTTATCTTCCATCAAATCTATGATACACATATGTGAAGTACACAACAAACTAAATCTTTGCAGCGGTTTATGACATAGACATAAAACCATTTTTTAATCCACTTTGCCTTACATAATTTCCAGAGAACTTAATCATGGGGGGGGGGGGGGGGGGTTCTTCTAGCCATCAGTCGAGGTAGGGGGAGGAGGGAACAAGGAGATGGCTTTGTTAGATAATTGGACCAGACTTACATTTACACTATACCCCGTCACTGGCCCAAAAAGCAGTAAGTTTGAATCAGTAGATGCAACCACATATGCAAATACCCCTGTCGAACACACAACTTTCACCAAAGTATCATGGATGCCTCCAGGGTCAAGCAAAGGTTTCAAAATGCATTTGTGTTTTCAAATTAGAGGCGTAATTATACTTAGATTCAAAAGTTTCCATACATATATGTTTTCATTTTACAGTGGCACTTTAAAACTCCAAACATTCAAGCTCAGTTATCTAAAACGTCACGTTTTAATCATAAGTAGCTATAATAGTTATTTATATATGTGTTTCATTTCTGCAATAACTGGGACCTTTGCTGTGTCACTTTAACAAAAGCCAAGTTAAGTAGAGCAGTTGAACATGAAACTGAATTATCAAGTAATGGTCCTAGGCTGTCACCTTCAGGTATCAGCGTCTGCTCATGCGATCCACCTCTTTGCGATCTCTCATTTTGCCGCAACATTTTGTTTTGCCGGCAGTTTTTTGTGGTTTGTGTGTGTTGCCGGAAACTGTGTCAGAGAATCCCCTAGGCCCAACGTTCTTCCTCCTCTGCTTTTATTTGCATATGACTGCTGGGTAGCAAACTGTGTGGTAACCCTTCACCCCAGTGATCCCCCCTCACACATTTATATGTGTTTATATACCCGTATACCACAAGAGTAGGCTCCTCTGAGCAGGGAAATACCGCAGGCACGGAGGAGGTGTAACCACTCTGGTTGTTTATGAACTGCTTTTTTCCATGCTGAGGGTATTTTCTTTAGCTCTCTGATTCTTTATCTCAGAAAAGCTATTAAAGGGACATAGAACAAAGCTGAACACAAACTGAACATGCATAGAACATACTTAAAGGAGCATAGAACACGCTTTAAACATTACCAAAGTTTTGTTTTGCCTGAAAATATTAAGTATCATCCGTTTAAACTTCATTGATGCTATTAGGAAGTGTGTAGACCATGCATACACCTGTAGATTTCATTGGCTAACAAGTATGACTCATATCTATATTACTGCTCATTAGCTAAAAGGGACAAGTCCCAAGAACAGTTAAACATCTTAATCAGATTTTTTTCCTGTTTGAGAGCATCATTTGAAGAAAAGAAAAAAAAGAAAACATGGTGGCGCAATTTTAAATGCCCTCTTTCAGATGCAGTAAAGAGAAATATACTTTCAATGTCTCTTTAACATCATTTAAATATACACTAGTTCAAGAAAAACAGCATGTGTTTGCTGTGCATAAATTATTAAAACAGTAAACAAGCAAACATGAGCTTTACTCTTAAATGCAATAGGTATAAAAAACCTAATACAAATGTTTAACTGATCTGGGGGCCTGTCCCTATCAGCCAATGAGCATTAATATGTGTAAGTATGAGCCATACTTGTCTGCCAGTTAAGACAGCGCTCCGTTCTCTTTGTGATTACCAGGTTTTACTCTATATTTTTTGATGCAAAACATCTGTGGTGATGATAAGCATGCTCTTTTAAATAATTAAAAAAAATATGTCCCAAGTCCCTTTAATTTACATCAACCCCCTTCTCATGCACATGCTTAGAATCAGGAAACATGCACCAATAAATGCAAGCCCTGCTCTCCTGAAATGTAAAGTCCTCTCTCTCACACATAATGTCCGCAAATGTATGCCTCCCTTGCCCAACAGATGCCTCAATACGTTTTCTAATTAATAATAGCTTTATGACTTTTTATTTTTTCAAAATATTCCCTTAGTATGACTCTAAAGCAGTGACAGCCATCCTGTTTCACTTGAAGGGCCTCATATGTGGTCCCTGAGTACTTAAAAGGGACTCACCTTTTTATTGTACCCAAAGCATAATGGTGAATTCGCTGTAGGAAAGGAGTTAATTGGTAATATAGGTGTAGATAATGAGGTATTGTATCTAGTTATAATTAGGCATTAATTACTAGTTTTAGAGGCATATAAAAATGTGTATTGTTGAAGAAGAGTATACTGACATGGGAAGTGCCTGAATGCTGCATGCGGCCCAGACCGCCTGTTGTCCATCATTGCTGTAAAAAAATCATAATATACTTTTTAATTTTACAGAGGTCCTTTAAGGAAATGGTTCAGCCATGTTCAGTTCCATACAACCCATCTTAAAAATTCAGTCTATGACACAGTGGGACCCCCACTTAATTTTCCAGTTATGATACGGTCTTCTTTTTGTATAGAGATCCAAGACACAACCGATGCCGCAAATATCTGGTAGTTGTAAATGATTGGATGATTAAATTGTGAACACAGGTAAAAATATCTAAAATGAATTGTTGCTCTAAAATTAATTTATATAAATTATTTTAAATCTCCACCTCATTTCCCTAAAGATGAGTAGTTTAAGTCCATGGATGTAAAGAGGAAATCTCAAAAAAACAGGATAATGTAACATTTGGTGGCACAGAAACTAACATTTATAGGTTAGCAGGTTAATATTATATATCTAAATTGTACATAAAGGGGGGGGGAGGAACACTGTTCATCTCTTTAGGGTGTGGGTAATTAATTTCAGAGTATTTCCAATAGATCGATTGTATATTGTAGTGTAGCCTCGTGAATGAGATTTCAGTGATAGAATGTAGTAAATTTAGTTATTCCAGGAGATCATTTTTTAGTTTATTGTAATTTCCCCTATGGCAAAAAAATGGGGTTAAGTGTAGAGAAAAATAATCTGAGTTGTGGCATAAATAGACTCAGTATTTGTCAGCTGTGAGATGGCCCAGTTCATTTCCGTACCTGCAGGAGTGACCTTCAAAATTTGCTCCAGGCTCTCTCAAAAGTCATTGCCTCATTAGCAGAAAATAAAATGCGTTGTGCTCCCAGTCTGATTCCCTGCTCTCAGCCCTTCCTCTCCTTAACTCCTTAATTACTACAAGGAGTATGTGCAGACCTGGCAATTCTATGGGTTCCAGCTCAAATCTTAATGAATATCAGAAAAAAATCTGTATTTGCACACTATCATCCCCATTTTATTCACAGATTCGCTGTTAAATAGGGTATTCTGGGAGCTGTTCCCTTGCTGCATTATTTACTTGCTGAAAAACAAGTCTTACTTCTCTCCTCTTTCTATATAATCACAAGAAAAATTTGTTAAAGGTACATGGAAAGACATTTTTTCTGTATTTGATCGCTATTATGACACATTTTTAGATTGAAAAATCAAATTCAAATGCTTAACTGATCTGGGGGCTTGCCCTGTCAGCCAATGAGAAGTAATATGAGTATGAGCCAGTTGTCAAGGAGTGTTTTTTTTTTTTTAATGAAGGTGTCAAAGCTCAAAAATGTTATTTTTAACTGCTCCTGGGGGCTTGCCCTCTGTCAGTTAATAAGATCATAGATTAAATTATGCTCTCTACATTTCCTGTTAGTTTGAATGATATTTTGATTTAATTCAAACTACTTTTGTGATGTTAAAATGTGCTATTTTTTTAAATTCATGAAATAAAAGTTGTCTTCCATATCCCTTAAAGGTTCAATTGTTTGCGCAGTGCTAATATGCTATTTTAAATGCACACTAGGAAGGTTGGTACTGTAATGTTTCCTATGCAGACACCCAGAACCATGATGTGTCACTGTTTTCTCTTTTTGTTATATATTATCCTCTCCGTAAGAATACGTCACAGAAAATAATTAAACATTCTTATATGCTAATAATAGTTTTTTAGTAAAAATTATAATTGAAAATAGTTTTTCCACTGGCACACTTGGTGAAATCTCATATGAGCTGATTGTTAAACTATAGCGTGATGTTGAGGATTTTATCCATGTTCCAAAAAATGGTATGTTTTGAGCCATATTTACCTGTCATTAGAGTCCTTTGCTGTAGTGGAAACACTAGACAGAATAATTCTATGGGAAAATAGGTTTCCCGACCAGTTTGGACTATGTAGATATAATCAGAATGGCCTTTTCTTTCCTTAACATTTTATAGAGATACTACCCTCTCTTTTTCTCCCCTCTTGAAGGAAAAAGCACCCCAGGATGCCTGACATCCCTGCTGCGCTGATATAATGCATGGCCTGTCCCAGTTCTTATGACCCACAATAACAGCCCAAAGGTGAATTTGTCATCACAGCAGTGGTTTCTTCATTAGCGTTTAAAGCAGGTTAAAGGTCAGCAGGAGCAGCCGTTGGGGGGTCAGCATCTGGGAATGCTTACGGGATTACCATTTTTGAGAAGTAGGATAATGCACACTGAGCAATATTGTACATTTTCCTACAGGTTTCCTTCTCAGCATAACATGAATAAGGAGTGATTTGAGCAAGTAAACTCGGCAGGAGTGTATAGTAGTACATCCTTGTGTTCTGAAGGATATGTCTTACTGTTATAGCTGAAGGGTGCAGTTGTTGTTTTCTCACCTGAGTATGGGTCAGTAAGCCTGCTCAATAATTCTTCTACCATGTTTTTTCTGAAAAACTGAAAAATGTGGTCTTGAGTCCGATAAATGTTGTTTGTTGTTACAATTTAAGCTACATTTAGAGCTGACACAATCGAGTTTACAGATACTGTATAATTTAAAATTATAGGTTGTCAGTCATACTTTCTGATCCAACCACTTGACCGATTACATTTTTTCTAACAGAATGATTATTATCAATAGTTGCTAATTAACCCCAATGTTAAACTGAAAGGACTTATCATGTTAAAACCACAGGGAGTAGTTGGCCTAATCAGCCTTTTAGGTTTGGGTTAAATATGGACTTGGGGCTAATGGCTAGCACTGGACTGAGAGCTATGGTAAGGACGTAAATATATATGTGTGTGTCAAGTCAAAACATACAGAGAGAAGCCACATAACATACAGTTTGGGTATCCCCAGACTACTGGAGGCCATCTTACAGCTCCTCCCACTGGACACGTATGTAACATGTGCGGTGACTGTAATGGACCTTGTTGGCAGTGATAAGAGACCCTGGTGTGGGACGAGTACAGGGAGGTCCTGGCCTAGGTCGGGTACAAGACTCTGCTGAAGCAAGTTGAGAGATTCGTCTTCTATGAGCAAGCAAAGAAAGCCTTTGCCGGGGTGGCCACTGGAGCTACAACTGGATCCACCAAAGACTATCATGGATGCAGTATCTAAAATGATTTGCGCTGTTGGAGATCCAAAAACTTCTCTCCATTCCGTCCCATGATCTCCACCTGGGGACAGTTACTCCATCCTCCTATACAAGGGGTCACCAATCTATGGCTTGAGAGATGATTTTATAGCTCAGGACTTATCAACACATGACATGTCCTTTCAGACCATGGAGGCGTGGATATCTAGAAGTGTATAGCAGGAACAAGGAGTTGATGTCAAGAAAGATTTTACCTGTTTTTAAAGGGTGACGATCTTTCTGCCCTGCATTGATGCTATGACGGTAACGTGCACAGCCCGGGTGGCAAATGTCCGGTTTGGGGGCTTCTACAAGCTCTTGATGCTCTGGAGGGGCAGCATCTACAAACTGTTGTATTTTTCATCATTTACCTGGCTCTCAGCATCACATATAGGTTCCTTCTAACGGAGGAGCAGAAGCATTACTTTAAAAAAGATGGCCATTTACTGTAATAACTATTCAAGCCTCATTCCTGTGTCCTTTGTGCTGTGTTTTTATGTCACCTTGGTAGTGAACCATTGGTGGAATCAGTATCTGTGTATGCCATTCCCAGACCATGTCATCTGTGCCATCACTGGCACTGTGCATGGTTCTGATGAGAAGGGGCGACTCTATCGCCGGACCCTCATGCGTTACTGCAGTCTGTCGGTCTGCTTATATTGCGCTCAGTTAGTACAGCTGCCTTCAAGAGGTTCCCGACCATAGACCATAATAGTTTTAGCAGTCCATGGGCCTTATTCAAATGCGATTTGGCTAATTGAATAGGGTTCTATATAAGCACAAAGCATATTTTTTTTTACAGAAGTTTAGTGAAGACTTTGCTTTTGGATAGAAGTTCACTAACTAAAAACTTCTGTAAAAAATATGCTATGCACTTATATAGAACCTTATATAGAGCCCTATTCAATTGGCCAAATCACATTTGAATGAGGCCCCATCTATTCAGCTTTCTCAAACCCTTGTGTATCTCCCTCTTGTTGAACTCTTTATACTTTCATGTTTGTATACAGAATGGGGTTGAAAGGGCTCAGAATGGGTTAAAATTCATCAATCCAGCCAGTCTATTTGTGGGCTGACCCACATGAGCTGTTTTTTTACACTCACCCATCATCAAGCCCCGGGAAGGAGGACAGATGATAAGGGCAGGACATTTCTCATCGCCTCCTGTGGCATGGAAAATAAAGCAGTCTGCTGGGAAAATAACCATAAATGTTCATTATTCGCACAGGAAAATCAATTTGTGGCCCAATTGACCAAATAAAGTAATGTAATTTGCAGGAAAATCCCCCAGGTGTGTCAGGCAAACCTTCGATCCTTTTACAGCAGATTGGGAAGTGAGAAAGGGCTGTTATGAAATGGGGGAGGGGGTATAATGGCAAGCACAGACTGAATATAAACTACTGATAGATTACCTTAGCACTGCATGAATACTAAAGCGTGATAGTCTATACCACTCTGGAAATCAGACTGATTGGGGTTAATAAATGGACATCACTTGCATCATGTGCTTCATTTATGGGTTGTTGGTTGGTATAAGAAAAATCCATTATCCGGTCATATTCACAAGAGTAAAAGTGGAAAACAATCTTAGTGCAATGGGGTCTTTTAATAGAAATGGTGCAGTAATTTTGCACCAGAACAGCTCCAAAGTAATCCTTTTGCCCCTTCTATAAAGCAGGTAGGAACAGAATATGTTTTGTTTTGGCCTCAAAAATCATTATCTATCTCTTCTTTAAAGGTCTAATGTATTTTAGGAAATAGTCATGTGCTTAAGAAGTATGTAACAAAATAACATCATTAGGAGTTGCGTATCCCATGAGCATAAAAGCATTTTTAGAGAAAATCTTACTTTATGATGCTTGTAGCTTTAGTGGGAGGGTTATCTTTGGGACTTACTCTTCTATTTAGTTTATTGTGAATGAGGCAGTACTGAGTATGTCTTTCTACAGAACTGCATTTAGATCTTTTTTGAATTTGTCTTAAGTTTCTAATTCTGTTCATAAAAAAAGACGAATATATTGGCTACCATTGAATCAAAATTGAATAAAATATTTGTAAAAGAAATAGCATTAGCAAGTCAGCTTATAGTATGCAATAAGGGTAATGGTTCATTTTCCTTTCGCACAGTATATTTATATACCCTGACTGCAGGTTTACATTTTATACAATGCAGCCCTATTTATTATTATTATTATTATTGTTTATTTGTAACGCGCCAACATATTCCGTAGCGCTATACATAAGTTAAGTTACAGGCAATGACAAGTTAAAGATTCACACATTGCAAAGAGTGTATGGCCCTGTCTTTGAGCTTGGAATCTGGTGTCCATAGCGCTTTCCCTAAAGCACCGCGCAGGATTGAAACTCGCAGACTTACAATCTAAAGGTTAAAGTTTGTATGTGGTACAGTAGGGAGAGAGTAGTGCTGAGCAGTGCTGAGCATGTTAGGGAGGAAGGTTATAGGCCCTATAATATGCATATGCCATAAGTCCTGCTTACCTGTGGGTAAGGGGTCATGCAATAAAGAAGGGTTCACAGTAGAAAAATGATGCATAGTTCATAGGTAGATTTATTTGATTTGCGATGGTCAGCAAGGATATAGGTTCATCTATATATGTTGCTTATTATCCGGAAAATGTCATGTTGACTCCGTAACAAAGTAAGACTACATTCTGCTCCTAAAGGTGAGGGGAGGGGTGAGAGATCATTTTTAAAATGTACTGTGAAGGTATCCTTCCAAGTTTCTTATAAGTATGTCTGGCTCTTATAAAATCTGCCTGTAGTAATGCTCCTAATATTTGTACCCTGGCTCCTAAAAATGTTGTTTAAAAGTATAATAGATCGGTGTGACTGGCTTCTCTCCAGATTCAAAGAAGTTGCCTATCTGGCTCTTATTACATCTGGCTATTAAATGATTAGTTTTGTGCCTTCCCATTTCCTAGCTAGTCACATCTCTGCCCTGCCTGATAATTGCAGAGGTCAAGGAGATGCACCCGGCCTGCTATTAAGGTATCTGAATATAATGGAGGACAGAGGTTGCTGTGTGCCTGGCTGGCGGTCCCTTCTGCCAGATTCTTGTTTACTTAGCTTTTGTTTGCTCTGCAGTGTCTGAGTCAGGGCCTGCAGGCTCTACAGGCTGACAGGTCATACACTTCCCTGGGAGCAATGCCCCAGTATCCCAACGTCTGCCACCTCGCCTCACACAGTGCCAGAGAGGTCTCCTGGGCATGGCTGTGTTGTCTCTTAGGCACCAAAGGTGCTAGAAACTAAACAAACCCCAAAGGGTGTATTTGCTGGAGAGAAAAAGTAATGTACCCAATATACAAACTCAACATGTACATTATGTATGAGTTTAAAATAATAAGTGATGGCCTATATACTTTCCTTTTTCTAACTAAGAGCCTCATTCAAATGCGATTTGGCCAATTGAATAGGGCTCTGTATAAGAACATAGCATATTTTTTTACAGAAGTTTTTAGTTAGTGAGAAAGGTCTTCACTAACTAAAAAAATCTGTAAAAAATATGCTCTGTGCTTATATAGAGCCCTATTCAATTGGCCAAATCACATTTGAATGAGGCCCTAAATATGGTATTAGAAGCATCACCAATATTATTTTCGTATTCCTGACCTAAAATAATTATTTTAGCAAAATCAAAATGTGTTAATTTTGCTTACAGTGATACCAAACAAGAATTTATTAATGTTTCTCTGCTTCATTTAATGCTTTATATCGGTAAATTCGCAGTGGAGTCCCTTCTTTACAATATTCTCCTTTAAGGAATTTATATTGATAAGGGGCAAGACATTTCTAGAATGTAGAAAATAAATTAATTTGCTATTATATGCAATAATGTTATAGCAGGACACCAGTGTATTTTCTGTTTAACCTTTTCTACTATTGGGAAAGATTGAGAAAGATTCAACTGCTGCTACTGAAATATATAAGATCTTATTGCTATTGATATGGCTAATGGAGATCCTGCAATGCCTGTAGAATGCTTGTTGAGAAGGGATGGCTGTCCCCAGTGCAAAATTGTGTATAATGCTTATGAAATGCAATTCTTCAAAGGATCATGCTATAAATATTAGATTATTAATACTGATAAGGAAAGTATATTTCCTTTCAGACATCTTAAAACCGCCTGCATGAGCAAGTTCTGCCCCACTCAAAACACAGAGCAACTACAGAAAGATTTGTGATGTATCTCCGTCGGTTCCAATTCCTAAGAACTTTACACATGCGACCCTTACCCTTGTGTCTTGTGTTTTTCAAATTTTCTTCTCACTTTCAGTGTAGGGAACTGCCTAGTATTCTACTAACTGACACTATGGTTATTTTGGAACTTATTTTAAAGAATTCTTATACTTCAACATTACTTCATTTTGAAACCACTGAATTTGGACTTAAACTGCGGCAGAATTAATCAAACTTTTCAGTGTTTTATTTCAATGGTTAATGAAAAATCCCTAAAATTGCTCAAGTTTCAAGCTAAGGGCCTCATTCAATTGCGATTTGGCCAATTGAATAGGGCTCTAAATAAGCACATAGCATATTTTTTTTAAAGAAGTTTTTAGTTAGTGAAAACCTTGCTTTTGGATAGAAGTTCACTAACTAAAAACTTCTTAAAAAAAATATGTTATGTGCTTATTTAGAGCCCTATTCAATTGGCCAAATCGCAATTGAATGAGGGCCTAAGTCAGGTTCAAAATAAAACCAGTGTTTTGAGATGACAGACTTCTTTTATTGCTAATATATTTTAATACTAACCATACTTCTCTGTGCTTTCACATATATTTAATATGCAGTCTTCCTATATGTGTGTGTTCTGTAAATGTTCCTTTTATAAAACAATTCTTCTATTTATGTTTTTTAATTATTCAGTTTTACTTACTACTTGTTAGAAAGGTGAATAAAATCCACCAGTGAGCCCAAGATTAAACATAGCATCTATTTTTTTCTAACTTCCTTTGATTCCAGCATATCAGATAATATACAGCATGTAAGAAATCTATAGAGCAATTTAAAGCCACAAATAATAGCAAAATGGAGATGGAAAATAAATATATTGTGTTTGTTTTTTGCTATAGCCTAGTGTTGGGGAAATGGCCCTTTTGGAGTTCCTCATAGGACCAAGTTTCCTATAATTGGACTAGTCTTTACAAAGCATAGAATATACTGTATATAGTTGTATACTGGCTAATTTGTCATGGTGAATCAGATAAGTTAACTAAATCCCTGTCAATAATTTGATATTATCAGCCAATTTGCCTATCTTGACATTCAAGAGTATAAAAATGAAACATATCCCCTGGAATGGGGGCCCTCTGGCATAAAACATACCCACCAACTGATCCTCTTTTGAAAGGACAGTTCCTCTTTTCAGGGAGAGCCCTTTGTGCTTGTTTGTCTCCAAAATGTCCATCTTTTGAAGAAAAGTCCCACACTTAAGGGCAAACCCCAGATCATATTCCACATTATCTGGTTCTTCCTGTTGTTCTCTCAGTAATCGAGAAAGATCCCGGAGTAGAGGTCCACAAACTGTTGCCCATGGACTATCAGTGGTCCATGAGCCTCATTCAGGTGTTCCACAGACATACTGGTATGAAATATAATTAGAACATTTTAATTAAAATGCCCTGCACTAAATATTACATTATAGCATAATTTGAGTATAGCATAATGTTCCAAATTGCTAAAAAAAATAGGTAAAAGACCAGAAAACACCCTCAGCAAAGTTCTATTGGTCCACTGTTCTCTTGAAATTTTCAAGTGGTCCTTGGGGGGGAAAAAGTAGCCTAGCGCATCAGTTCTACCGAATGAATGTTTCTGTCGTGCGCTGTGCACATATTAAATGTGTATAATTCCAAATCTTGTTTTACACAAAAATCACTAATTAATAGTGCATAATTTGGTAACTTGAAATATTGGGAGTTATGTCAAATGCATATATATCCTATCACTAAGATGGTTAGAGTAATGTACTGTTAATAGCTCCGATACCTTGCAATCCCATCCCTTTCTACCTCCCAGGTGAGGATCAATACAGAGAAGAGACACTAAAGAGGCATTTTATACTTTTATTATTAACAGACAGGAAGTTCTGGAGGGCAAGTAATACACACATGTAATACACTTCACATCCAAACATATACTGTGTAACATGTGAATATCCCTTTAATGGCTGTGTTGTTACCAATTCCTGTTCCACGTGCGTGGTGAAAAACAATATCTTCCTTTTTTATTTTCTATGAAAATACTTAGCAGTGGCTTTCACAAGGAGGAAAACCATTATTTATTATCTGCGGAGAAAGTGCATGGTGGCTTGGGGGGGGGGGGGGGGGGGGTAGAGAGGGATCGCAGTCTGTATGGCAGGATTTCCGTCACATATGGAAAAGGTTACGGTTTTTGGTCTCCCAGTAGTGGATACACAGGGGCTTTTTTCTTTTAATCTCACCCCAGGGCGGCTTTTCCTAAGTAAATCCAGGGGACCTCTTAGATTCCCAAGAAACATAGGCAGTTGGCCAGAAATATTAACCTATACAATGCCAACAGTTATGGATCTCATTAAGAGACCAACGTACAAGTAGAATTAAAGAGCCATTGTAGTCCAAAACTTTCTGTCATGCATTGAAAGAACATCTTTTAGATATTACAAAATATTTTTCCCCTATGGAAAGGAAATTAACACTAAAATAACTGGCAGGTATATAAAAAGCATTCTGTTTGATCCACTGTTATTTTACATGTACCTTAAGAGGAAATGTAAGCAAGAGCTCATGGAGACCCTTATAATTATGTTTTCTTATTTAATTTTCATTAAAACGAACAGGAATAAAAGTGCAATATGTTGCAGCCCAGATATCCTATCCATAAGGCTCAGTGCCTTGTTTTCTGTAATATATCTGGACATGGGAGGTGAAAACAACCCACACTGCCTATATTTATTATATTTTGTCTGCACTATAGATCAGTTTTTTTTCATACTACTCTTAAGTAATGTTTAAAATGTGATCTTTTAAATACATGCTTGGAATATTTGGCATTTAAATGTTCATATGAGATCTAGAAATAAATGGGATTGAAACACCCTGTGTGGTTGTATTAGAGACAAAATGTTCATCAGGAAAAAAAAGATGAGAATGAAGTTTCAATTTTCTCATCTTATACTCATTAGATCTGCTCACTATTTTGCGATCTCTTGCAATATCGTACCTTCTTCCAATTCTAGCTATACAGAATGCTTAGGATACAAATTACCGGTCAGGTATTTACCGCCCAGGTATATATGTCTATTTATGTATTATGTCACTTGTGGCAGGACTGATCCACTGTGCCTGTGGCTCTTTTTGGCCATGTTCTCACTTGCCATTAGTATAAAATCACCTATTTTATTGATACACATAGAAGGTTGGTGAAAAAAAAAAAAAAAATGAAGCAAATGACATATATATATATATATACTAATTACCAATATATATATATATTTATATATATATATATATATATATATATATATATATATATATATATATATATATATATATATAGTAAATAAATAGTACATTTGTGTTCACATTTGAACATCTCATATAAGTTATATGTTTCCTGCTCAGAATTCCGAGAAATACAGTTATTGCATGGCATTCTGGGAAACTGGGCGGGGACATGCAAATGAGCCCCAAAAGGTCTCACTCTTTAATCCATAGCATAGCATATGGATGGTTTAGCATATGGTGGGCAAAAGAGTGATATGTATAATTTTTGTTATGCTGTGTGTATTTTGGTCCAAAATTGCCCTGTGTATTTTCTAAAAAATGGAGGAATTCTGGTGCAAAGCATATAAAGAAAATAATCTGTAGGTTTCAGTGGTGATTTTTCCTTGATATATATGATTTGCTGCTGTAGTATTCAATTTTAGCCTTCATACTTGTGCCCTATAGCACTTGCCTATTTATTAGTGCATATATTGGCGTCATTTGTTGGCTTGTTTGTGCCATGTCCTATAGAGTGCAGCCTTCTAGTCCTATGAATACTACATATAGAGCAAGACCTGCAGATATCATGGGCAGAGCAGGAGTTAATAGGGAGCAGTGCTTGGCTTGTTATTTTTCCTTTCTGTGCTTCCGCACGCTCTTCACAGCTTGCTGCCGATGAGGGACGCGCAGCGCTGGGATCAATTAAAGTCTGACGAGCCCTGACTGGGGAACCTTTCCATTTCAGCCCAGCTCCAGATGTCACAGCTGGGGATGCAGCTGCTCTGACCTCCTCCTGCAACTCAGGGAGGTGGGAGCTGATGGTGGGGGGCTTTATAATGCATATAAACTCCAACTCCAGCTATAAACACCCCCAGACAATTTCAGCCCCCCTTCTGCAAGCTATGACTCTTTAGTGAGGCACATGGGAGGCTGATCAAACTTAACTCTCAGCATCCCAAGATAGGCCTTAAGTGTTCAGATTAATAATTTACTCTACCGTTGTAAATATCGATATGATACGGATATTAATAAATTATTATTTGCATTATTCTTTACCAGTATTTTTATATAGTTATTACTCTTACTTGTATTTTTTAGATATATTTTTTATTTTGCTGTTTGCGTGAATCTCTAGACTTTAATTAATTAATCCTAACTTCCATAAGATTTTAGACATATAATTTTAGGTTTAAAATGTTTGTTTTAATTATTGAGTGGATTTCCTTCATTTGTCTGTATATATGCTATGGATAACGTTAGAAACTGGAAAATGTTGATGTTATCTGGATAATGTCAGCATTATCCATTTTTCTGCCTCTTTATAGTGTTAAAGGACCCGTGAAGTCATATATTTAAAATGTACTATAATGAAAAACTACACTTAAAAAATATGAAAAATAAAAGAATACCTGTAAATATTATTTTTATATACAATTATGCTGATATTGGATCTACCATTTTGGTTTCTGATGATGAACTTGCAGAGGTGGGAGGAGACTGATTGCACAGAGGGTTTGTGTCTAAACAATTGCAATGTGGCATCTACAAGTGTCAGAACTTTCACTAGCAGTAATGGAATGCTCATTCATTTTAAAAGACACACTCTGTTGACCAAGTAACAGACATGATCGATCACCTGACAGAAGAAAATGGATGCAATTAAGAATGATTTTGTAATAAAAAATTTCTAAGGCTTTGTTTATGTTTTACTTTCTAATATAATTTTGCCCATTATCAAGTTTAGTTATTCAAAATAAAGGGGGGTAAAAATTAC
This sequence comes from Discoglossus pictus, assembly GCA_027410445.1. NCBI lineage: Eukaryota > Metazoa > Chordata > Amphibia > Anura > Alytidae > Discoglossus > Discoglossus pictus. Next base: position 140,251,169 of record CM050169.1, read on the forward strand.
CATGTATTTCCTTTAAAGGGAAAATCAGGTCGCCCCAAAATAAAGTTGTTTTTTTTAAGGTTATTCTTAAAGAGCATAAAAATTTGGCTGTATGTTGTGTTATCCATTTTTTTCTCAAGTGAATCAATTCTGGGAAATTCTGAAAAATTCTGGGAAACACTTAACAAGCACCATGAGCCACACATTTGCATAATGAGACGCACACAAGCCGCAAAATAAAATTCAAATATTTCAGAAATTAAGAAAAATTGCTAGAACAAAGTATTTCCAGTTTTTAATATGAAATCAATGTTCTGTTGCAGTGACAGTGCCGCTTTAACTTTATCCATAGTATGTAAACATCCATATTTCATACATTATGAGTAAGATATATACTATAAAACTTACTTGCATTACATTGGTAAAATACAAGGAGCATAGGAGCACCCACTATGCAGAAATTAATTACCCAAGGAGCCAAAGTATTGAGTTATATTCACAAAGTGTGACCTGTCCTGTTTCTGTAATATTCTTTCAAGGTTTTGTGAAGTTGGAGACTTTTCAGACCCCTCTCATCTTAGTGAATGTAGTTCATCTTATTAGGCACTCCTGGAAGGTTATTTACTTGCTCACTTGGATTCTTATTGATATGTGTAATCTTGCAATTTCTGTAATGGAATGCAATATCCTGTCAACATGGCGTGATATTTAGGACAAATTTGGGTTTTGTGCTTCCAATGCCATTTACATTGGGATGGTAAGTACAATGCAAGGGTAGCTCTATGACACGTTCCCTGATTGTGTCACAGTAAGCTGCCAAATTATCTGTTCTCGTTATTAATCACAAGTCTCTAGATATGCACTGACTCCTGCTAACTGCCCCACAGCACCTTAATGCTCATAAAAAGGTTTTTATGACCGAATAGCTATCTTTTCACTCTGACGCACATTCAATCACAATGAGACCTTTTCTTGTCCTCCGTGAGAAGAAAAAGATTTTCTTTTTTGTATCTGCCCAGACATAGAGTCCCCATTTTATAGTTATAAATCTTCAATTATTTTCAAGGTGATTACTTAGCGCACATGCTGTATCAGAAATCTCACATTACTGCATCAGCATTTTCAGTGGCTAATATGTCTTTATATTCTAAAAGTGTATAATGTAACAGTGACTTTTTTGTTGGAAAAATTGCTGATCTAAAGTTTAGAAAACTAATATGAAGCAACCTAAAAAAAAGCTGCAGAGTATAGTATTTGCTTCCTCCTTAAAACAATGAAAAAAATAAATTTGTTAGAAAGTATTGTTGAGGATATTTATGTTAATTAGCTTGTTTTGCTTAGCCAGTAGTAAATCCCAAGGAATAATAAAAATAATTCCAAGTTTTAAAACATGATCCCTTCCCACTTTGAATCAATTAACAGGCCATAACAAGAGGAGGGGATAACAATTACTCCACAGTCACTTTAATGTATGATTTGTAAACTATGGGCCTCGTTCAATTGTGATTTGGCCAATTGAATAGGGCTCTATATAAGCGCATAGCATATATTTTTTAAATAAGTTTTTAGTTAGTGAAGACCTTGGGCCTCATTCAATTGCGATTTGGCCAATTGAATTGGGCTCATTATAAGCACAGAGCATATTTTTTTTACAGAAGTTTTTAGTTAGTGAACTATCCAAAAGCAAGGTCTTCACTAACTAAAAACTTCTGGAAAAAAATATGCTATGTGCTTATATAGAGCCCTATTTAATTGGCCAAATCACAATTGAATGAGGCCCCTATGGATAGCTAACTTTTAGGGCAAAAAAAGATCATACCTTTTAAAACAATAGGACCTAAGCAGTTTGTTAAATTGGTGTAATCACAGAGACTACAAATTGTTGTTATTCTTATTTACACATGGTCTTCCTGTGTATCACTCACTCTTACTGTGAATCATTATTAGTATTAGTTGCAGAAAGGGGCACTTTACCAGTAATCTATGTTTAACATACCTAACTTTCAAGCTCAAATATCCAACACTTGCACTCAATTGTTTTAATAACAGCCAACTGTAATAGTATTTATTTATATGTGTACTCTTCCTTACTGCAATAACTTTGACATTAGTTGTGTCCCCTTAACTTTTATTGGAATATAGAGAATTTAAAAGCCGCAGTTTGTGACAGTTTGTGTTTTAATGTCTATATTTTAGTAATTTGAGTGAACTATCCAAGTTAAATAGAGCTGTAGCCAAGGATCTGAGAAAAAATATTCAAGTACTAAATATCAGTGTCATTGGGTTCAGTGCAGGTTTGCACCACACCTCTGCTGTGAGTAATGTGTGTGCTGATAGAGTGTTATAGATACCTTGTTAGAATGTTGTGTTGGAGGGTATCCATGTCCTGTAAATGGGTTTTCAATATTTGCTTGAACTTGTGTCTGGACATAGATATTTCCATTGCAATTTGTTTTTTTCTTCTAGAAATATAAAACTTTTTTTTTTTTTTTTTGCACAAGTGCATGCATGCTCTACTACATTATTAATGTAGATGCAGCATTATATTCACTTAGATGAGGGATTTCTTACTAGTGAGGTGAGACTCCAATTCCTAATCTGTTTAATCTATTTTTCAAGCTAGATAGGATGTTCCCTATTGTGGATCACCACTGGGCTCTTCTTGGCTGAGGCCTTTTTCCCCATACTTCCTGCTGGAATCAGTTTCCTCAGCTTTATTCGAAGGGACCCCTCTTAGGGCCTCATTCAATTGCGATTTATCCAATTCAATAGGGCTCTAAATAAGCACATTGTATATATATTTTTACCGACTTTTTAGTTAGTGAAGACCTTGCTTTTGGATAGAAGTTCACTAACTAAAAACATCTGTAAAATAAATATGCTATGTGTTTATTTAGAGCCCTATTCAATTGGCCAAATCGCAATTGAATAAGGCCCTTAGATGGTAGAGAAGGAGTCCCTTTAGCACCCTTCTTGCTAAAAAGTGGACTCTGAGATTGCTGTTGCCCCCCTGCAGCTTCAGAGGTGCATTCAGGGGTAGCTTGCTGCACATCAGTGGCTGGCATGGCTTCCTTAGTGGAAGCCTCGGATGCTTTGTAAGCCTCCTCTACCATTTCCACTACTGCTTGCTCAGGTTGGATTGCACCGATGTAAGGGTCAGTGGAAGGCTGAGGAGGGTTGACAGGCTCCCCATGAAGTTAACAGGAAAGCCTGCCGTATCACCCTCCCCCATATCCACTTCCCCTGGTGCCACATACCCCCTGTAAGACAAATCTATTGGGTCCTGAATGGAGGCCAGGCCTATATCCCCCCTTCAGTAGTGACTCAGCCTGGGGCTCTAGGTCTCTCCATAAATTTGCTCCTATGTACCACTGAGCAGCATGGATTTTGAGAGGCTTCACTATTGAGTTAAGTACTCATATTTGTAAAATAAAATGAAAAATGGTTACAAAAGCATGCAAAAGTTTATTAGCACAGTCATCAACTGTTGTGATGCATTGCCAGGTGTACCAAATGCTATCTATCTATCTATCTATCTATCTATCTATCTATCTATCTATCTATCTATCTATCTATCTATTCAAGGTTTTGTGTTATGGCAGTGTGTGGAAATAATACTGTCACCTCTGCCATTCTGGTCCTTATAACAGCAGACCCTCCACCACTGTTATCAATTTGAATGGCAGCACACATTGGATGAGTGTATGGACCACATTTTCATGAGTCTACCTCAGAGTTATGTCATGTTTAACTTAGGCACAGCCTGAGGGCAGTATCTTTTTTACATGTGACATGATAATGCTATTAATGCAATATGTAGCATGGGATGACAGCACAGCTGGATGTACAAATGTATTTAGGGAAATTTGCGGACCAAAACAATTAAGCCCACTGTCATTTTGAAAAAGAACTGGACCACTCGAAACGTTGCATGCCTTTTGTTTAGTTTTCTGTTATAAATAAAGTTGTATGTGATCAGCTGCAAGGTCTTCCTGCATTATATATCTCCATGGCAACAGACATTATTTATTTAGGCCTGCACCCAAACTTTCTCTACCTGGAAATGTGGTTCATTGTAAACTGTACATTTTGTAATTGCTACAAAAAAAAACACATGATCTGTATATGTTGCACAAGTTATCATCTATCCCCTCTGTAAAATGTGATATTGTAATTAACACAGCAATATAGTATGTTTTGCTTCTGACTTTATTTTATTTTATTATTTAAAGACTATTTTATTTTTAATTTGCTCTCCTTTATTTGTTAAAGACATGGAAATATGTTTGTGCTTTGTTGCATCAGAAAGAGTGTATTTGATAATGTGCCAGAGTGTGCTTTCTTTTTTCAAGAAACTCAGAACTTATTGAGGAGTATAAATCCTCTTGGGGGCTTGTCCTCTGGTAGCAAATGAGATCTAAAAACTAAATTATTCTCTCTGCTTTTCCTGTTATTTTCAATTATTCAATATTTTGTCAGGCAAAAAACAACTTTAATGATGCTCTTTTAAATGCTTGAAAAAAAAGTTGTCTTTCATGTCTCTTTAAAATGACAAGACTGGAGCACCCCTTTATATGGACACTTGAAGCATGTCCTTCAGTGAAGAAACGTTTAATATTACATATTATAGTGATACCCCAGTTGTTCTTGACTTGGTTCTGCACTCCCTCACTTCCAGGGAAGCTCCAGTTTGGGCAAACGTGGTCTTATACCATACTTACAGTTATTTTCTTGATAACATGCATTTTAAGGTAGTCTTCCTCTATTCTGTACAATGTGTAAAATATGTTTTAGAAATACACACATTTAATATGTGCACAGTGCTCAATGCACACATATATTGTGTAGAACTGACTCATATCTGTCTTAGACTTTGAGAGATACCAAGAGGAAAAAATGCAACATGATCAGGGTTGAAAAAAAGTAGAATATTTCAGAGGGACTTGGAGATTTCCTCTGAAAACACTGACTGTTGCTCCAAAAGAAGGGTAGATAGGAGGTATGCTATACTGATCCAGGCTCCCTCATAGAGGAACAATTAAATAATTAATTTTGTCTCACTTTAATAACTGAAAGCAAGTCATTTTGGTGTGTGCTGTATATATTTCAATGGGCAAAGAAAGTTTTTATTCTTTTGGATATGTTCTGTATAAATCCTTCACCTCAATCCTTTCTTATTTACTTTTAGAATCGGGGTCGCCTTGCTGAGAAAAGAACCATCCCTCTACCACCCAGTAGGATCCCTAAAAAGGAGCCGTGCTCTGTCTTCTCCCCAGGGGAAGACAGCCCTAAAGGGAATGGAGAACACCCATCTGTGAAGCTGGAAGAGGATCTGCACATCAGTATCATGAAAAGGAGGTACGTGTCCTAACGAGATGCTCCGTTTAACGAGCTCCCAGTGCCTGGGGGTGCTGGCTTTGAACAGACGTCATGTGTGGGCTCATTTTGGCTGCTCCCTCTCTTACGTTGGCAACATTTTCATAGAAACAGGATCTATGCGTGCCCCTCGGACAGCACCTGCTGCTTTTCCTGATCCTGTACCAATATAAGAAAACTGGGAGCAAAGCACAAAGTTAATTAACTTGAGGGGGGGATTTCAGTGCTTTGGGGTTTGCATGAAGTCAGTGTTAAAGGGCCAGTAAAATGCTAAGTTTTTAAAATGCTATTTTGAAGAACTTAAATTGATAATATGCTGATTTTTTTTTTTACAATTTAAAATAAATAATTACAACATTTAATTAGTAACCATTGTTTTCAGTTTTGCTTTATTGGTGACATACATTTTGTGTTTGTTCCTGAGAGGATTAGAAACGTTAGAGGAGTGTGAGTAAAAGTGGATTTAGCCAAGATCAGTATTCACTCATGTTAAATGAATAATTTCCAAATATCATACGGCAAAGTAAGGCCATTGAGTATAAGCTACAGCCACACTAATTGTTTAGGATGAAATCCTCCATTGCTAAATCAGAGTCATCTTAAATGCAAGATTTTCTAAAAAAAATTGTCTTTATGCTTTTATTTTGTAACATACTTCAAAAGCATTTGACGTTTTTACAGTACTGCGGTGGTACTTTAAATTCATTTTTCCTGTGCACCATGCCTGGTCTATGAATAAATACCAATGGTTCTCTAACCCATCTAAAGGGAACACATGCCCGGAAATTAGGCTGTCTGTATTCACTTGCAGAGAAATGTAAATGGGAAATTTATTGTAGACTGCTGTGGATTGCTTGTTCTGTAAATAAGACACAAGTTTTTCCTGTTTAAAACATGTTTTTTCAAAAGCATTATAAAATATGTGAGTGTTGTATTCCTTTAAATCCAAATCATGACTTCAATTCCCAAATCATGCTTCTTGTAACCTATTCAAAATATTTCAGAAACTGAATTATGGTATATATACAGTGGTTCTTAAAGCACCACAGTGATATAAGGAAAAAAGCATGTGTTTAAAGTATGTAACAAACTTAAGTGTAGTAGCTTTAAGCCCCATATCCCTTCACACACGCCTCAACATAATTGTTTTATCAATTTGAGATACTACTATCAGAAGCTAAAGATGGTTGCCTTCTTGATATTATTCATGTTTAGTATATTCTTGTTTATAGTACATGTTTCATTTACCCCCTTTATTTAATGGATTGTAAAATGAAAAACCTTAAATGAACATACTATAAAAACATTAGCAGATGTGCTTGTGTCTAGGGTTCTCTCTCTTACTATATAGCTTATTCAGTATAGATGAACACATTTCTGGCTCAATTATTTTGACTGCCCTTCATGTATTTAAAACTAAAACTGACCACAGGGATAAAGCAGTTATAAAGCCTTTGCCGTTTCACTATAATGTCATTGTTAAGAAATATCAAAGCATTATTCAAGGCTAATGTCAGTTATATAAATAGATTGTTATACATGTATTTACTCCAAGATCTTGGCGACCCTTTAAGAGAAATATTCACCCTGGTATTTCAAGGGTGAAAATTGTATTGTGTTAGATAATGTTATTGTCACCCTGGTGACCATCTGATGGATGAAGTGCAAAAAATCTTAGGAAGGCGTAGATGATGTAACAAGAGATGAGGGGATCTACATTTTTTGTAAAGGCTCATCAGTACAATGTTATATTTTTTTCTTGGGGCAGGCCATGTAGAGAGAAATTTTGAAATCACACCAAGAACTTCTAAAATAGTGGTTCCCAAACCCCTCCTCAAGACGCACCAGACAGGCCATGACTGAATACACAGGTGAAGCAATATGAGGCTCCACAGCCTGTTGAACACTAATTATATCACCTATGTTTGACCTAAATCATGGCCTATCTGGTGGGTCTTGAGGAGGGTTTGGGAACCACTGTTGTAAAACAGTGTAGAATGTTCTTTGACACGTGATCCATTTAATGCAAGACAAACGATCTTACAATCAAGCTCTGTTAATTTTCCTTTACCCATCTTATTTTGATTATGGTATTGAGAAAGGAAAACCAAGAAGGGCGGTGCATGGAGGGAGAGAGAAGATTGTATAAATTATTTTGCTGTAATATCGGAAAACATGTAGTTGTAATTAAATGACGGCCGAAGAAAGAGAAAAGTGGAATCTATAATTAGGGAGTGTTGAACTAAGAGCGAATGAACCCTGGAAATTACTCTGAAGAAGCTGTTTTTCATGCCACACAACAAAGAATACTTAGCTATAGATTACACCTGGAATGTTTTGAGCATGTTTCAATTACTCTGAGAAGCAATTGTATAGACGCCTCTGGGGCTGAAACTTGGCATCATGTTTCAGAAGAAGAGGCAGGGTAAGACCACACATTGTGATGGCAAAATGCTTATACTATGCCTATTGCCTACAATCATTTTTCTGCTTCAGACCTGAATATTCTGGCTACTTAGTTCATGCTCATTTCAGCAAAATAAGTTCCCCACATGTATCCCTTAAAATGTCTTATCTGCTGCTAGAAAATTAGAATTCAGAGAGACACAAATGTTGAATGTCTTGCACAGTTTAGGATGGGCAAGTCTAGCCACCAAATGCTACCAGCTGAGTTTTAAAGATAGTTAAGTTTAAATGAGTAACTCTGTGCCTCTGTGTTTGGTTGACCCACCTGTGTTCAAGTTATACTTGCCTTGGTGATTTTGATTGGTTTATCCATACTCAAGTTGACAGATTCTTAAATATAGTAATCAGTCGAGCCATTGCTTGGTATGTCCTAACAAAGCACCCTCAATTTTGGACACAGTTGGCACTTAAGGAGAGCTGGGTAGTTATCTAAGAATGTTGGTCTAACTCTTGGTACTTAATGGAAAAATTATGAACTACATACTGTATATAGAGAAACAATAGAATACATTTTTCTATGGTTTTAACCGACTATACTTTTTTGTTTTGCTATAGGAAATGTATCATTTTGTATTATAATTGAGTACATCTTGATAAATTTGGGGTTTGAAACTATAGTTGAGCAAAATTTGGTACATTTAAGCTTTTATAGTATGGTTGGTATCGTTTCTACAGCTACTGTTGGGCCAATGGGTCTATATCAATGACAACAATGAGTTTACTTAGATATGTTAAGTAATGTAATAACAATAAGAGTAATGGAGGTGTCAGAGGCCACACTCCACCTTGCTCACTATGTGGGACATGGGACTGAGGGATGCTCTCTGCTGTGGTGCCAAATATGCGGACTGTCAGATATACCAGAAATGCCCTTTAAGCTGGTAAACACCACTGTAACAAGAGACCCAAACGGTAGAGTTTTATGTTGATGGGACACTTGCTGGAGTTTTTGTTTGTTCTCTCATTTTTAAAAACTAGGAAATTGCCCATCAAAAACGACGGGAGTAAAATTGTAAGCCTGGCATTCCTGTTTGCCACACAATGCAAGGATATGGCCCCTATGAGGCCGTATGGCGCACAATGCAAGCCCTGCACTGAGCCTCTTCCCCTGTGTACTTTAAAGGCCCCGAGATGAGTTCCTTCGGCACTCATCTCGAGCCCCGTGGCGTTCATTGTGAGCCTCTCCCCTCTGTTTAGTTTAGGGGCCTTGCGATGACTGTTACTACCTTGGGTTAAGTGATACTGCCGTGGATTAAGTGTTACTGCTTTGCGTTAAGTGTTACTTCTTTGAGCTCGTTTTTACGTCCTTCATCCTCGTTTTATGTCCTTCTGCCTCGTTTTCGTCGTCTTTACGTTTTTTTTTCGAGGCTTGCAGTTCAATGAGCGCCTTTGGCACTCATTGCAGCTTGTTCCTAAGTCCTATAGGCCGTAATTTTGTGAACCACGCTAAGTTCTACCGGCCTCGCGATAGCCTAAGACCCGTGTGCCTCAACTGCTCGCAGTGCTTCAGTGCTCATTGCAGCCTACGTCCTGTGCGGTCAACGTTTTGCCTCAATTTGCGAGGCTCACAGTTGCAGCCCTGTGGGCCGCAACAGCTGCCTAAGTCCCGCGCGGTCGCAGCAACCTAAGTCCTGAGAGGCTTGTAAAGCATGACCAACATCGTAAGCGTTCTGAACAACCCCGCAGAGCCACAACTATATATTTGATGTAACGTATCATTACTTATAGATGTCACTACTACTCTTACTTGTGTCCTGTATCTAAACACATTAGTCTTCTTAAAAAGTCATATAAATACTAAATATATAGTGTTAATGAGAGTGTATTTGATTACATATTGGAAGTAAGGATGTGTCTAGTTTTGAGGATTTTTTGTTTACCTGGTTTTGCATTTGAACCTGCATGTTCCCCTTCCTGCAATCTACACTGCATTCAACTCCAGACTCTTCATAAAGAAGCAAATGATTAGTCAGCTGGCTGTGAGCAAGCTTCAGTTTGGAAGACAATTTTCCCCCAAATCTGATCTTGGAGTATTTTGTATCTCAAATCACTTTCAAATTTAAATAAATTAGTTTTGAGGATATTACCCTCCCATAAAGATGGGTGTAGTCAGTATTGATCTAGTTTATTATCAGATTGCATTGCCCTAGCACACTGTGCCTTACAGTGCCATCTAATATGGGCATTGCCTGGCTTGCTCTGTGCTCTGGGCTAAGGTCTGTGTGTGTTATCTGATCCCTGTCTTTCCAGCCAGACAGAACAGATGGGTCTTGCTAGAGCCACCACCAGCACATCTGCCCCCTTCTCTGCAACCTTTGCTTTTCTTCTCTTCTGTCCCATCTTATTCTAACCCTTTCTGCCAGGACTGAAGCTTTAAGTGTCTGATCCACCACTTTACTGACTTTAGAAAAAACGAAGACCGGAAAATATCTAAACCAATTACAGGAGCTTGGGAGGACTGACATGCAATCCATATGAACACCTGTGTTTGAGAGATATACTTGTATGTGCCAAACACAGATTGACAATGTAGGGTTAAAACAAATCTAATATATTATAATTTTGAAAACCAACCACTGTTTTGACTTCTAAGCAGAAGTAATTGAAATGGAAGCTATTCTGCAATATAAGAACCAAAACCATAATTTGAACTTGGCTATTCTAATTGGCTTTTTCCTGGACATGATGTGCTATAAAATATAGAGGAGAAGCTGTGGAACATCAGTGGTCCATGAGCTCAATTCAGGCACAACAGAATAAAACAAAGGAACATAATTAAGAAAAAATGCATATAAGGCAGTGCAGATGTGCCTATACACTTTGTGGGGTTTATATGTGTGCAGGCTATGTGTCAGTATGGTATTTGTTCAGTCATTCAGTCATGTCCAACTTTCCATGACCCTATGGACGGTAGCACACCATGCACATCTTGTCTCTGATTGTGCTTATCCATAAGATTATCTTGGCAAAGATACTGGAGTGGGTTGCCAGTTCCTTCTGCCATCCCCTGCCCATCTTGGGTGACCCTACATGGTATATCTCACAACTTCATCAAAGCACATTCACCACCACAATATAGCGATCCAGAAGAGGCAGTATGGCATTATTATTATCTTTATTTATATCGCGCCAACATATTCCGTAGCGCTGTACAGGGGTTGAGTACATAGCAGAAAACAAATTAAACACCTTGTAAAGAATGGAGGGCCCTGTTTTTGAGCATAAAATCAAATGTACATAGAGCTTGTTTCCAAGGCACTGACACAAGATTGAAAACTTGCAAACTTACAATCTAATGGCATAGCACATTATAATTGTTAAGAAGCAGGCAGAAAAACGATAAGGTAGTCTGTGAAGGCCATCAAGAATATTGAAGATGTCTGCCAAGTCTCTAGCCAACTTTTCAGTGGTCGATCAAAAAAAAGTTTGGAAACCACTGATGTAGATCATCATACCCCTATTTCAATAATAACTGAACTTCTAATCAGTGGTATGGGAGGCTGAAGTATTGTGGTGTATGTGTGTTATTGAACATGACTATACGACCTGAGAAGTGGCCAAGACTGACCATCTGCCTAGAGATGTAGCAAATGTTATAGCTTTTACACAATTTGTGGCATCTGCAAGCTGTCAGTCTATATTAGTCCACTGTCCGTACCCTGCCCTCACCTCTCTCTTCCCCTCATCCAATACAGTGAAAGAGGTCGGTGCAGAATAGAGCAAATGGGAAAGGGTGAGAGAAAAGGTTACGTTAAGGTCATTGCTGAGAGATAAACAACTATGGATCTCAAAACAGGACTGAATTGTATTTAATTAAGCAATAAACTCAGAAGAATGGGTCTTTCATTACTTGGCAATCAATGCCCTGGCTGCAGGACTAGCTGAAGGCAAATTGGAAAAGAAAGCACACCAAATGCGAACGAGCGCTTCTGTCGGGAACATGAGCTTACGTTTCCCAGTGGTAGCTCTCCAGAGAGGGTTTTCATTATTAATAAGTTTTATTCATTGTATTTTGTAAGACTTCAGTGCAGACTCTATATAAAGGAAAATATGCAACCTCTTGTATTGCAGAAATACAGCAGAGATATATCTTACCCCGCAAAGGTCACATGAAATTGGTATTAGAGTTTAGAAAGGGAGCTGTAGTTTCAAAGAATCTATAGTACTCGTGGCATCCACTGGTTTGTCATCTCAGTATTCTTTACTCCAAAGGGAACCCGTCTTGACTTCTGTCCCTTAGTTTTCTATCTCCTGTGCATGGGTGTAGGAATTGGGGGAGGGACGAGGAGGACAAATCCCCCCCAGATTTTTCACTGTGTATGTTAATGTGTAGCAAAGCAGTTGTGTGGTATTTTTATACTATATGCGGTATTCCCCCCAGATTTTTTTTGGCTCCTACCCCTATGCTCCTGTGCTTCTTGGAACAGCATTGCTTCCTTTCGGAGAAGGAGCCGTATTACCCCAGCTTGCTCCCTGACCTTTTTCTGGAACTGAGCCTGTGTCATGACCAAAATAGTATATGACATGACTGCATGTCTACGGTATTGACATTCTGCAGTCCTGGTCAAAATGGGTGTCAGAAAGCTAGGATATTATTTATCAGTGGACTGAGATACATTTTGGTGAACTGGAATATACAGCCTTTTGCTTTTGAGTCCTTGTGCATTATTATCGATACATGGAGTACAAGAGGATGGGCTGCCAAGGACTTTCAGGCTCTGTATTGTAAATAGGTTTGCAATACATGGTATTGATTTAGGGTATCTGCAGATGTTGTACTTTATGGTTTAAATGGGACAAACACTTCCGACCTCTGTTGGTTTTAATTTGAAGTTGACTTCAATCTTCATCTCCCCCATCTTTTGAAGGACCAGTTTTAGCTACATTCATCCATAACTGATCTATGCTCCCCATAAAGAAACATAGGAATAGTTGATCTGTGATTTCAGGGCGAAAAGTTACTGTTAATGAAGTATTTAACTAAATAACAGCATTAGCAGCTTTGTAAGCTATGAACAATATCATTTTTGTTTGTATGTAGAATATTCCATCTATTCTGGTTTCATTGTCTCCTTACAGTTTACAGTCTGAGATGCATGAGAAATAAGGAGTAGAAGGGAACACAGATGGTGATTAGTAACATAAATGGATATTTACAAATTGGACACCTACCCCTTTACCACACTGGCTCAGAAATAGGCATCTTGCAGCAATAATTGCAAGCTTATATGATACAGAAATGAGAACCAAATACAGTATATGATATAACAAAGTGTAATTTATGCTTCCCCTTCTGGATTGTTACCTTTTTGAAGGGGCTTGTGAACGTCAATGAAGCTGTGAGCTATACCATGTAGGTTCACCCACGATGGGCAGGTCCTAGCAGAAAGGTTAGACATTTAGCAATCCTTTGGAAAAGGAACTGGAAACCCACTCCAATACCTTTTCCAAGATAACTTTATGGATAAGCAGAGCCAGAATCAAAACCATAAATGTGCCTGGCGTGCTATGGTTCAGAGGGTTACAGAGAGTTGAATGATATTTGTAATTATATCTATTTATTTGTGTACTTCATCATCTCTGCAATAATAACTTGGACCTTTGCTGTAGCCATGCAAAGAGCTGTCTATGATCTAGCTCTCTCCGTATTACATGCGATTCCCTGCCCCATGCAAATACCTGTTTTCAGTACCAGGCTAAAAAATAGTGTTGTGTTCTTTGAAGCATCATCTGTCACATGTTTTGGTGACGTTTGAGGCCCATACCCAGCTTCCTGGCGCACGCTGAGATCTGCTGGACGGTTGCCACCACTCAGGACGAGCTGTCAGAGCCCGGAGTTTAATTGGTCAGGAAGTGGTTACTGTCTGTAGACTGAGATTAAATTTGCTTCTCCTGCGCATGGTAACGAGAGAAGGCAAGTTGTGTTAGTGTGCAAGCTCTGTAAGTGTGCAAGCTCTAAAGTGTGCAAGCTCTGTAAGTGTGCCAGCTCTAAAGTGTGCAAGCTCTGTAAGTGTGCAAGCTCTAAAGTGTGCAAGCTCTGTAAGTGTGCCAGCTCTAAAGTGTGCAAGCTCTGTAAGTGTGCCAGCTCTAAAGTGTGCAAGCTCTGTAAGTGTGCCAGCTCTAAAGTGTGCAAGCTCTGTAAGTGTGCAAGCTCTAAAGTGTGCAAGCTCTGTAAGTGTTCCAGCTCTAAAGTGTGCAAGCTCTGTAAGTGTGCCAGCTCTAAATTGTGCAAGCTCTATAAGTGTGCCAGCTCTAAAGTGTGCCAGCTCTGTAAGTGTGCCAGCTCTAAAGTGTGCAAGCTCTGGTGTACCTGGAGAGATGCGGATGACTAAATCAGTATGAGAGGGCAAAGGGATTTTACTTACAGACACAGCTGGGACTGTTATTAAATCTTTGTATACTAAGCTGCAAGCTTAAAAATTGTACAGTGTCTTCTTGCCTTGACTTCAATGCCCGTTTGCATTAAAGATTTTGCAAGCAAATGAAACCAATGGTTTCCTCATAGCAACCTAAAACTTTACTGGATATTAAGTTGATATTTTAAGCATGACGTATCTACAAAGTAGCTCCATCTCTGTCTTTATTTTGTGCCATTAATTAACTTCCACAGTAAGGGTTATAAGGAAAAGAGCATGTTCAGTAGGTATAGAATAGAATAATGACGGGATTTAACAATGACAGTTCTTCTTTATCACTCCCCGTCCTTTATAAATAATTTATGCTTATATTACCTCATCTGCAAGTTCAAATATATAGTTATTTAATAACAACCACTTGCATTTATATATATATATATATATATATATATATATATATATATATATATATATATATATATATATATATATATATATCCCATAATCCGACACCTAACCAACCGGCACTCTCAAGCAACTGACACCGGCATCAATTCCCCATTTTAAATTTACTCCCGCGAAACCGGCATAACCGCCGCTATCCAGCACTATCTAAAGTTCGAGACTGCAAAAAAAAAAAGCTAACTTTTTCTAATTATTTTTTTAGAGTCTAAATTTCCCAGTTTAGTGCTAATGCCCTTTTAAAGGCATTTTGAGGGTTTTGGGGGTATTTAAGGGTCGTTTAGACACTTACATTTGGAGACTCCTGATTAACCTGGAATCTACACTTATCCCAGTCCACGTGGGTGCTGGATAATAAGGAGTTTACTATATATATATATATATATATATATATATATATATATATATATATAAATAAATAATGTGTGCACCTTTCATTTCTGTTATAACCGGGACCTTTTACTTTGCCACTTCAAACATTTGACTGGCAGAGCAATGCATAGTTTAATTGGTATTTCCACACCTCCCTCAGGGTTGAGAGATTAATTCCATTTTTGCCTAGCCAACCAGGAGCTGTAAAGCATCTAGCCCAAACTTTGAGTCTGTACAGGTATGGAGCAATGCTTGCATAGCTATATAAGTGCGACAGGATAGCAAGTAATATTCAAAAATTTAGATTGCTTATTTTTTTATGCATGACGCTCAGATAATCTTTAAAATATGATCTATTAAATGCATAGTAGAAAACATAGCAATTTCATTCCTTAAAATGACAATAACAATTTGCTGTATCATTGTTGCATGCTTCTGCTTTAAGGCGTGGAAGTATGCAAGGAAATGGTAAAAATGTGAAGTCATTGATAGTTATTATAACTGACATTGGATATACAAGTTTGCCACTTGCTATGCCAAAGGCAGCATTAGCCAAGTTGGATCCCTGGTGTGAAATACATGTGGTCTGCATTCATTTAGCTCTCTTGGAAACCATCTCTTCAGCTTTATAGCAAAATACAGGTAGGAGAAATTGCCTTGAAGGCTCTAAAATGTTAATTAGTTATTAAAACCAAATGCCATGGTCCGTGACCTTGGTTATCATTTCTTGTGTCACTGGGCTAAGTTTCTGTCCCATATGTAGAGTATACTCGCTTTGTGCATATCGGTAGTCAGTGCGTCTTCTATTTTGTAGTGAGCCCATTTTGTATGTTGTAGGACATACGTTTAATGCTTGGTAGCTTGTTCAACTTGTATTTGACATGTTGGTCATTATGTGCACTTATATAAAATGTGGCAATTTATACATACTGGTGTTTGGCAATGTTTTGTACATCCTTCCTTTATAAAATGTTATGCATTTTTATTTGGGGCTATTGTCCATATCTTGTCGTCCCTTTTTATTTCTTTGTCACCCCATTATGTAGACAGTTTTTAATAAATAGTAATAATACTATGTTTTTTACTACTTAAAAGGGATATTCTAATTATCTATATACACTACATCCATATTTATCCTTATTCATATTCTTGTAACATTTCCATTAGCCTTTTCTGCTCTTCCTGTTAGCCCTATCCTTTTTAGCAGCCTTCTCTTTCGACTTTAGTAAAGTAGTGACTTGTTCAAACCTTGTCTCAAGAGTCTCCTACTGATTCTCTAATGAAAAATACCCCAAGCTAATAATACATTTATATATTTCAAGAAATAACAGAATACACACTGTTTTACCATCCTACAAGAACTAAAACAAATTTGCAAGCAATTAGGTTCGTTCCATACCATTTTTCAAACTCTTCTACTAGTGTAGGATTCTACATGATGGGCGGTGGGATTTTCTTCTGAGCTAGAGAGATCTCAGTAGCTCCCAAATTACCTGTTGGGCCCAGGTCTTAGCTTCATCATAAAAAAACGCTCTGACTGAAAGTAAATCTTTGATGCTGAAAAACAGAACTGAGAATATTGAAAAGAATAATATATATAAAATATAAACTGATTAAAATCACAAACATGGTAGGATTTACACATATTTGTGATTTATGTAACTTACAACATTAGCAGCTATATATGCTGTGAGCATAAAATTATTATTATAGAAACTCTTAATTTTAGCAGACTCTTCTTGTGCCTTATTGTTTCCATGTTCAATGTCCAAAAATACTGCTTGGAGCTTGAACGTAAGCTCTGCTAATAAGTTTATCTTTCCAAGATTTAATTTTTTGTTTGATTGGATGATTAAGATAAACCTGTTCCTTGCACATGCTCAGAAGTGGACAGTTGCAAATAAACTTTCAGTTCCTGCATACTCTACTCTTTACCTGCCTTCGCATCCTTTGAACTGAAAGGATTACTGTAATGGCACCTTCCGTGCACTTGCAAAATTTGCTAAAATTAAAAAAATCTGCTTTTATGTTTATAGTTCACACAGCTGCTAATGTTTTTCATTTGCACTTTACCGATGTGAAGTGGTCATTTAAATGCAATTAAATATATTTATTTTTTCATGAGGGTGTTCCTATAATAATGCTCAGACCGGAGACAGAAGGCTTCCTTGGAAGTGATTGTGAGACTGAGAAGTGGAGCTAGGCTCCATGTATCTCCCTGGGAGTTAATGTGAAGACCGGAAACTGAAGCCTTGTATGTAAATGTATCTCAACAGCATAAGAGCCCATTAGCCCGATCAGAGCTCTGTTTACAAGGTTGCCTCTCTTTGTGCCGAGAAAGCGCCACTTGCATTTCTACCACAAACGGGGCGCGTACAGAATGTACCAGTGAGCATCTCTATATATAGCGCCACGGATCCCCAGCTTCACACAGCTTTCCAATGTGAGGAAATTGATAGATGGGAACTGACGGTGCCTTCTGCAATGCAATTTTATTCTCATCACATCTACTTCTTCTCTCTCCAGGGGCGTATTATTTTTAGTGCCCTCCTGGAGTTTGGTTACTACGAACTGTAAAAAAAAGAGGAAAAAAAAGCGGGAAATCTAAGAACATTTGCATTGAATGAGGAAGCAATGAAGATGTTATTTTAGATATTTATAGCAGTTTAAATTCACTTATATAAAAGGAAAGATTGTTTTCCCCCAAGAAAGTTCTATTACAGAAAAACAGTGCTTATGAATGTTTTATCATGCGTTTCAAAGAACTTTTAACTTCTTCACCACCCGAGGAATCTGCAATGCACAAAAGTTGTAGTGTGTTGAAAAGCATTCTTACAGTCAAACATTATAAAATCCACTTGTTACATTATAAATTAGAATATAAAGTCATACTTGTCTGCCAATGAAATCTATAGATGTATAGGTTTTACTTAGTATTTTCTTCATGCACAACACAACTTTGGTAATGTAAAAAGATTTGTGTTCTTTGTCTCTTTTGTGCTACCCAATAACTGTCTATCCCCAATCCATCGTGAACACCTCTACAGAACTCATCCACTTGACTCATCATTGACCCTACATTGCACCCCTCTGACAGTTGGCTCCACATACCCTACAGAATAAAATGCCCCTAACATACAAAGCCCATAATGCACCCTTCTATATCTCTGCTCTTATCTCCAAGTGTATCCCAAATTTGTCCTTTTGTTGTGCCAGGCTTCGAATTACCTCCCACTGCTCCCACCTACTTGACCTGCTCCCTCTTTGGAATTCCCTACAAAAAAAATAGTAACTGCTTCCCCATAGTAAATAGAGATCACAACCTTCATGGAAGTAGTTTTCAGCCCCTGCAAAGTGTTTTTTTACCACAAAATATAATTTCTATGGGGCTGTGCTTCACTGGGTTAGGTTCTCTGTGAAGGGCTACAGTTTCAACATACACATTAGGCCTCACAACAACCAGAGATCTGCCTTGGAGCCCTTTAGATGTTTAGTGAACTTGGGTATGTAAATGGTAATACAGTCGTATAGGTTAAGTCTAAGCCTTTCATGTCTATCAGTATTACATGTCATGGGACAATTTTTGTAGGTGTTAATAAAATACACAAATAACGAGAGAGGCAAATACATGCATTCCTGATTTCTTTCCATTTTTTATCCATGTCCTGTTTTTAAACCCTTTCTCCTAATCCTCACCTCCTCACATTTCCATTGTCTCCTTCTGTCTCATTAAGGCATCACAGAGGTCTGGATTTTCTTTTCAGACCTCGCCATGCTTGACTGGTTTCTGAACCCAAGGCCTGTAAGCCAGGTGACATGCAAAAAGCAGGGGATATTGAAATTAGCTAGCGTTCCTTTAATAGTGAGTTGTAACCTTGCGTCTGCCAGCCTGCTACCTTCCCAGAGTAGTGTTTTGTTGCTGCCATAAGATGTGCATTGTGCCCCCCCAGTTATGTGGCATGCTAGTATGGAGGTAATGGTGTATTGGTCTCCCTATAGATGACCCTCCATAGCAATGACGTTCAATGAGTGTGAGGGATACTGTCTGTAAGTAAATTGGATCTCACTCCCAAATTGGACCATATATTGGCCAGCACTATAGTTAAAGCTCTACTGAAGTGACATAGTATTATTTTTGATGAAAAAAACAGTGCAAACTGAGGCCTATCTCTATGAGTGGCTTTTCTTCAAGGATCTAGAGAAAACAGCGTGACTAGGTCCTCTAAATCTTCCTGGCTTCTATGTTTTGTCCACCTCTGTATGTGCACTTATTTCTTCCATAAAGCAAGTTCATTTACAAAATACCAGGAAGTGCTCTATTCAAGCACAACCATAGTCAAAATATACTGGACACGTAAATAATAATAATAATAATAATAATAATATAAATAATATTAATATAGCCTCTAATTTACTCCATTTATATACTGTTTATACTGCCATTTTATTTTCCCGTAATCTACTTCCTGAGCAAACTTTGGCAGATACAACTTCCAGTGCATTCATTTATTCTAATACAATTACACACACTCTTGAAACAGAAGCTGCAAGAAGCAAGATTAGTAAAGAAAGCGGCCTGCTGTAAAGAAAAATTGCATCTAAAAACTGAAAAATGGAAAGGGTGGCGCTTATTTTTTTAACTTTCTATTGCCCATTAGGATTTTTTTTGTTAAAAATATGAAATAGAAAATAATTGTCCATAGTGGTCCGTTATTCTCGCTGTTTGGGGACACATTCACTAAGCTTTGCAGTGTCGTGTGGCCTGTTATTGAGGTGTCGCATGTCAGGGGGATAAGACTGGCGCAGTACGCGGTATTAGAGTTAATGTATAGTAATACCGATCTGTTACACTCACTGACTGTGATGTGCAGGAATGTGATTAGCAGACTGTTCCTGGGACAGACTTGGCTTCATGTCTATAAGGGCGAAGCGGGTGGGGGGCAGCGGGGCGGGGGCTCAGGTTACAGATATGACATTATTAATTCCATGATTTATAAATAATCCTGTTAGGAAGCTGCTGCACACAAGCGTTGTCAAAACATTAACCGTCTCATCGCTGAGGAATTTCCCGGCATGTTTTACACCTGAGGGATAATTAACCCCTCCATTGCCAGAGGGGGCATGCAACTTTGCACGTCTTTGTGGAAACAGACGGATCAGCGTGTGATATATAACGAGGAGAGTGATTTGAGGTGTTAATGTGTAATTGATGCACCTCTCAGCGACACTTGATTTTTATTTAGAATGGCAGATGGTGTTTCCTAGTAGAAACTTCACCCACTAATGGAAGATTCTATAAGAGGCTTTCAAACAGACTGCAAAGTATATGACAGCGGCTGATAACATGTTAGCGGAATAAATAGATTTCTAGCTATGGGGATATTTGAGGCCCATTTGAGGTGCTGTCATATATATATACATATCAGAGAAGAAAGATTCAGGGACATTCTCCCAAGTTTTGGGATTTAGATCAGTGGATCAATAGTGGGATTGATCATCCAGAGTCTCCTTCAGAGCAGAGTCTTCTGTGTAATTAATAGCCAATCAATAATGGTGTTACTATGTAAATAACCTTCCAAACCCAAAAAAGGTATATATTACCGACCAAGAACCTCTGAGACTTCAGTTTATTCTCTGCATCTCAAAGTTAAAGAATCACTAAATGGTTATATTTATAGTATGCTTTTAAAACTTGTTTTTATCACCTTTAATAGTAAAGTTTTTATTCCATGGTGCAAGTAAGAGACATTTGCTTTTTTACTAGTAGGATTAGTCACTGGGAGGGAATGTGGATGCACTGCTTGTATCCAAGGCTAAGACACAAAGGGCCTCATTAAATTGTGATTTGGCCACTTGAATAGTGCTCTATATAAGCACAGAGTATATTTTTTACAGACGTTTTTAATTAGTGAGGACCTTGCTTTTGGATAAAAGTTCACTAACTAAAAACTTCTGTAAAAATAATATGCTCTGTGCTTATATAGCGCCCTATTCAATTAGCCAAATCGCAATTGGATAAGGCCCAAAGACACATAACCTAGTGTAAGGATCACAAGACCTGACCCCTTAGCAATGATAAAAAGTAATCTGGTCTGATGAGTCATTTCAACCCTATGTCCTACATCCATATGGGTTTACCTTTGAAGAAAGACAAGGAATACCTTCAATATGCAATGAAAAGTCTTCTATGGCATCTCCAATACATAAAATCTAAACATCATCGAACCTTTATGGACGTTTTGGAGTGCAAAGGTTTCCACCTCCTTCATTTGCAAAGCACTTGAGGTCCTTCTTCTTGAAGAATGTCACAATATCCCACTATACATAGTTATACTACCACTTATTAGGTCCTTGACTTTAATGTATTGTTGACTTTAATACATTGTTAGGTTTTCAATCGTTTTCTCCATTTCCATTTTCAGTATAAGTTAATAAATGTACTTTCTGCTAACAAAAGAAAGACTATTTCTATA
>CM050169.1:140277652-140372652 GCA_027410445.1 Discoglossus pictus
TTCCACTAAAGGACATTTAACACAACATGTTGTGCTTGTGTCATTCAGTCGTATCCGACTTTCCATGACCATAACACAACATTCAGATCCACTTGTTATTCATGGCAGAGATACTGGAGTGAGTTGCCAGTTCCTTCTCCAGTGGGCCTCAGTATTCCAAGGTGGTCTCCCATCCAAATAATGACCAGGTCCAACTCTGCTTACCTTCAGGGTGTTGTGACAACTTGGTTCCCAAGCCACAGCAGTGAAAGCACCAAATCCTAACCACTGGACCACCAGGGAACCCTACTTGATATGTAATATAGTTTTATAACAGCAACAAATCCTTCAGTAATAAATATATCCGTGTGATCTGAGA
This sequence comes from Discoglossus pictus, assembly GCA_027410445.1. NCBI lineage: Eukaryota > Metazoa > Chordata > Amphibia > Anura > Alytidae > Discoglossus > Discoglossus pictus. The sequence goes on from CM050169.1 coordinate 140,278,011, forward strand.
AAAATAGATTTAAAAGCACAAATTCATATTGATTCTGATACGTTCCATTGATATAGTAGAGCTTCCAAATATGATATCACGGCCGTTTGATAATGTACCTCTGTGTGTTTTCTTTTTTTCAAATGGTGCTCTCAAAAGAAAGAAAGCGATTCAGATGTGTAAGTGATCTGGGGGCCCTGTCAGCCAGCGAGCAGTAATATAGATGTATCTGCCAATGAGATCTATAGACATACACACATGTTGTACATTTCCTTTTAGGTTCAATAAAGTTTAAATTGTTTAATTGATTTTTTTTCATGCAAAACAACGTTTAAAGCACGCGCTCTTAAATGCATGAAAGATAAAATAGTGTTGTGTTCCATGTCCCATTAAAACATCAATTTTACTAAATGAAACTAACTTTGGAGTTTGCAACTTTGTCACTCAGCCTTTATGGTCCACCCCTCAAACGTAGACTCTAATCTTGTTAATAAGAGATCATTGACATTATAAGATGGTCCCTGAGGTTTTTGGTCCATTTGTCTTGAGTGTAGTCATCTGCATAAAATAAGACAAGAAAAACTCAGGTCCAGGAGACTGCACTGATAAAGATGGATGCTAAGCCTCAGGGGATAATCAGTAATTAATGTCAAAAGATATGAATGTTTGTAGGTGAATCAGAAAGGCTGAATAATGGCTCGTAATGGCACACTTAAGTGTTAGTGTACTGGAGTAAAATGCATGTTTGAAAACTTATAGTTGCTATTAAGTATAATTTGTACATTTCCTGTTATCTGCCCCCATGCTGCCTTGTGCCTCTCCGCACTTTGTTCTTATGGTTAGGGGTTAAGGTTTAGGGTTTATGGTTAGGGGTTTAAGTTTAGGGTTAGGAGTTAGGTGTTAAGGTGTGGGGTTAGCATTATGATTTAGGGTTAAGGTTTATGGTTAGGGGTTTAAGTTTAGGGTTAGGGGTTAAGGTTTGGGATTAGGATTTATGCTTAGGGTTATGATTGAGGGTTAAGGGTTAGGGTTTATGGTTAGGGGTTTAAGTTTAGGAGTTAGGGGTTAAGGTTTGGGGTTATGATTTATGGTTACGGTTATGATTTAGGGTTAATGTTTAGGGTTAAGGTTTATGGTTAGGGGTTTAAGTTTAGGGTTAGGGGTTAAGGTTTGGGGTTATGATTATTTTTAGGGTTATGATTTACGGATAAGGGTTAGAGTTTATGGTTAGGGATTTAAGTTTAGGAGTTAGGGGTTTAAGGTTTGGGGTTATGATTTATGGTTAGGGTTATGGTTAAGGGTTAGGGGATTAAGTTTAAGGTTAGGGGTTAAGGTTTGGGGTTAGGATTTATGCTTAGGGTTATGATTGAGGGTTAAGGGTTAGGGGTTTAAGTTTAGGGTTAGGAGTTAGGGGTTAAGGTTTGGGGTTATGATTTATGGTTACGGTTATGATTTAGAGTTAATGTTTAGGGTTTATGGTTAGGGGTTTAAGTTTAGGGTTAGGGGTTAAGGTTTGGGGTTATGATTTATGTTTAGGGTTATGATTTAGGGATAAGGGTTAGAGTTTATGGTTAGGGATTTAAGTTTAGGAGTTGGGGGTTTAAGGTTTGGGTTATGATTTATGGCTAGGGTTATGATTTAGGGTTATGGGTTAGGGGATTAAGTTTAGGAGTTAGGGGTGAAGGTTTGGGGTTAGGATTTTTGGTTATGATTTAGGGTTAGGTAGCGGCAAATAACAGGTTGGCGTGTGTAGCAGCGGGCAGGTAGTGAACCGGCATGTGGCGGGCAGATAAGAGGCTCCTATCATTTTAAATGATACCATGTTTGAACCTTCACTGTGTTATTTTAAAGGTAGTCATTTTGGACATTCACAGTGACATATTCCCACTCATGAGGACAATGACACTTGTAGTGACACCTATGACAGTGACACTCCCCTCCCCGCTCCTATGCCTCCTTACAAGGTTAGCGGCCCCTCACACAGGGACATTGAGCCTCTCGTGTCTGCTCCTGGGGATAATCAGCCTCTCATACTTCCTCCCTGAGCTGTTGGAGCTCCCGCCCCCCGGTGCCACTTATCGGATTTTATTTTCGGAGGTGGGAGGCAGCAGGGTCAGGGTGATTGGTTTCCTTATTGATCTGTGCGGCTCAGTATAATCCCTGCAGCTGCTGGGAGCTCGTTAAAGGATGGAGCGAGGCTGAGAGGGCTTTTACTCTTTATTTATATGTCTCCTCCGCTCATATTTTATGTAGGGGGGAAGTGTCTTTAAGACCCGGGACTTTTATAGGAATGGCAGTAACCCTTTGGCAGCCAGATCAGTCTACAGAGCAATTTAAAGAGCCAGTGTCACGTTAAATGTATTTTTAGTTCACCATTAAGTAACATTAAAAATTAATGATCAAACAGCAGCAAAGCAACTTTAGCCAGAAAATATCATTTAAAAATACAGTTTAATGGATATTTCTGTACCCACTTCTCTCATTGTCCTGAAAATTCAAAATGTCAACTGAGATAACATTAATTAGGGAGGGTGGGTAACCTGAAGCATTCTCACTTTGGAGATGCAGGGGGCTATAGGATTGAGTGCATGCTCCAGGTTACCCACCCTGTCTAATTAATGTTATTTCAGCTGAAATGTTTGTTTTCTTTTCAGAAGTGCTTAGGACAATGAGAAAGTAAAGGATTTATGAATCTATCCTGTTATGGTGTCGGGACAGTTATGCCGCTGCAGTGTGGCCTCCAACCGCTAGATGGCGGCCGCCGATATTTTGCAGCGCTGCCGATATGTGAGAGAAGTTCTAAGCTTATAATGTTCGCCTAACCCTTGAACTAACCCTAACCCTCACCCCAACCCTAACAGTTTACCTAAGCCGTAACTCTATGATATGACACCGGAATATTGGCAGCGCCATCTAGCGGATGCTCCCCACCACTGCTGCTGCCTTGTGCTGCGCCACCATAAGAGGATAGGACCAGATTTGTATATTTTCTGGTTAAAGCTTTGCTATTTGCACATGTATTTTTAATGTTAATTAATAGTGAACTAACAAAATAGATTTAACATGAAAAGAGCTTACACCGGGCTGGTAACTTTTCCAGTGTCTTTCTAGTAGCAGTATTTTTACTGACATTTATGGACAGTTGCAGTTCAATATTTACAATATGATGAGCTTGGCTTCTTTTTTGCCTTTGTTCCGAATAGAATTAGACACCCGCCATTTATTAATCATGAGGGGAATTAGGTACTGATAACAAGACAAGTCTGATGGAAGGATCCGACAGCTAAAATGTAGTAAATTGAAAGTTGTTTTTCTGTTACTAAATTACATTTTAATAACTTCCAATTTTTATTGGCACTTTAACATTGTTATGTGGCCCTTTAATTATATGCAGTTTAGGTTATATCATAAAATATTGGTTGTTTGACTTGATTAGATTGTTATCTTTCTTAGGGCAGTCTATTGTGGTCTATTATTTCCCTAATTACATGTGAATTGTACACCAGCTCTAATTCTCTTGTATATAAATAAGAATGACGAAATACAACGTATAGGGAAGTTACATGTATATGTCGACCTCTTTAGCAGTGAAGATGTTAAATGCCGGCCTCTAATGCCAACTCTATCATTTCTTTAACACTGCTGTTCAAATGAGCTAACATATACTTACGAGAGGCCCAAAAGCCTTCCTTACCTCATAATCACACAGCATGCAATGCTTTCACTGCCACCGGTAATTCTGGGAAATGACATGCAAATGAGCACTCGCAGTGCGTCATTTCTTATTGCAGTGTACTTAAGCTTAGGTCATGTTAAACATTTACCTGGGCAGGAGAAATGTGGGTATTTTATTTGTGTACAGAGGTGCAATAATTTTGATCTTAAACCGATGAGGCGTGGTGCAATATTTCAACTTATTTTAACTCGAAAAGATTTCATGTGCATCCTCAGCATAGATCACCATCACCATATGATTATTTGCGGGAGGGGAAAGATTAGTATGGCATCCCCCTACATATACAGCAAACTAAGAGCAAGCTTATCTCTTAGTAATTTAAACAATCCAGAATACATCTGTAAATTCAAGTCAGTGTTAGTTTGCTTGATTTCCTCAATTTGCATCCCTCAGTTTCTTCTAAAAATCTGATTCTTTTTTGAGAAAAGAAGCCAAATTATGCAAGTAATCCTATTATATACATTTTGATATTCTGTTTTATAATACAGGAGCATCTTATTTTTAGACTTTGATGTTGATGTCTGTGTTGTCCAGTCGTGTCTGACTCCTCGTGACCTCATGGTCCGTAACACACCAGGACATCTTTATGTCCATGGTCACGCTGATCCACTTGGTATTCATGGCAGAGATACTGAAGTGATTGCCAGTTCCTTCTTCAGGGGACCACACCTGGTATTCCTAGGTGGTCTCCTAGTCTCCTATCCAAGTACTGACCAGGCCCAACCCTGCATGGCTTCAGAGCGGTGTGACTTCTTGGTTCAATCAAACCCAGTTCACACCGGAGAAAGCACCAAATCCTAACCACTGAACCACTGGACCACCAGGGAACTTTACTGTCCCTTAAAAACAAGTATGAGGCTGCTAATTATGCAATTATTAATCTGCATGACAATTATCAGTTTATTTTCAGCAGAGTTAAGCCAATGTCAACTCTTTGTTGATATTTGGCTCTGAAAGTTGATTCCTACTGCCATTTTATATAAAAGATGGCAGACCACTGTCCTAATACAGTCAATGCATAATCTTTTATAAAAGTGTTTTTATTATTAGGGCTAAATCAAATGGAAGATCAAAGTAATGTCTTAACAAAAGACTTATACCAAATATACTTTGATTATAGAGTCCCTTCCCTGAGGACATTATAATCCATTTTTTTTTGTAAATTAGAAACACATATTTTACAGAGTAGTTACTACTTGTGCCAATGGAATCCCAAATACCTTCCTGCCATAACTCACTATGTGCATCTAATCCATGTAAACGGGATAACAAGCAGTGAGTTGGTAACTACCTGGTAAATGTCTGAGACTATATAAAGCAGATGACTATTGTATGTTATGACTATTCTTGTATCTGGGTTTGAGATCCCCAAGTTATGTCCTATATTATTACAGGTAGACCTTGCTTAATGATACACCTTATAGTGCTGATGTGCTATAGCGCTCTTTTACTATGTAATTGCCTGCATAGCGCTAAACCCTGCTATAGCTCTGTTTTTGACCAACAAATCCCATTTAGCCCTTTAAATACCCGCCAAGCGCTTTCCGATTCACCACAGCGCTGTTTGAGCACTATGGCCATATAATGACCCGTAGTTCACATAGTTTCCCTGCCTGCTGGAATGCATTTAAAGCACTAAATGGGTTATTGCTGTATTTATTTTAAAAGAGACGTGGATTATCCATGCTTTCTCTCATTCATTAAAAAAACAAACACATATATATTACAATTTTTCATTTGCAGATATGAAGTTGAAACGGTAATTTGCCATAACTTCATGCTACATATTAACGTGACAAATACATTTTTAACAAGCTAGTCGTGGTGGTACTGTTGCTGAAAGTGGTGGTGCAGAAGTCAATCCCATTCTGATGAAGTCTTGCCCGATGAAATCCTCTATGCTTGATAAATAAGACTAAAAGACTTCAGATCACTCACACCAAAAAATACTACATCCTTTTTAAATCTATTATGGAAAATATGGGAGATTGATATGCCATTGACACATATACTATCTTGGCAACCGAGTAGTTAATCACCAGCCGAGCTGTGCGGCATTTTTCTGCGGACTTCAGCTCCTCTAATGGGATTGGCAGGGTCAGTGCTTCTTGAACAGTTTAAGACTGCTTAAGGCATTTGGTTAATTGATTCCAAATCACCTTGATTACAAATATGCTAATTGCTTTTCTGCCTCCTGCTGTGACCTCCTCCCTGCCCTCCCCTGTCTCTCACACCCCCTCCCTCCCCAGGTCAATGAGAGGGTACTCTCCTGTCCAGTTTCCCTTAAAAGTCTATTCCCACCACGTCCTGCTATCGGAAATATCAATGAATAATTCAGACTGGAATATGCTGAGGGTGCCTAAAAATGATGCCAAATGATTGCTTCAGTGCCGGACTGGCTGGTAGTGTGTGGCATTGCAGGCACCGTAAAGGGTCATCACATAAAGATATATCATGTTACGTTCATACAATACACACATGTCCTCCATTAAAAGGGTTATCCCACAAATTTGGCTAAAAGTACATGGATTTTCAACCTTTTAGATATTTGTACTTATTAGTAGAGCAGGAGTATCCTACATTGAGAGCTGCAGTACTTTTTATCAACAAAAGTTATTTCAAGCTTCTAAGATAACAATATTGAGAAATAATATATTGCAAGCTTGTTTACAATAAATAAAGGACTAATACAGATTGCAAGTTTTTAGGGTGGTTTGGATTAAATAAAACTAGACTGCACACTTATTACCACACCAAGAGTATGTTAGGAACAGCACTTGAGCAGTGAATTAAGGAGTAGCAGCTCTTGAGGTTCCTGTTAGAATTTGATATATAATGTTACTGAACAATACATCTTTGGATTCACAGAGATAATATATAATATGTGGCACAATGATGTCTGTGAACCTGAAGATTGCTTGTTTGAAGTTTTTAAAAATACCCATACAGTCTCAAGCAGCATAAGACCAAAAGTCTGCTCCTGATTGGCTTATAGCATAATTAACATGTTTAAAAAACTAAGTGGGTATGTCTGCTATTTCTAGAAAATGTATGTGAACAGGGCTGGAATTACATCGTCACCACCCTTAGGCACAGCAGTCTTCTTGTAGCTCTCCAGTTCCAGGTGTTCACCTCCTAGTGGGGAGTCTGTGTACTGCAGCATTTATTTTGTTATGCCAAGGAACATTTTAAAGTAGGAAATGAGGCACCCTTCACAGAAAAGCACCCCTAGGCAGCCACCTGGTTGGTCTAATGAGAAACCCAGCCATATATGTGAAGTAGTTTTCCCTGAGGCCTTCTACTCATCCCTAGGGATGAACTTTAACATACAGCTACTATTAGCCACAGTTACTGACAGATCATTGATGAGCTAATCTGGGGTTAAATTGCACTCTATTCAGATCAGTGCAAAACTAAACAAAAAAAGAATGTAGAAAAATGCGGGGTCAAAAATGCAGTTCCCGTTGGCAATGGAAGGAAGCCAGCCAGCCCCTAGACCAATACATTATAATTTATATGTATTATAGAGCATGTGAGAGTTCAGTATCGCTTTAATTCACTAAGAATGTAAAATAACAAAAACATGCCATGGAGGGTGCGAGGACGGAAGGCAGATTCAGTAGTTTCTAGAAAAATAGAGACTTCTCACAGAGCTGGCTGCTGATATACAGCTATAATTAGTGCTGCTTGCTTTGCTGTTTCTCAGGCAGTCTGAACAAGAAGCTCTATTAGAGCCAAGCCTCTCTGGTCATGCTTCCTGTGTCTAGCGACAACTACAAATATAATACATAGCTCTGACCACTACTTGTCAGGTCATTTCAATGACAGCTCTTATATGTATAACGAGGGTATAAAACTCATTAAATTAAAGGGATATTGAAATCCCATAGATGTAAAGTTCTCCTCTGAAGACCACAATGGTGATTGCCAACACATAAAACAGGCATATAGTAAAAGTATAGAGGCATATAGTTAAAGGCATATAAAACAAGGCATATAGTAAAATTAAATACCATTTTTACTAAATGATGTCGAAATCTGTTCCCATGCCCAAAGAATACCACACGCCTTTATGTTTCTAATTATACCACACGCCTTTATGTTTCTCCTTCACCATTTTCATCCATTGGTACTTCACTAGTGGTCCAAGTGAAATATACTTACTGTTTCCAGTGACCACAGATTTATCCAATCAAGCAAAGCCTAATTCAAAAATTGATATATCCTTTTCCTATTCCTTTGTATACTCAGAATCTATACAGTAAGAAAACATGGTCATGGTCATAGTCACCTATTCACCCCCCAGGCTTTCAGATGTCAATGAGTGCAATTGATGTAGGCAATTTTGATATTGTTATGGATTAACCCAGTGCCATTAGTTGGAAAACTGAAGATTAAGGTTATATGGGATTAAAAAAGGTTAGAAAGGTGGTCCCAAAATCCAAGCATTATATTATCAACGTTAAGGGACTATATAAGTTAATTGTATAAATAAAACATAGGTGCCTGAAAGGCTAGTGAGGAACCACTTAAACTTTTCTTGGGAGTCGGAGACCAAAGCATATATTAAGATATATGTAACATTATTCAAAAAGTTAGGTGCAAAAATAAAAAAAAACAACATACACCATACCCCTCCCACTCAACTGTCCAGAAGTAGCTTGTATCAATAGATGCAAGGACAGCTCTGCAAAAACTTAAATGCCTCTCTGACATTCACAACTTCCACCAAAGTGATGTGGATGCCTCCAGTGTCCCAACATACATCACAATAAAAAAAAAGTAGAGTTAAAACTTTTTCTATGCCTAATTTTGCTCTTTCAAACATACCATTTTTTTTTAAATTGTACAGCAGTTCTTTAAAATTGTAGGCGCCGAGGATTTGTCAAGCCTTAGTGTAGGTTCCTTCAATGCTAGAGCTCTATCGCAATTAACAGGTTAAACCACAATGGTCACCCCATTCCTGAGTGGAATAAACAAGGTGGACTGTGTGAGAGGAAGAGACGATCCAGTGATTTTATCGCTAAGTGAAGAGCACTAAAGATAGGATTTACAGCTGTGCCTCCTTTTATTTATTTATTACTTTTTTCTCCCCTCGCTCGCTGAATTCTAATGAGCTAATTAGCAGAGTCCCGTGGGATGTGAGCTTGTGAGCGGGAAGGGGGGGGGCAGAGGGATAAGAAGGAAAGAAGAGGGGAGAGGTAGAGGGGGACAGCGGAGAGGTGACGGGAGCTCATTAGGAGGTATCAGGCTCTTCTAGCAGCCTACGGCAGAGTCTAGCAAGGGAGCACAAGAGGCAGAGAGCAGGATTATATCACTGACAAACTTGTGGTGGCGTGTAAAGCACTGCCGAGCGATCCTTCTTAACCCAAACACTCCTACATGAGCAACAAGATTCATTGCTTGCTCCTCTAGCAATAGTGGGTTAAACAGAGGGTCGATTTAGGAGTTTTGAGAAACATAATGGGCTCAGCTGAACTTCTAATCATGTTTATTATCATAATTTTTTAATAAAAGGTTCAAGATGGTTGATTATCTTATAGAAGACAGTGAGAGATGAATTATTCCAAATTATATGAGCATTGTTCATGAGAGTGGAGGAAGTGAGGAAATACATATTATATTAAATGGAAGTTACTAAAAATGTCCTCTAATAAATAGAAAAGTAGCTTTGAATTTACAAAATTTTGGCTGCAACACAGATCAAGAAATCTTTCTAGTTCCTAACTTCCATCAGTATTGATAAATGGTGGCTATGTGATAAATGACTTTTGTTTGCATATGGCTATTGTTACCAGAGAAGTCATATGCAAAAGGAAATCATTAATCTACTAATGAGGTAATTTGATACTGAAAACAAGACCTCTCTGGTGGAATGCTTGAGCCGATTGACATCCAATATTTAGTAAATGTGAGATTGTTTTTATGTTACTATTTTTTTAATAACTGCAGATATTCATATTTGTGTTGGTACCTTACTGTCGTTCCATAATTGGACCTCCACTATGCCCCTTTAAGTAGATGCTTTTTCCTCACTTCCCTGAAAAATGCTTACATGTACTGCCCTGGCTTCTAAAAATGTCAATGCCCCTCAATTCTCTGGCAGTCTCATAGTGTTATATGTTTATTCAATATTTGTCAATTCTTATTTCACATTTTGTAATCTTGATGTGATCTGTCATTTCTCAATTTGGACTCAGCACCACCACACTATTAAGGCCCATGTATACCAAAATATACATTGGTTCTCTTCTTCAAAGGTGCATTGACTAATATTTTGGGTCAGAATCATTCTTATATTGGGAGCCAGACTGATATATTACTGGATACATCTCATCTAAAAGAGATTGCCCCCTGAGTGCCCCAAAACCCACAGGCCAAACCACAATCCTGACCTTGTTTATCTGCTCTAAGATTGAGTCATGTATGCAGTACGTATACAAAGAACATTAATGTACTTAGTAGAATTATGTTCCAATGAATGAAACGATCAAGATGGATCATTATTTAGGTGGGTGGATAAAGACACATATCTTCAATTATTAAAGTCAGATTTGCTCAATTGAATGGTAGTGGGTGGGTGATTGGGTTATTGAAACAGACTGACTCATTGGACCCATGGCAGACTGATTACATTTTGGCCCACTCATTGGATGGATTAACTAGGGGATGTATATTTGACTCATTGTAGTAAAACCCACACATTGAAAACATGGACTAATGGATAAATGTGGATTTACTGCGGTCAAAATGTGGATTTATATATATATGGCCTTATCCATTGAGAACTCATTAATTGACTCATAGTCACAGACAAGAATTGGATGGCTAGTCAAATTGGTTGGATGTTTCATTTCCTGGCATCAGACTCATAGGGTGCATGTACGCAAGGATGTATAGTAGTCTAAAAGCACAGATCATTATATTACAAATCCTAAGAGATATATTACTAGTACAATTAGTCTTTTGCCATCTAAAGAGAAATATTTTAAAGGCCTATTTAAGTTTCCTGGATTATTAATGCACCTGATCTAAATTGACACCCCTGAAAATCCCTACTAAAATTAGAATAACATTCATAATTTGTTTTGGCCAATCACAGGCAGCTATACATTTTAATACAATGTAAAATTCTATGATGGAAATTTGTACAGGAATCATGGATGTGTAGTACCCTGTAGAAGGAAGTAGGAGGAGTCAGACACTGATCTGTAGAACTCTGCATTGAGCTGTTGCTGGCTTGAAGTTTAGTAAGGAGTTAAAATCCATTTTTGAATGCAGTGTTTCTATTGGTAGGTACACTGTGCCTATATAAGCAGCTCTGGGGGTGTGGTAAACCAGTTTTATTTTTAAATAAAATCTGTATATGTATAGAATGACTCAATGTAATGTGTGTGTCTGATATAAGCAGCAGGTGTTAGATCTGAAAAAGGGAAGAATTGGGAAACTTACATATACAGAGCTGAAATATATATACACTTATACTGGACCTCTTAACATTTTAGAGAAACACACATAGGATATCCCATCATATATAATGCATGTGGCCAAGCTGACTCCTGCAGACACAGAGAACATGCACGGAAGGACCCTTGTAATCCTGATATGTTATACTTGACACCAACATGTATGGGCACAGTTAATACAATCTTGTATTTTGGATTAATATCAGTTTGTCTGCTGTGACACAGTTGTAGGATAGCCATATGTCTGTATGTCTATTGCTTATGTATAAATATCCTCTACTACCTCTACTTGGAAGCCATGGATTTGCTACCTTTCTGTAAAGTTGTTCTTCCTCAGGGAGTCATCAGGTGTTTAATGCTACAGTGTCCCTGTTGCCTCCATTGGCGCTGCATGTCTAAGCCCCCAAATATACTGTCTCTTCTCATATTTTACAGTTCCTATAAGGATATATATGTGCATCCCCCTCCCCCCTTTCAATTTAGTGCTGAAGGTAACATTAATCTCCATTTGTCCTCTGGACCAGGCTTCCCCTCTATGATCCGTGAGATTAAACACACACAGAACTGGTAATCACCTCATAAACTGCTTACAAACCAGCAATATTTACATAATACAATGCACTCTGGCAGAGCTGGGAGGGGATCACACCCAAGAGGGATTAATATGATGTGCATCGTCTTTTAGTGATCCCCCCTCACCATTAAATGAGATGTCTGCGCAAGACGGGGAGTTAAATACAATATATCAGTGGGGGCTTGTTATTAAAGGCCAAGGGGGCTGAGGAAAGGAACAGATGATATTTATCTGCTAGAAATCTGCGGCCAGACTAACTGTAAAATGCTGGCAATGTGAAGACACAGACTGATCCTATTAGTAGTGGGGTCTTATCTCAAGATAAGCTCTATTGCTGTGCCACTACTGGGGGCTGCTGAAGGGTGCAGTGTTTGTGCCAAGAGGAGGGGGCTCAGCGGGAAGATAGGGGATTTAAAGGGCACTGCATAGCTGGTGTGCCCTTCATTAGTTTCTCACTTAGGGGGTCCGAGTGCAGCTTGGAGTTCTATTCCTCCTCCGTTTATCCCCCTCCATGCAGACCATGTGCAGTGTCTTGCAGAGACAAAGATGGGGGTCTCTTAACATGTGAGTAACGGGCAAGGGTGGGATTGTAGTCATCTGCAACTTTATTTAGTACATTATTAAAAGTTTAAGTTAATGACACTTTTGATTCTAAATGTGTCAAATTTATTATTAAAGTTGAGGAATGCGCCCCAAACTTACTGGATGCATTCTGATATAAAAAAAGCACTGAACACCCAATTTAAAATGTGTTTAGATTTTTTCTTTAATTGAAGCATATTTCACTCTATTATAAGAGCGTTTATGTAACCTAGTTAATCCTTCAACTGACTGTCTCTCTACAGAGAGTGTGTCTGTAGGACCAACAATAACAAGCTCCCTACAGCTGTTTGTGTATTCTTATTTTCTTTGCATGCTAACATACAACCATAAAAGCTTTGTATAGAATATATATAGAGTGAACTTGTAATTTATTATTACTTCCCACCCGACGGCCTGTCTTCATAAGCTCGGTATATTGGCAGGCGCAGCTGACCTGGAGATAACCCTCAAGGTTGTAAAACAGCAGAAAAAATGAAAAATGTTGTTCCAACTTTTCCACTTAGTTTTGACTGCTCTATATGATGATAATCATGAATTCAGAGTACCTTTTAAAAAGGGTTTTATTTGCAGATGACCCATCTTGGGATTTGAACTAGCATCTCCTCCGTCCTAAGAAGCACCACTTTGTGCAAAGCTGATCCATGTACAGAAACATTTGAGAATAGGGGATTTTTGCACTCATTTTGCCCAGCGCAGAGTACAGATAATGCTTTGTATCTCCAATAATTCTGGTTTCATACAAAAATTAAAGTCGTTTTGAGATGTCAGCCTCCTGTTAAAGGTCCATGGAAATGTTTTTTCTCTTTGTTGCAAGAGAAAGTGAGTGTTTGATAATGTTTCATGCAAAAAATAACTATTCTAGTGTTCTAATGTTCCACGTCCCATTAAATACAGAAATACATTTATGTTTTTGCCATAACACTGCCACAGTAGTGATGAAAGATTATGTGCATTGAAAGCTGTGTTTTGTGTCATATATTGAGTGTGAGTGAGATTTTGCAGAGATTTTGTCTCGTATGATTACATTTTATTTCATAATATGCATGAACTCTACAGAGTTCAAACTCGATTTTTTATGGATCACTATCACTTAATGCAGATGTTAGATTAAGAATTATATCTGCTGCTTTGTTGGCTGCTCAGCACTGTAAGATTTTGGCTGCTGCAAAGGCGTTTTAGGACCCTCTAACTGCGTAGGGGACAAGAATCCATCCCAGCGTCCCTTACCATGAAATATTATATCTATAATTACTGGAAGGGGAAAAATTCTCCTTGCCATGCCTGATAACCTCACAGAAATAATAATGATTTAGAGCTCTCTATCCAGTGATCTCAAAGCAATTGATAGGAGTTGTTCTTTGCCAGTTTTAATTGGCCCTCATTAAATTTACTTCACATCCTCAGCCATGCTGGGATTTAAAACTGCAGGATTTGGGGTTACTCGGATGTTACGAGGTGGGGCTTTTAATGACCGAGGCATTTGTCCATTAAGGAAGATTCATTTGTTAAAACAGTATATCTATGTATTTTAATATTTAAGCGTTATCATATGTAGCAATATATATGAAAGAGTACAGTGCCCTTGTACCTTGATTTTCTAAGGAACAACTTAGAAGGATTCTGCTTTTTTTTCTTGCATCTGAAAGGGGGTATTGGATATTGTACCAATATGTGTTTTATATTTTCAAATAATGCAGAAAAAAATCTGATGCAAATATTTAGCTAATTAGGGGCTTACCCCTGTCAGCCAATGAGCAGTATTATAGATGTATGAGCCATACCTATCTGCCAATGACATCTATAGACATACAAATGCTCGTGCACTTCCTGTTAGTTTCAATGACGTTTGAAACAGGTTTTACTTAACACAACTTTGGTAGTGTTTAAAGCATACTATTTTAAATGCATGAAATAAACTAAACGGGAATAAACAGCAGGCCCCTGGCCTGCAACCCTAGCCTGTTGCAAATGTGTTGGGGGTCTCAGGGGGCATGAAAGGTTGGGCAGGGGTGCAGCCATGGGCAACTGAGATGAATGAGGGTGAGAATGATCATTGTGAGTGGGGGGGAAATCAAGGGGAGATGGGGAATAAACAGCAGACCCCTGGCCTGCAACCCTAGCCTGTTGCAAATGTGTTGGGGGTCTCAGGGGGCATGAAAGGTTGGGCAGGGGTGCAGCAATGGGCAACTGAGATGAATGAGGGTGAGAATGATCATTGTGAGTGGGGGGAAAATCAAGGGGAGATGGGAAATAAACAGCAAGCCCCTGACCTGCAACCCTAGCCTGCTCCACAACAGAGGCCAACCATGCAAGGCCCGCAATCTGATAACTAGACCCAACTAACTAGTTAAAGGGAGGTGATGGGGTATATATAAACAAGCCCCCCAGCTAGGTCAAACCCCCCAATCTTTTAACTCTGTGCTGCCGTGGGGTTTCTATATTATTAGTTTCTAGCTGCATAAGAATATTATTTTTAGCTGTATTTTTTATTACATAATTGTTAAAACCACACACTATCAATTTACCTCTCAGTATTTTCAATAAATAATCTTGCAAGTTTCAGTATTGTTATATATTCTTCCTTCAACAATTTTGTTTGATATCTTAATAAAGTATTATCTAAATATTGCTTTATATCACATATGTTTGTAATAGTTTTGTTATAGTTATGTTTTAAGTGGGTTAGAAACTCTTCAGTGAATGGCATATTTATTAAATTATATGTAACATACAGATTATTATTACATTCTTCTATTATTGCAGCTATGGAACACAGTTAAAGTGACTGTTTAAAGATTTTTTTGTTTTATATGAATGTTTTAACTAGTTGCCATAATTAATTGTATCCTCGTTAATTTGGTTGTGATGCAAAGGGTACCCTTCACTTAAGAAACTCCCAGAGTAACATATTCTCATCTTCTGGCACCTCCCCCATTCTTCCTGTTCTTCCTCATGGGTGCTGAGATCTTAAACAGCTATGACCTAAATCCAAATCTACAGTGGAGGGGCTTCATACTAAAAGTATCTCAGGCTGTTGAGAAACACAACATGTAAGTGTTCTTCTTAGGAGACAATGTAGGTGTGGCTTTAGGTCATATCTGTTCAAGATTTCAGCGCCCATGAGGAAAAACAGGAAGAAAGTGGGAGGTGCCAGTTGAAAATCTGATACTCTGGGAGTTTCTTAGATGTTAGTGAAGGGAATGGAATATGTTGGCACTTTGTAAATAAAGAATAATACAAATAATTATAATGATAACATTATTTAAAACATTACTATACAAGATAACATATTTCACTAAAGAACCCCTTAATTGTGCAAACATTTTGGATTTTTTAATTGCAGTATTGTTTCCATGTCAGCTTAGTCCTCATGCACAGAATATTAGACCATATATATCTACCATGGAATTAGAAATTACTCAATAAATATGTCAGATCTCTAAGAAAAGTATTATCATTTGTCTTCTAGCTCCATATATGTTTTGAATTATTGCTGTAGTGCTTGCTTGGGGATGTTGAGCCCCATTGACAGTAGCCTGTTTTCTGTCCTATCACAGCCGTGAGAACGAACTTTCCAGTATCATCTCCAACCTTCATCAGAGCCATCAGCTCGTAATGCCTGAGAACCAGAACAAGAGAAACAGCCACCAGCTCAGCTTTCCATCTGCAGGTGAGGCCCCTGCTTGCTCCTCTCACCCAAATGATGTGTACTCCTCCATCTTCGCTCTTGCTACTTGAATAGAAAATGCATACAAAGGGCTTGCAGCAAATTAATCGTTATCTCGATAATATTGGTGAAATACTAATTTACTTGTTTACACACATATCACCTTTGGCATCTCGTAGACATTGGGGGATATTAATTAAGGGTAGTTTAAAAAAATGGAGTTACCAAAAGGAACACATTTGTGGTCATATAATACAACTAATGTTGTTTATTTGGTTACTGATTAGCAATAAAATCAGTATTTAAAAAAAAAATACTGTAAATTCAATTTCAGTTTGAACTTTTGGGGACTTGCATAGCAGTTTCTCTCCACCCCTATTTGATGTTCGGGGCGGAAGAAGATCTGCACTTAATTTGTTGCTGACCACTGGAGAGTTATAGGCAGATAAAAACTCCAATCAGGACAGCTTCCTGTGCAGGTTCTCCCACCTTCTACTAAACATATCTACTAAAGTCTAAATAACAATGTGTAAGCATATGTTTTAAACGCTACTGATTTTATGGCTCATCAGTTATTAAATAAATTATTCCGTATGGTATCAGCATTACATTGGTCCATACCAAATTAGTTTTTCATGTTATGTGAATTATTTATTAAACGATGTATACAATATAAAAGTTAGTTGAGTTAATATCTCTAATATTATCTCCCTGTATTAATAAATGAATATGGTATACAAATAACAGTCTGCACTGGGATATATTGGGATATATATAAAGTGTAGAGGTATCTTGATAAACCATGGAAATAAGATCCAATATTGCTATCGGCGCAACAGCAGAACTTGCCTTGCTTGTTTATCACTTTTACTATATGGGCAACAATTTCACACATATACTTTACAGTTAGACGCAGGATAGTCATCCACAATCAGAATAGCTCATAACTGCTAATGCTAAGAACTGATAAATTGGCAAAATTACCATATAACTCGAAAACCGTGTTAGCTGTTTTAAACAAATAATATCCATGCTCACATGCTCATCTAACATTATTCAGACTTTCTTTCCACAACTGGTTCCTATAAATATTACGTTCTGGGATAAGTTTACAAGATATGTTATTGTGCAGGGCAAAAGGTGCTTAAACCAGTAAATATTCAAATCTGCTATTGGGTGGAATTATTTTCAGTGGGTGGCTGTGTATATAAAACCGTGGACAATGTAATTAGCCTCCCTCCTTTATGGCTGAAAGCAGATTTGGCTGTGCATGGATTCTCTTATTTTAAATGGTGGCATCTTATTTTTAGATTTCTATTAGCTTTTTCTACTATGACCTCATTGCACTGCTTATTTTTCTGTGATCAGATGTGATATGAATAATATGTATACAGACTCATCACCTGTATGTTGTGCTGCTGTTCTTTACCCATACGGCATTCTTTTGTAAATGTATAACTTTACGGATTAATGACATTGAAGGAGTTAATACCAGTGCCTGCCTTCCCACAAGCTGACAAGCCTGACAGTATGGATGACTGTTTATTTCATGCGTCCAGTCACATTTTATTTCCCCGTCTGAAATATTGGTTCTCTACGGACTGCTGCACAAAGTCACACAGAGGTCTTAAACCCAGATCTCCGGGTGACATTAGGATCATAAGTCCTAGCTATGAAAGCTGTGGGTTTATAGTTGGGGAGGCGAGGCCAGAGGGAAGCAGGAGAAGCAGCGAGAGCTGATAATATCTAATTGCTATATTGATCTGTCTCGGAGCCAGCATGAGAGCCTGGGGGTGATTGAGATGTGTATCCCCTTCCGAATCAGATACTGGGAACCGGCTGAAATTATTCAGCAACCTTAACCCCAACACTGCCCCAGTACTTGCAGAATAAAGGGCCAGTATTATTTTTACCCTGAGAGACCATTGAACATTTTATGTATAAATGCACAATCCAATAGTGTTCATTGATCTGCTCCGGAGAGCTTACACTTTAATCCCAGTGCAGACTGTGTGCTCTCATAGGCAGAACTCTCACTCCTTGTGTACAATTAGGTATTCTTATTATTATAGGTTTTAATTAGTTACACCCCTTCTGTACAGCACTATGGAACATTATTTTGTTTTAGAAATTAACCATAAGCCTAACAATTAAAGCGCTCACAGGCGGTCACTTTAATGCCTAAGCATAGTACATTTTTGTCCAAATTAGAGGAAAGGGGGGCCCAAAACACATAGACCTATGCATTTAACATATGTGCACTAATGTAAATTGTTCTGTAATAATCAATGGAAATGAAGGATATTGTAAGATTCAGCCTGTTGAAAATGATATTGGAATTAATATTGGATGGAATTGCCTTTGGATTATGGTGACGTCTTAGGTCTGTCACATTTATAAGTATAAGTGTTTAAGGCACAGGCTCATCTACCTGGGGAAGGGATAAAGTACTTGGCATAGCTTCTTAGCACTGAAACACTCAATGATCTCTAGGTGACCCTAAATGTCCTTCCCCTTTCATCACTAGCTACATCTACTAAAGTGTTGAACCTTAGGTGTGTTTATCACAGATTAAAGTTGGGACAATACTTGAACTCATTTGTTATTAAAAGTAGTGGAGTTGGATGATTTACTTTTATTATGGATATTATTAATATTATTATTAGTAACCTTTAGTTTAAAACTCCTAACATTTTACCCATTGCTATATATAAGGGGAAATATTTTAAAGAACTATCCTTAATTTCTAGTAATATTATCAGCATTTAGTTTGGTCGCTTTCAAAAAAATGATCCATCCGTAGAAGAAATCTCTATACCTAATTTCTGAGTATCTTCTTGTTTGCGAGCTATACTGATCAACTACTGCATACAATGTACTCATGTGCTTTCCAAATTCACAGTTGCTTTGAACAGGAGCAGAGTGCCCATATTTGTCATCAATGTAAAATGACACTTTATAGAATTACAAAATATCATTTTTTCTGCATGAATAAATAATGATCTAAATTCTTGCTTACATTCATTTTATCCTGGCATTCAAGTATGGCTTGCTGTAGGTACTGCTTCTTTCCTTTTCCAGCCTTACAATTTGTTTAGAAGCAGGCTTGGTTTGTCCACCATCATTATTACTTAATACCTCTGTCCAGGTCCTGATTGGCCAGTTCCAGGAATAAGCTGTTTGTCACAGAGAGGATGGAGATAGTATAGAATGTAATTTTACTAGACTTCAGATAACCAACAAATATCATATAATGTTGTAAATATGCCCTTTATGGAAAGTTTGTAATTATATCATCATTTGCACTATACAAATTTACATGCAATAAAAACACGAGAATTATGTGAAATATTTTGTTTATTTTTTCTAATTTTATTGAATTTTTATCCAAATTGTGTGCTAGAGTGTTAACGAGAACATAGTTTGAAGCTTTATAAGAAGATTGGTTGAAGGGTAAATGACAAGACATATTTAAACATAGAGAGTAGTAGAAGAGTAGTTCATGGCCCTATCCTGACCATCAGTCTAAGATATATGGTGCTTTTTTTCTGGTCACTGAAAAGCCTATAATCGCCCTGCTCAGACGCTTCATACTGAAAGAAACCTCGGAGATGTTTGAGACAATAGGAAAGGTGGTTAATGTGGTGTGTCATGGTCATGTGTGTACACATTCCCTTTACTTTACACCCTGTATAAGAAAATACTTATAAACAGATTTAAGATGTAGAATAACTATCTCCCATTCTCTATTATTCCACCACTGTATGACAAAAAGTTTCCATCGAATAGCATAGACGAGAGGTTTCCAAACATTGTTCCATAGACCATCTATATCTATGTAGGTGGCCCATGATAATCATTTATTTTACAAAAATATTATGAACCACATTTTAGTTAAAAGACATAAAAATTGTATCTGAATACAGATGTGCTTAGGTACTAGATGTTATGATTTATGTGTGCACTTTGTAGCATATTGAAGCCAGAAAAATCATAAGTTGATACCCAAAGACCCTCATCCGGTAGTTGGTCCTATTTCTTTTTGTTCTAGTTCTTAGAGGATACAACCCTTAAATTATAGAGTTTAAATAACCATTGTTATCTTCCAGAACCTAGGCTGAAGAAAAAATATTTTTTCCTGCCTTAGGTTTAATAGTAATTCTATTGCGAATATTTTAGTCGCAACATAAAATATTATAAACCTTATTGGAAAAAATATATTAAAAAAGTTTTGTCACGTGTGCTAGTACTTGGAGCCGAGATCTATAAATAAGTGTTTAA
Organism: Discoglossus pictus; assembly: GCA_027410445.1. Lineage (NCBI taxonomy): Eukaryota > Metazoa > Chordata > Amphibia > Anura > Alytidae > Discoglossus > Discoglossus pictus. The sequence goes on from CM050169.1 coordinate 140,298,317, forward strand.
AAACACCATCTCAGGTGGTCCTCCAAGACCCTGATCAATGTTTTGGTTGTTCATGGAAAAAGTGTGGGAGCCATTGCTATAGAAAATGTAATTGTTAACTCTAGTTTTCCGATTGTGTCTAGTAATTTGTAAATTGCTAAAAGGCTCAAGAAATATGTCAATTCAGTACATTTGATAAGGCTGTTTTTCTGATTACTTATTTCTATAATCCTATGATTATGTAGACAGGTAGATAGAAATAGGTTAATAATTTGCATGTTTAAGAAGATTGTGGGATTTGGGCTTAATGTTGAGATAAGAGAAGAAGGATAAATAATTTTCTAGATGAACCTGGATTGAGTTCTTTTCCTATTGGCCTCTATGATGTAAAGATGTAGGTGCACCAGGGAAAGGTTGTGTACGCAGAGTGTGTCTGTTATCTGTGGGAAGGATGAGATTAACAGGTGATAAGACTCAAGGTGCAGTGCTGGCTGGATCTCAAGGGTTTATCTGGAGAGAGAGGGGATGAGCTGAGCACAAGGCTTGGTTTAATCTTAATTGAAGAAGACACACAAAGGGATGAGGCAGCCCGGGCTTCCTGAGAAAGGCAGGCCAGAAAGCTGCAGGTTTGCACATTAAACACAGATTTGGAAGCCTCTTTAAGCGGCTCGAAGTGTCTCTGTAAAGAAACACAATCCTAGCCATCTACTTTAGCTAATTCACCCTGCACAGAGAGGGGGAGAGGGACACTGCACCTGGCCTCCCCTAAAACACATTCTTCTTGTGGATTTCTATGTATATATTACCAGTGAGCCCTTGCCTTTTGCTTTTACCTTTGGGGTAAGATATGTTACCACACAACACCTATTGTCTTTGTAATTTTGGGTACAGCAGGCAACATTAACGAACTACCTATACATATATATTAAAATATACATATGGTGGCCTTTTAAAAACAACTAATTAATAATGGATTAAGCCTATAGTTCTGATACTTTTTAGCTTTCTGCTCCCCAATGTATTCATAAACAGAGTTAATACACAACCAGATTACCTGGTCCCACAATGAGGATAGTCTGGAACAAACTGTATTTGTTTAATGTTGCATTAGGCTACCCTTGAGAATAAAAAACCTTAAGCCGAGAGCACCATTTGTCTTTAGTCTATTAATGGAGTAATACAGACTAATGGCAAACTTTGACACAAAGCCTGAACCATCGCCAATCTCAACTAGGAGAACATGCCAGGTTAACACAATCATTTACATGTGCACCTATTGGGTGATGTCCAATAAAATGGTGTCCTCCACCACAATGTTCTGTATATGCAATGTGTCAGTTTTCTATTTTAATCACCTTTAGCATTTTGCTGCTGAAAGAGAGTGAGCACATCCATATATTGGGTTGAACACCTCTTACATTTTGTATTGTAACAGTGTATGAATGTGCTTATATGTGTGTGTGTGTGTATATATATATATATATATATATATATATATATATATATATAGAGAGAGAGAGGGGGGGGGGGGGGGGAGAGATGGATAGGGAGAGCTGGTGCATATTAGTTAGCAGTATAACAACAGGTAAAAGAGAGGCCTTGCTCTAAATGTTTGCAATCAAGGCTATGCAAGGGTGAATGTCCATTGCAAAGACCAAAATGATTGTTGTCATGCAGTGTTTTCTTAGCTTTGTTTTTTTTTGTTGTATTGATCTTGTTTATGATCTAATTCCATATCTATCTATCTATCTATCTATCTATCTATCTATCTATCTATCTATCTATCTATCTATCTATCTATCTATCTATCTATCTATCTTTCTATCTATCTATCTATCTATCTATCTATCTATCTATCTATCTATCTTTCTATCTATCTATCTATCTATCTATCTATCTATCTATCTATCTCTATCTATCCACACACTTTATGTATTGTAACAAACAGTGTATACCTTTAGATTAGGGTTTGATAAATGAATACCACATATAGGAGCTGCAAGCTTACCTAGGAGTCTGTAAAACATTACTTAGGAGTCAGGGAATGGATGATGATGATAGATAGATAGATGTAGAATGAAAAAAGTTAGGAGCCAGATGTAAAATAAAGTTGTGGCTCCCAGTGCTTGGCAAGCCCTGCATTGATAGATTGTCAGCTTTTTGTACAAGGAAGCTTATATGTGAGAGTTGTTTGGATAACAGGAATGCTGGATTGCTGGATTCCCCTGGTCTGTGCATGTAGCTACACGGCAGGGCCAGTGTGAAAACACCTCACTGCACACAGGAAAGTAGAAGACAGAAGGGGGAACTTCACAGAGACAGACGATGCAATGAGACCGGACAGCCAAAGAGAAAGGGACATGGATAGCCACAAGAGACAGCGTAAGATACATAAAGTGTTGGGAGAGTGTTATTTAGTGAGTTTTGATAAACATTCTTGTTGAGTAAGAAACCAACATGTAAAGAGAGAGATATATGAAAAGTTTGTTTTGATAATAGAAAAATAATGTTTTTTAGACAGATAGTTTGTGACTATAACTTCATCTGAGAGACAGTAAGTGCTGAGAGAGTGCAGCGTACAGATAAGGAGAGGGCATTCAGATAGAAGCAGTCAGAGTTGGCAGTTCCTGCCCTCCTAATGGGATGGGTTAAGATTGGTGCTGACAGCAGACCTGTCTGAGTGAGGACTTATTAACGGCTTTGTGGTTAGATCCCTGAGGTTTGCACGGCTTTCAAGGTGCAGCTTCTATAAAGCGACTTTACAGAAGGCAAGACCTCTCCCTCTCATCGTCTTCCTGTGTCTGTCTCTCTGAAGCCCTCTTCAGGTCGGTAACTGAACCAGACTCCTCTGTATGTCTCTCTCTGTCTCTCTCTACACTCTTCCTCTGCCCGGCCCCCTGACCTCTTTAGTTTCACACCTTTACCCTCCCTTGCACTTGGACCAGTACTGCTGCCTGCATCAGGGGTAAGAAACAACCATTTGCACCCTCACCCTAGAGTTCTTTTTTATTAATTTTCTTGTTAATATTTAACCATGAAGTAAATTGAAGGCCTTTGATTTTATAAGAATTATGTTTTTCTACTTATGATGTGGTATTAGTTGTAATGTGGCGAGGTAAAAAAAGTAAAAGTAGCAGGCCTTCACATGAGCGCAACTTACTGCCACTTGTGCTGAGTGTAAGACCTGAATTGGGTTACATTGTGTGGGTTTTAGTATTACTAAACAGATAATAAATATGTTATAAATGTGATTAGATGTACATAATGAATGTATTAATAGAGTATATAAGTGGACAGGGTTCTAATGTGCGCATTACATGTGAGTATGTCAGCTGTCAATACGATATCTGCGAGTGCTTGTACCTTATAGGGCGGTTTCTTTAGTTTTTACGTACACTCATGGGTTAATTGTGCAACCGTTTTTTATTCTGATTCACCCCAGGTGAAAGTGTGCCGCTCCCACGCAGATCCACCCTCAGGCCGCAGGCAGCCGGACCCCCCAGCTTGTAATGGGGCTGGCCACACAGGAGGAGTGTTTTATATTGATTAGCATCCCTCTAGCTCTTTCTGGCGGTGACTCAAACACTTCCTGTATATTATTTACCACTGTATTTTAACTGTTGCATTTAAGATCTGATCATGTTTTTGGTAAATTTTACTATAAAAGTCTATACTAAATGTAAGATAATTATTATTTATATCTTTTATTTATAAAGCACATCATTTTACACAGTGCTGATACAAAATGAGCCCCTGAGAGCTGAGAGCTTACATTCTAAATATAAAACTAAATATTTTTTTCTAGATGTTATCTGTTTTTTTTTCATCATTAATCCCATTTTCTTAATTTGATTAACCCCTTCATGCTTTTCTATCCTTGCTAATTTAGTTATTGTTCCCTATGCCCTCTTTAGCACACATAGACTCTATTATTCACATCCTCTCTAACACCTCCGCTCCCTCCCATCCTCCCCCTGTGTGTTTCTTTCACTCCCCCCCTTCGCCTCCCACCCTGCTCTCCGTGGTCCTCAGGAAGAAGACAGTTTGAAAGCTTTCCGCTTTGCTCTGGGCAGAGTCTCCTCTCTCCGAGCCTATCAGCAGCGGAGCTCCAGCCCCAGTGGGGCTCGGCAAACATTAGATCAATAAGTTATTAGCACCATTCTGTCAGCTGTAATGTGGAGATTGATTGTGTGGGAGCCCTGGTTTGCTGGCTGCCACTTCCCCAGCCTGATGAAGATGACAGATTAAGGGAATAAGAGAAAGGAATTAAGAAGTCTGCCATCAGATATGTCACGGTCAGGAGAAGTGTTGGCCCCTTTGAGTGGTGGCTGGTGCCAAGTTCTAGCGCTTGCACTTTATGGCGCTTAACACTGTGATAGTCTCAGTGGAAGACCTCTCTATAGTCGCCGTGGTTAAGTGCTGCCTCATTAGCCGGGCAGAGGCAAGATATGCCGCAGCCTTATAATATGAGCTCCCGCAGCTATGTTTGCCCTGCAGGTTGCTCTTTAATAGCACAGAGAGTTGCAGCTAGAGCATGAAGAAAGGGAACACGGCGGGTAGAGAGAGCTAGTGAGATGAAGCAAGGAAAGAATCATAAAAGAGATACACAGAACAGAGAGGAGGTATCAACACGAGAAATCAAAACTAGGAGGTAACGCTTAAAAACAGACTGGGAAGAAGATTTGTGAGATGCTTGGTGCAGGTGGTTCTGGAAAATGGGTAGGGATACAAAATGGACAATATATACGTGATACTTAATACTCATAGGTATGCTAGTGTGATGAAGCAGCAATAAACCCACCAATATTATGTGGTATGGGCTTTTTTTCTATCCAGAGCAAAAGTATTTCACCATGTTTTTTGTTACCAAAAATTAAGATTGAAGTCTTTGGGAAATTCCAATGCGATTCTCACGTGTAAAATAACCTAGTCCCGTGTTCAATGCCAGAATTATTGGTGGTCTAGAATTCTTCTGGGTGATTGTTTCTTTGACCAAGTCTGATTATCAACTAGAACCTAATCACTGTTAATGGTTTTATACTAAAATGTTCTTTTTTCTTCACTTATATTGATACAGAAAAGTATAAGATATATTAATAAAGAATTATTTCATTAACTTTATTAAACTCTTACTAACTGTACTCAGCACTGTCCTGTTTGAACAGCACATAATGGAGGTCCCTGTCCCAGAGAGCTTACATTCTAAATGTGGTATAAAATAATTAGATATTCAGGGAGGTTTAACTGCAGCAGCGGGCAGAGTGGATCACAGTGATTGGCAAGTGCTGCCAAGGGGTACCAATTTATTGCACGTCTTCGGTTAAAGGATGTAGGTCTGTATCTCTGCCACATGCATCTGAAAGAAAGAAGAGCTTTCTACAGGGATCTTATAAAGCCTTATTAAAGTCCAGCAGATATATTTTAAACCCCAGTTTCTCTGATTGCACCTTTAAATCCAAGTCTGGAGCAGCCACATCCCTTGGAGAGGTTTATCCCTAATTGAATGCTTTCCCGTTTCTGCAATCTGTGCACCAACCTTTGGCTTATCTCTCAGGCAGCCATAAGGCTTACACAGTAACAAACACATAGGACTGCTGAACAACAACTTCTGCTAGGGTTCAGTGTGGGCATAATACATGCATGTGCAGCACTCCTGGGTAACAAGTGCTCCTGGTCATAGTGTATCTATAAGGGAACCACATTAGTTTTTTTTTAATTGAAGAGTGAAACCAACCTGTTTTATACATGTAAATTAACAAACAAGTATACTTTGTATTAAGGACATAGAGAGGGATGAGGGAGAGAAGGAGAGAGATGATGAGAGAGGGAAAGAGACAAGGAGAGGGGGGGGGGCAGGGAGTGAGAGAGGAGAGAGAAGAGGGAGAGAGAGGAAAAGAGAAGGAGAGGGGCAGAGAGAGGAGATGAGAGAGACAGAGAGAGAGGAGAGTGAAATAGAGGAAAAGAGAAGGAGAGGGGCAGAGAGAGGAGATGAGAGAGAGGAGAGTGAAATAGAGGAAAAGAGAAGGAGAGTGGCAGAGAGAGGAGATGAGAGAGACACAGAGAGAGGAGAGTGAAATAGAGGAAAAGAGAAGGAGAGGGGCAGAGAGAGGAGATGAGAGAGAGGAGAGTGAAATAGAGGAAAAGAGAAGGAGAGGGGCAGAGAGAGGAGATGAGAGAGACAGAGAGAGAGGATAGTGAGAGAGAGGAAAGGAGAAGGAGAGGGGCAGAGAGAGGAGATGAGAGAGAGAGGAGAGTGAGAGGGAGCAGAGAGAGACAGGGAGAGAGAGGGAGAGTGGCAGAGAGAGGAGAGGGAGACAGGGAGAGAGAAGAGTGAGAGGAAGCAGAGAGACAGAGACAGGGAGAGAGAAGAGGAAAAGAGAAGGAGAGGGACAGAGAGAGAGTAGAGAGAGAGACAGGGAGAGAGAGGAAAAGAGAGAGAAGGGCAGAGAGAAGTAGAGAGGAGGGAGAGAGAGAGAGAGAGAGAGAGAGAGAGAGAGAGACAGATTACTTTTTCATCCCTATGAAATATTTTTTTTTTTCCTGTCTCCTAAGTTTTAGATATTTTTCTCCACCCCTACATATATATAGGTATATGTGTGTGGGTATAAAGTTCAGTATCTGTGTCTTATGTATGGGTTAATATACTTCTCAATGTTGTTCTTGCATTGGTAGAGAGATGTTTCCCTGCTCTCCATGCAGTGATTTTTGCACCTTCTCCCTAGCTGTGCTCCATCTTACATACATTCACATGGCAGGCCATGGGCCAATTCCGTTTAAATTATCTCAGAGATACGGGCCATGGCTGCTGTAATCAACAGTGCTAAGCCACAACCTACCTCAATCCCACACACATCTGCTGTGCTGCGCGCCAATAAACACAGGCTGTTCAGATGGCTTGGGTGTGATATACACTCTATACAGGCATCAAGGTATGTGCAAGATATAATGACTGACGCTGTGGTGGGCTTCCATTGTATTTTATTTTGGATGCTTTAGATTTAATTTAGTGTATAGTTTAGAAATTAGTCGAAATTTTGGATTTTGATGACTGTAAGAGTAATGTATAGCCAGCCCCCATATAACTATATGTTCTGACTGTAGAGCATATGTCAGTGTATGTTTAAATGAATCATATTAAACAGTGTTAAAGTGACACAGCAAAGGTCCTAGTTATTGCAGAAATGAACAGTACAAATAACTATATTTACTTTTAGTTGTTATTAAAATGATGACTGAAAAGACTTCCCTCACTATAACGGTCCCTATCTAGGGCCATTAATTAACTGTCCCAGTGGGAGTTGATGAAGAAGATCATGACCAGTTAAAGTATCTGTGATAATTATTTGGGCGTACTCTTCTTCTTCATCACCCGTATTGTTAGAGGCAATTAATGCACTAGATAAAATAAGAGAGACAAAGAGGTTCCTTTTAGACCAGTGGCTCCCAAACCTCTCCTCAAGCTCTCCAGATACGTTGGGATTTCAATGTACCAGTGTGAGGAAGTTAGGTGCACCATTGCCTTTTGAATGCTAAATGCCATACCTGTGTTCACACATTGTCAAATTGAAATCCTGACCTCTCTGGGGAGCCCTGAGGAGAGGTTTGGGAGCCACTGTTTTAGATAATTCATACTTACAATGCCAAACTTTCAAGCTTGGTTATCCAACACTTCCATGCAAAATCTTTAATAACAACCAGTTGCAATTGTAATTATTTATATGAGTACTTTTCAGTTCTGCAATAACGGGGGCCTTTGCTGTGCCATGTATGAGTATACTGCGAATGTTTGCATGTATGTATGTGTTGACAGAACACTTGAGTGCACACGGAGAGTGTGTACATAATTCTAAGTTAGTTTGCCTTTTGAGTGTGTTTATTTTTGTGAGCGCAGGGGGTGAATGTGTCATTGTGCGCGTGTTTGTTTTTTGTGATGAGCGAGTGAGCATGTCTGTGTGTGGGTAGGACTTGGCGCGGCATACAAGCCTGTAGGTTCTTGCCTATCCCTGTTTGTAGGATTTCTGGCAAAGCACTTTCCTGAAGGTTGCATGGACGTGTGCCAGTGTTTGTGTGTGCAGCGAGCAGACTGTCTGTGACTTTGTACACTTTGCCCGTGCTTGTATGTCTGCACCGTGTCAGCACACAGGAACGTCTGCAGACTCTGTGAACTGTGCCGACCTGGCGTGATCCGCACACACTTACAGGTGACTGCCCAGAAATAAAAAAAAATGATGTGTCTGCCCAGAAAAACTGTTTATAATTTTTATTATGTGTTTTAGGTTTATTACCATGAGCGTAAAGGGATAATATATTTTTATTATGCTACTGTAAAGCAAAAAATAAAACTAATCTTTAAATGTATGACCTATTTGTGCAATTGTATGCTGTGCTTCCCACCTCCACTGTTGTTTCCTAATACTTTCGTGTCTCTGGGTACTTCTTGTTAAATAAGCCATGGAGATTGGCTCAGTAAAAGTTGTGTGTTTGCGTTGCTTAGTCATGTCTGACTCTCTATGACCTCATGGACTGCAACACACCATTCGATCCACTCTGTATTCATGGTAGAGACACTGGAGTGGGCTGAATAGTCAAAAGGTGGACATGGGTTTGAAAACAGGACCTCTGGCCTATATCCTCCAGACCTCTAAACCATTATTGCATTTTTTCTTTTTTTCTCCTAAAACCTCCATATCTCCATAAAAGTGTTAGTTAAGTGATAGCCTTTTGTAGGTATTATTCCCTGCATAATCTTTCATCCTGTGCTGTTCTGCCATTATATTACAATATTTCTGGGTGCACAAATAAAACATGGATTTCAGGCCTTGAATTCATTTTCACAGATATATCTGGAGCTTGGTGAATTGTGAGTTCAACTAAATGGCTATTGCAGCGGAGAATAAGCCTTGCTTATATGCTTTCCAAGAAGCTAAAAGCAGTGAAAGTTGAGACATGGAAGATAGTGAGATTATTATCCTTTATTTGTAACGCGCTAACATATTCTGTAGTGCTATATATGAGTTTAGCACAAGGCAAATACAAAATTAACACATTGGAGGGCCCTGTTTTTTAGCTTAAAATCAAACGTACATAAACCTTGTTACCAAAGCACCTTCAAATATTGAAAACCCGCAAACTTCCAGTCTAATGGAGATGGTCAGGACTACACCTAATTGCATATAATAGGTGGGAAATTAAAGGTGGTTTCTATTTTGAATAACTTATTTAAAACATTTTATCATTATTAATCTTAGCACTGAAATTATTGGACTATATGGTCCCTTCAAATTAAAAAAGGAGTATTGGGCTTTTCAAAGCTCTGTAACCTATGAAAAATGTTTTTATCCAAAAAACAAACATAATAAAACCAACACAGAGAAAAATCTGCTAATAAATGCTACTGAATATGTATTTTTTACACTAAAAACATCATTATCTGTTAGAACCAATCTACCATTTTGTAATTTGTATCTATTTGTCCATCTGCACATAGCAGTCCCCCTAAAAGTCTCCCAGACGGAGCACTTTGCTGAAGGAGGCTTGTGCCTGTAATGTGCTGCATCTTTAACAAGCCCTTGATAGATGAGAATGTGAAGCTTCCAATGACAGCCAATCTCTCGCTTCCTGCCGCGTGCAGCAGTATCAGGCTCCCAACCTCCCCCAGCCACATAATAGGAGGGTATTGATTGGAAATCTGTGCAGGGGGACGCTGTAATTGTATATTAGATATCTGCGTTGGCTCGTAGAGCTGCACTAATGCAAAAGAGTCTGACGTTTCCGTAGCATCCACAGGCAGAAGGGCAGAGAGAGGCAGAGAGAGAGAGACTGGCAGGCAGGGAAGGCGAGACAGCTGTGGGAGGCAGAGAGACAGCCAGGCAAATAGAGGACAGGCAAGGAATTGAGTACAACACGCCGATAAGGGTATAAGAAAGAGAGAGGCTGAGCAGAAATTCAGGCTCCTTCCCAGTAGCTGAACACAAGGGTATGAAAGCTGTGGAAACACACGGGGGACAGATGATGAACCTCAGTAAGAAATGAACCTGCATTCAATATTTTTTATAGCTTGGAGTCTTTTCATTGATCCTCTCTCTCTGTGTGAGCACAGGCTGATGTGCCACATAGGGATAGAGGAAAACTCAATTGTTTTAGGGGTACAGTGGGAAGAAATAGTTTTTTATGTTATTTATTTATTGATATGTTTTCATTTTCATTTTCTTTTACCACTTTGGTATAAGAGTTTGCTTACAAATGTGAAAAAAAAGTAAAATATAAGTTTTTGCCACATTTTCTCCTTATATTCTATTAATATGTTTTTAATGATATCTTCCTTTCTTTTCTGTTGCTCTCCCAGATGACTTTTTAGGTAAGAAGCGGGAATGCTCTCCAAACAGTAACAGCGAGTGTCCTCTGGAAAGCAAGAAAGCCAGAAGCGAATCTCCGAAGGGTGAGTGGCACCCCGTGTGCTCTCTTAAAAGCTAATTGGGGAGGGAGGGGGCTGGTGGGGTTTAGGGGTGGGCGTGGAGCAAGGGAGGGAAAGTTGTCAATGTGATGTGTCATGGAGTGTCATAGTGCAGCAGGAGGGGAGTGGGCCCCCTGAATGGATAAAAATGCCTCATTAGTCAACCCTTTCATGGTCATCAGGGACACAACTCCGCTAATGAGTTGCTCTGCGTGTTAATGAGGCAGCTAAAACTTTACGTGATGTCAGTCCAGACATTAAGCCATGAGCCAATCATTGCATTGCTGGCAGCGACGGATTAGAAGAGGAGGGGTAGTACCGAATATAGAGGATCTGCTTGCCAAATGTGGTCCTTGCAAGAACATATAGCTGCCAATCTAGTTTTGCTAGGGAACACATTGAGTTTCACAACTTCTGAGAGTGTGTGAGAAATCTATGTCATTTTGGCATCAAGCTCCAGTAAGCAAAATGTCATTAATCCTTCATATGCTACAATATGACTCTCATACTTGGTGTAGCTTGACAACATGGTAGCATCCAGTTAAAAATATGCACTGTGTACGACTTTTAGGATTTTCCTGTATTATCACCTTAGAAACTGGGCTTATAGTTCTTCAGGGGTAATTCATTTTAATTTGACGCTATTTTTGGCAGGAAATGGGTTTATTTAATTGCTATTTAACTCAATAGGATATATCCATTCCCTCAGATTCACAAAGTTTCACGGATGCTGCGTAGCAGGTCGAAATAATCCAATATTCCACCACAACCTCTCCAAAAGCACTTCACGGCTCATGCAATCTACCTCATTGAAAAAGTGCAGCCTGTTTTAATATATACGCCATGTAAATTAAATTCACTAGGCTTTATGAACATTGCCGAGGCTGTTGTGCAATTTCTGCATAGGAAATACAGTAACCTTAAACAATTTAACAGCCCCTGAGTGTTTTAGTGAATATATGAAAGTGTATCCCTGTGTACACGCTCACCCCTCCAGTCCATTTAAATGGTTAATAAGAATGGAGAACATTCCCATTGCAGCCTCAATGGGCTGTATGTGAGTTTTATGCTAGACTTTAAACATAAATAGATGCTGCCTTTGGTTTTCCCCAATACATATGCATAACTGATATTAAATTGACTGCCACATGTCCAGGGGATCACTGTAGCCCTTGCACTCGCTGAGGGACCACAACCCATTTCTTTAGAAGCCATCTTTCAGTGATAGGTTTTAAAGGCCACAGGAAAGCATCAGCACTCTGTGGTGGGCAGCTCAGTCCCACAAGGGCTTCCAACAGGCCAGTATTCCAATATCTCTCTACTTTTAACACAGGGGAATCAATCAGAATAAATGAGACTGAATAATTCATGTGTGTGAAATCAGAGAAAACCTGAGCATGCAAGCAGAGAGTTCCAGAGATCCTGGACTGTTGGTGACCCTCAAAGAAGTCTCCCACCACTGCTCTGCAGTAAGATTAAAAAAACTTTTCAGTAGCAAAATCTTGCATATAAATTGGATTTTTTGCTATCCCTCAACTACTAGCTTGTATTAGTGTATCATTAGGGGCACAGTATTAAAGAGTTCTATACTGATATTGTTTACCAAAATGTTATTACTAGAGTTGGGCACCTTGGATCAATCAGATTAACTTTATCACACATTGCCACGAATGCTTCTAAAATAAGTGGAGGATTAGCACATTGAAGATGAGAGATACAGTATAATTTAACTTATAACAGGGGTAGGCAATGTCCTGCAGGGTTGAATATGGTCCTGGATTTCTGTATTTCCCTATTGAGTACAGGTTAGGCCATCACTACCTTGGACATTGTGATTGCCTCTTTTGTGCACATACAGGGAAATACTGAAATCCAGTTCTAATGAAATAAAAGTACAATAAAGCATCACCCAGATCCCCAGAACAACAACCAACAGTAAACAGAATTTGGTTGTAGATTTGTATAGCATTAAACCATTGTGTATAGGGCATCTGAAATGCCACCCTAAAAGTGTACGTACTGTAAGCATTGTTGTTTTTTTAATATATATATATTTTTTAATATAAAACGCTGAGGTTGGGTCTTGACGAAATACATGCTCCCTCACAGCATGGTTAATTACATTGTGCTGAGAGAAGGCAAGGGAAAAAATGAAGAGATGAAAAAAACATAGCAATTAATTCTCCAAGCTTCGGCTCTGTTCACGCTACCAAACAAAATTAATCAGAAATAATTAGTGTTTTTATTTTGGGAGTCTCGGTAGATTCCTTCCTTTGTTTTGAGGTCTCCTTGAATCTTTCTCATTATAGGAGTAGATTGCCATGGTGAATCGAGTTTGTGGCCTTGAAAGCGGAAATTCAGTTCTTTTTAACTCTTGGTGGTAATATCATCAGAATATTTAGATTTTGGGATTATAATGGCACTTTTGTGTCACCACTAGGGTGTATCAAACATTGCCAATTCATCTGGCAGCTGTTTAGTTAAACATTATATATATATATATATATATAGTAGACTGTTCTTTTGACAGGAATATGTACACGTCAAAACTTAATGACAAGGTTGGACTTTTAATGTTTTTTTTTAATGACTTTGGGGTTACAGATATCCATCCCTTTAAGTGAAATAGGTTGCACAAAACTGCTGTAATAAGTTGGGGTGGTCCCAGAAGCATTGTGTATGACTAGTCTATAGACTGACCCCTTGGGGAGCACATATAGGTTGTGGCAAGCCCCCCTTTCCCTAGAAGAACACATTACTGGATGAAAACTGGAACAAATGTAATTGCTTAGATAATGAAAAAAATGTAAAGCTCTTGGTAATTCAGCAGTAGGGTACTAGATCTTGAAGTGGTCACCATCTTTTCATTTTATACAAGCTATTATATCTCTGGTGAATGACTGGTGTGTGAAATTGAAGTTGTGTGCATTGTATGAGTCAAAGAACATCACCACAGCTAAGTGTTGTAACGTTTTCCCAGCATCCAAGGGGTTAACACGGCACAGACAGGAATATATCTCCCATTAGTCTTAGGTCTCCTGCACCCCGTAACATATCACTGAAGGAAAAGCTTGGCTGTCTATCCACTCCACGACCCACTCAACCTTTCAAGCTGCCGGGAAGACGGTGCAGGATCCGCTAATTGGCTGGTTATGAAAGCTGTAACTTCTGCCTCAGTCACCAGATAATTGTTCTCATTGTGAGCTGGAGGGGAAGACAGACAGACAGATGCTGCTGTCTGGTCTGCAAATTCCCTCTCTGGTGCCTGTAGGAGATTTGGCTGGATCAATGTCCAGTCCTTGGTCATATTAGCTTGTAATGACCAGAGCAGACACAGGAAAGCTGCAATGAACATGGTATTAGCAAGGGCTGAGTCCGCTCAAAGCTCCAGATCGGTTTTGTCTGGGCTATAACTAATTAATGACTTCTGTCCCAACCTTTTCTGTCTTTTGTAATGTACAAATATTAGTAGATTGCTCTCTTAACTCTAGCAGATTGCAAATCATTGTGTTAGCAAACGTAGAGACTTTCTGTTATAACTAAAAAAAAAAAAAAATCATATTTATCAAATAAACAATCCAAGTATAACATGCTAAAATATTTATTTAAAGTATTAAACACTGCATTGCACATTATTTCAGAATAAAGTATTAACTATTACAGAATATAGCAACTTTATCAAAGTATAGTGTCGATCTGTCAGAACGTCCATCATTTGAGTTTCAACATGTTTTTCTTAGCTATGAGTAAACTCATGGTGATATTTTTATGTAATGATCAAATAATAAGGTTTCCTTTGTTAAATAAGTATTTAAAAAAAAAAAAGTAAATTCAGTGCAGCTTTTACAATTTATATTTGAAATGAGCATAATAGCTTCCAGCAGGTGTTCTTCTCTCCACCCCTTGCTAGGTATCCAAAAAGAGGGTCTGGCCAAAGGTTGTTTGGAATTTTTTTTAAACAAATGAAACGATATTGTGTTAGCATTACAGCGGTCATTTATATATTGGAACAAAAAAATATTTTTATTAACTGAGTTTTGTTAATTGTACCTGTTCATTATGTCGGCTAAGTTTTGCTTCCATCTGTAGTCATTAGGAATGAGATATGTATATGTAAACCAGTGAGGCATATATTTTATGTTTATAAAGAGGCATTAAAGACTAAGTGTATCAAAAAAAATAATCTCCATTTAAAACAATGCAACACATTAATAATACATCATATGAGTGGCTTTGATGTATGACCTTTTCTGACCATACACAACTCTTTCATCTATGCCTTTGAGGTCAATGAAGACCAGAAGACCTGAGATCAGATATGTTCCCTCTAGCTTATGTACAGTGATAACCAATACTCTTGCAAAGCTAAACTAATCCTGAGTGAAACAGACTTATGTCAAGATCTGTAATTTGTAGGTCGCCCTAGGTAAATACCTTGAGGTAAAAAAGCGCATTACAGGTATTCTTTGACTATCTGTAATTATTGTATAACTACACTGGCAGGGAAAGCATTCTGAATAAAACAGTTATTTATACACAGAATTGAGCAATAAGGATGCTATTTCTCTTTTGCCTTGCAGAAAACTCCCAGACTCCTCTGCTGGAGGAGCCGTTGGCTCAAATGACCCCCGAAGAGCACTATAGGCGCATGATGTCAGCACTTAATGAACACGGAAGCTTTGAGGAACAGCAGCAGCGGCTCTACCAATTGGCAAACACCATGGCAGTGCCCACGCATAGTGGTAAGTGAACCAGTGAAGTTACTTAGAGCCTTCAATGAGGTGGGATTGTATGCAGATAAGAACCATCTTCAGTTCATTTGAAGACTAAAAAAAAGCAGTCCAACTTAACAGTAAGATTTTAATGGAATAACTAGTCTATCTTTTGGGCATTAGGCTCATAAATGGTCCAAAATGGAAGACACCAGTCCCAAGAAGAACTTACCCCAACATACATATATATGCTTCTGGCTTACAATGTCACTAATATTATTAGTTTGATACATACTTCACAAACATGAAGTTTTTCACAGTGATCATTTAATTCTAATTTACATTCATGCATTGGCTGGAACTAGTGACATGTAAACTTTCGTTGAAGTGTAACGTTATCAGGACAAAATATAGTAACAAAATGCGAAATTCTTAGAGATAGTTCTGTACATACACAGCTTTAGACAACAATTCCTCTTTAAAGTGGCAATAATAATTAATGAGAATAATATTAATGGTTCTTCCTTCCTTTCGAGGATGCTAAGCAGACTGGAGCTTTGCCACAAGTCCACCCCAAGGTGCCTGCATAAATACAGCCATATGAAAAAACACATTATCAATGCAGATGTGAGCATCATCCCACAGGGAAGCTGGAAGCCTACTGAACCTGCAGCCCAGTCTGGAGCATAAAAGCGCATTCTGTTTCATTTCAATGCAGCTGTTTTCGTAGGGACAGTGCTGTGGTTCAGAGAACAGATTTTAATAAATCAAGGCCACCGCGCGACTAACCCGTTAGGGCTTTGATTTATTAAAATCATTACTCTCAATCGTGACGGAGAGTCAAGGGGTGGCCTTGATTTATTAAAACATATCAACCAAAGGGGGATGGGGGAAGACAAGTTGCAGATTTTCTGATACCAGCAATATGGAAAAAGTTAATAATGAACATGAAAAACAAGCTCAAGTTGTAAAACGTACATTGGCAGAACCAAACATTTATATGGCCCACTGTTTGATAACCCTAAGCTAAGATGGGAATATGAAAAATACACCACATTTTGAATGTAGTCACTGCATTGTTACTTGGCTGCCAAAAAGGTTGCTTTTGACCTCAGTCTGCATTTGCAGCGCCCTTGCCCAGAAAGATCCAAAATAACACATTGAAACACAGACAGGTCGGAGCCAAAAAATTATCCAAGTCATTAGCTTAAAGTATGAAATAAATGAACAGCCAATCTTCAGGATACAGATACCGACATGTTTTACTAGCGGTTTGCTATCAGATTACATCAATATAGGAGTTAGTGGGTAGTGGGTACCAGGTACAATGTACACTACTAAATTAATATACAAATTACAAGGCTTTCTGATGGAAGTTCAGTTTTTGTGTGTGTTTTGTGACTGAATACATTCTGCATGTATTGCTAATAAACAAAAAATAAATACATTTCAAATAAAAAAGAAAGATTAAATCAGTTTTGTGCAAAATATATAAAACTGGGCTCATCAAACCATCCCCACTCCAATCTCTGGCAGTGAAGGGGTTATTCTTCTGCCTCTGTTTCTCTCTGTCGTGCTACCAATGCAGATCCATGAACATTTTCTCTCGCCGCTTTCTCCTGCCTGATATTAATCCTGCCTCCTGATCCTAGCTTTACCCACAGCCCCTTGGGTTTACTCTGCCACTCCATATGAGTTCCCAGCTGTCACATCGGACAGCCCAGAGCACTGCAGGTCCAAGAGCAGAGAGTGGACGCAGCAGGAGACAGAGTCAAGGGGCAGCTCCTGAAGCTGTCAGTGGCAGAGAAGAGGTTAATTAGATGTCAGCAGAAATAGCAATCTGGGCATACATGTTGGCAGGTTATGGCTCCATGCGGCCCCCCTTTTCAGTGTACTGAGTGCATTGCATCTATAAGAACTATCTATGTATAATCATAGTGGCCTGACATGGATGGCTCATTCAAGAGTTAATTACTTGCTTTTAAAACTTATTTTTAACTAGTAGCTCATCATAACCTCACAAATCCACATTTACTTTTGTAATATCCATTTTCCTTGACAAGAATATTTTTTAGTTAACTTGATAATTGATTTATTTGTATCTATTTATTAGGTGTATTGAAAAACTAAAGAGTATTACAAGTAATATTTTGAGTATTTTATTTTACTTTTCAATTATTTGCACGCTAAAGTCCTGGCTTCCTATGATTCTAAGAAGTTGAAAAGGGTTTCTGAGATGCCGATGGCTAGTTTTCTATTCACATGCCCATGGAAGTTGTAATTACTTTAGTGGGAGTATCTAATTTCCCAATAGAGCTTCATAACTCAGCTGGTGCAGAGCCCTGCCACGCCCTAATTAGAGATCGTCAGGAGACCTTAATAATGTTTCAAGTGGGATTAGCGAAGGGATTAAGCGCTTGATTTCTTACCCATTTTCCAAGAAACAAAACTAATCCTCCTCTTTTAATTAATTCCATCCCAGACAAATATTTGATTTTGTCTACCCATCATTAATCAATTTCTATGTTATTCTACTCAAAGTTTCTACTATATAGGCTCCATAGAATAACACAAAGTAGAGTTGTTTGCTCTGTGTGTCTTTTAACAACCAAACACGTTATCTTCTCATGTCATATCTAATTCCTTCTGTCTGGTTTTGTGTGCCTATGCAATGCTCTGATGCCACTGCCCATGCCATCTGTGGGCATCTTTCACTTCATTCACATAAGGTGGCATTGCACCTGTCTGCTTTTTATACCTTGTCTAGATCCAGTTGGCTCTGAACCCGGAAATGGCGGTGGTTGCTCTGTTGCAAGCCACAATCGAAAATGGGGGGGGGGGGGGGGGGGATGATAGGAAACGATTGAAGGAAGGAAGCTTGAGGTGGGCAAGAAACAAACAAAAAAAAACTATCACTTACATCTCTCAACCTCAAAGAAGCCATTCAGTGTCAGCATTTACTGCAACACAATTCTCTAGTCTTGTAAAGACAAAAAATGGCTAGTAGATTTTACCCATGCTCTTTTTGGTTAGCATTAGTTAAAGGGGACTGGCATGTTTTATACATTGTACTTTTCTCTACAGTAAATCATTTGTGAGATACTCAGCATTGTTTAGCTCCATAAGCTAATGTGTAACTCATCCTGCTTGATAAGTGTGCAGGAGGGGATCTAACTGTATGAGTAATAACATTTAGGCACATTTTTTTGCCACCAAAACAAGCAGACTGTCTTAATAATTAGCACATCAAAACAGCTAATTAGTTTTTCTCAGGAATGTTTTACTTGAGGTGTAGCTTGTTTTTATGTTTTTAATGATTTTCTTTAAAAACAATCTGATTTGGGGGTGACAGAGTCCCTTTAAAGCAGCACAGAGGTAGCTGCAGAGCAAAGTGTTTGCGTCTTCTCTAGCTTGACCTCTTAAGGTAGACATGGGGCCTCATTCAAATGCGATTTGGCCAATTTAATAGGGCTCTAAATAAGCACATAGCATTTTTTTTATTTTTTTTACAAAAGTTTTTAGTTAGTGAGGACCTTGCTTTTGGATAGAAGTTCACTAACTAAAAACTTCTGTATATATATGCTATGTGCTTACTTGATGATCATTAAATCAGTTAACAGTTGGTTGGTTTCTGAATGATGGTAATCAGTAAGATCATTGTAAATTTACAATAACTTCCAAAGGTTTCCTTTTACTTTTTATCAGGGAGAATTAAAACAATATTACAGTGGAAAGGTTAAGTTAAAGTTATATAGAAGTTTAATGAATTACGAATGCATCTGATAGAGGAGAATCAGTAGTGTATGCAAACATTTTTTTTACCCTAAAGTTTTCTGGCAGTTAATTTTGAGAAGGAATGTACCTGAAAATCCAAGCTAAATTACCATAAAATGCATCATGTGCTGTGGCCAATCAGAGGCAGCTACAACATTGTTGCAATGTTTGGGGAGTCAGTCTCTTCAGCAAAGCATCATGGGATGTGTAGTTTTTTGGTCCCACCAGAAGGAAGCAGCTCTGGATTTTTGCACTGTGCTGCTGTTGGCTTGAACGTTAGTATAGGGTTAAAAAACATACTTGAATGCAGTTTTTCTATTGGTTAGTACGAGGTGCCTATGTAACAACTCTGGGGGTGTTTTGAAATCAAATTCTTTTTTGTTAAATAAATATGTTTGTGTACAGAATGGCTGTTTGTGATATATTCAGTATATATTAGATTAGGAAAAGTTAAAACAGGGAAACTTCCATACACCTCTAAGCTTTCAAAATAAAGGATCACTCATTTTTTCATGCCAAAAAACAAACGTTGTAATGTTTAAATCCACTTCATTTAAATTCATGACGGAAACACAGGACAGTGTCCCTTTAGTAATGTATTCTACACAGCGTAGGCCTTTGTGCAGTATGTATGAAGAAAGCATGTTAATAAGAAATGATGCAGAGCGAGCGTAGACCTGATTTGTATCTCTAGGTGGTCAGACACAATTCCAGATTTCCTTGATGGGTCCTCTCATCCCCTCCCTCATTTCTGACTTGTGTTCAAGAAGCCGCCAGCTCTGACAGAGTGCAACACCCCCTGGCACTGCCAAACACAGCAGCCGGGAAGCCACCCCCAGGCTGAGCTGCCATATCTCATCTACACTGTGCATGTCACAGACTGCAGGGAATCCAGGAGAGCGCGTAACCCAGAGCATGCAAAGCCTGGATCAGTGGCAGACACACACAGCCCAACTCAAAGCTCTCCCTCCAGGCAACATGAGCAGGAACCCAGCAAGGCGGTAAAGCAAGTGGGTGTCACGGCTACCAGAGAGACCTGATAATGCCACAGCAATATTGCTAAACCAAATAGTAAGCAAAACATGTATTCAAAAGGTTTTAAACAATTTATTGGCCTGAAAGTGCTAGTTGTAATTGTCATTAAATGAAAAAAAAGGTTTCTTGATTTCACTAGGAATATAATAGACCTGTGTATCTCTTTACTTTTATATACATTGTTTTATTAAGAAGTGCTTAAAAGTTATTTTTTCTGCCTAAAATCATAAATTGTGTACTTGTTTGGGTCTGTCGTCTGTAGCGCATGCAGCTCATGAATACACAGAGTGTTAAGTGCAATGTTTCAAATAAACCAGTCAGTGGCCTCTCACAAGCAGCATTGGTTACTATGAGACAATGCACACCCTATACTTATACGTACACAGTCTTAATGAGCTGCAGAGGGGAGAAACCAACTAGGAACTATTCTATCAGGGGAAAAAAGCAGAGCTTTTAAGCACTTAATATAATAAAACCTACAAAAGTAAACAGATACATAGATTCATAGCGAAATCCAGACACCTTAAATGTCCCTTTAATAAAATTCCTTTTTAATGATTTATAATAATAATATTTAATATTAAAATCGCTTTCAAAGATTAAAGTGGCATCCTCCACTTGAGCTGATAGTCTCCGAGTACTGCATTGCAGTGAAAAAGTATTTAATTTTCCACAATGTTGTTTGTGAATTGTTGTATACCAACAATATCAGTCCGAATATACATTTGAAGTGTTGACGCAATCATATTGTAATGAAACTTCTTCAGGAACACTTAGGGTTAAAGCTTCTAGGTGCTCTGTCTGAGCAGAATATATAGTCTTGGCTGAGCTCCATTTTCCAGGTATACAGTGTTACTTAGATTGAATATATATAATTATAATTACTTATACAAAATAATGAGCACAGGGCAGACTTATAATCTAAGGTATAGTGAGTGGTAAGAGATTTGATATGGGTAATGTCTCTATTACTAATATACTATATGTATATACAGGAGAGTATGTGGATAAGTACCTCTAAGGTATGAATATATTACCAATATCACCATGTATCATATGGCCAGGCATGGAGTAAACTGGACAGTCATTTGTGAGCAAGCTCTGCATGGTGAGGATTAGCTCAGTGTCTCAGAGAGGACGGAGGCCTATCTGGGTACTGGACCTAACAGACCAGCTTCCGAATTATTTTGCCCACATCCTTCCTGCCTAAATAGCTGTTACATCTGCAGTATCTGTGTTATCCTGAGTACATGATCATTTTGTAACCAATGAAACAGTAATTGTCTATCCTTCATGGTGAGGCTCGGTATTGTTTTCCCCTCTACGTCCACACCATATAGTGGCCTTGATTTTACACTTAAGGAGTGGAGCATAGACCTCCTCACCGCCCCCTCACACCCCCTCACTGTGGGGGACTCAGTATATTGCTTACGTTTACTTGAAAGACTCAGTGTTCCAGCTCTGTGGCATGTGGTTTTGATTGTGCAGCAGAGACAGAGAGAAAAAGCAGGGCTAGGGACACACTCCTAAGCAGAGACATAGCTGGACAGAACAAAAGAGTGCAAGAGATGGAGAGGAGCGCTGAGATAGAGCGAGAGGATCAGGCAGAGCAATCAGGTACAGATGTCAGGTACCAAGGGATGAGGCAGGGGAAGGAGATGGAATATGGGAAGCAGTAACATTCCTTGCATTGAATAGGGAATACATGATTGCAGATTGTTTGGTGGTTTGCTCTGTGTGCTTTTTTTGACAGGTTCTTTATTCTTCCTTTCCCTGCAGATCTGCTCCGTGCCCGCCAAGAAGTGGCAGCTGCTGTGGTGAGAAACCCAGGAGCAATGGAAGCTCATATCCCCTCATCAAGTAACTCGTCAAGTCAGAGGAGGAAGCAGGGCCTTCCACAGCATCGAGACACCTCCCACTTCACAGACAGGTAATGCAGCAAGCAGCTGAAAAACACACAGGGGTCCAAGTGTGTGCTTGCTTCACATTGTATTTCTATAGTGTCATGTAATCTTGTCCCCAAGAGCTTACAATTCACTATAAGCAGTTTACATTCAAGCTTCTCATTACATTCTGTTACAATGATATGAGAAGAGAATCTGTTCACTAGCTGAAAAGTGTCAGACTTCTCACGCACTCTCAATAGCACACTCAGGTTCTTATAAGTCCTAAACTGGCACTTACTAGTGGAGTAGGTATATATGTGCCATTAATACTAATGCCCACATTCTCATATGATACTAATCCTAAAAATTATAGGCCCTCATTCAATTGCGATTTGGCTAAATAAGCACATAACATATTTTTTTTAAATACGTTTTTAGTTAGTAAGCATCTATTTAAAAGCAAGGTTTTCACTAACTAAAAACTTCTTTAAAAAAAATATGTTATGTGCTTATTTGGAGCTCTATTCAATTGGCCAAATCGCAATTGAATGAGGCCCATAGTATCTAACTTCAGAAATACTCAGAAAAGATAATAAAGTAAAAAAATAAAAAAATACACAATTTAGGAGTGAGCTTATGTTTTATGTTGTCCTGCCAGAGAATGGTTTAAATATAGTCCCATTTAGTCTCCCCATTTTATATTCCTAAAAACTTGATTAAAGGATACTAGCACCCCAGTGGGTTTCATCTTTAAAAACTAATTATAAATAGTACTAGTCATTTTTCTTTACAGTAAATCATTCCTGACTTATTAAGCATTTTCTTTGCAGATCCTTCATCCTAGTGTAGATCATTACGCTAATTATTTTCCTTATCACCCTAACTGTGACTGTTAATTATAGGTCCTAGCTAAGGAGAGCGGGTGTTAGATAATCTATGCTTAAAATACCCACCTTTGAACCTGAGTTATCTGTGACTTTTCCACCATTAAAAAACAACAGCAACCAATTGTAATTATATTTATTTTTATATGTATTTTGAATTTTTTGGATAACTGGGGGATTTGCTGCGTCAGTTTATCAATGATGAAGCTCATTGATATAGTGGTATGTTTGGGATCAGCATGTGCAGTAGGATCACATTAGCCATGACAGTGTTGTGGGAACAGGAGTTAGTGAAGGGTCTTGCACTTTGGCTAACCCTTCCCATGGTGGTGAAAGCTGCAGACTCAGACACGCCAGGGTTGTGGGGATTGCATGGTTCCTGTCCAGCATAACTCCAGGAAAACCTCCCAACCTCTGTGTGGCCTGGACGTCTTCCAGACAAATAGATGAAGAAAATATGTTAGGGTGGGAGAATGACAGAGAGATGGAGCAAATGTGTTGGAGGAGCAAAGTCTGGCTCTGGATTCCAATTTCCATCTGGAACGGAGCTGCTACTTTCTGCTTGCCAGGTTTCATAAGGGAAAATGGTAAATGTGGCCGTTGTTTATTATCAGATAAAAGCTCTTTGTCTGGGCTGGACCGGATCTTCTGCCGTTGGTTCTGGCAGAAAACTAGTAAATAACGGTTGTTTCCAGTAAGAAGGCGGGAGAGACCTGGGGCTTTCTATAGGATCAGTGCTTGGCAAACAAAACGTGCAGTTGTTTTTCTTCTGTCTGGTGTAGACTTGACAGGGTGGGATTATGTGGCTCCCGGAGGGGCCTATTGCCAGACATTTTTTTTTACAACTAAAGAGAGAGACAAGCATGAAACTCTTGTGACTGTCATCTGCAGACAGAGGGTAGACTTAGCAAGTCTCAAGTTCATCACAATGGACGGTGATAGAAATCCTAGGCCTGTTGAGGCCTTGTCCTTATAGCTTGGCACAGCAGCTTATTTTACTTTGCACACAATTTTTGTCTTCATTTGTTTTGTTAAACTGTTATATTATCAGTAAGAAGCATAGGATATTGAGAGCAGTGTTGTATTACCTTATACATGTCTGATTTCCTTACTGTATTTCATTATGTCTATAGGAAAATCACACTTTTTTCCAATCTTGTGTATCACGTTGCAGTTTGAGGGAAGCTGTAATATATCTTATCCTGTTTTGGGACTTATCTCTCCGTCAGTCTACATGTGGAATAAGCATCATGGATTATTCTTTCTGATACTGGTTCACACTTGGCCAAAACCCTTGTGAGGAGCCTGAATATTTTACTTTTAATATGAAGCGATACTCAGTATTATATTGGTGGGTACATCAGTTGTGGCTTATTGAAAGGACACATAAAAGCCATGTTTACATGTTGTTCTTTCAATTCCATTAGAGTATGTGTATCTCCACTTACAGCGTGTTGTTTAGCAGCCTTTAAGGTGCTGTGTTATTCTCTGATACAACTCATGCTCATTCACTGTCTCAACTACATTCTAAGAAACTTAAACGAACACAATATATACTACTTGATTTTTATAGTAGCAATAACTCTTCCAAAATATATCAAAACTGATGAATGATAAGAACTCATATTCCGTTCAGGATCACTATGTTGTCGTGGTGAAGGGGCTTCTATACTTCAGTGAATCTGTGAGCGATACCAGGGTTAACCAAAATAAGCAGGTCATAGCAGAGAGGTCAGACAAATCTTGGTCCACTGAAGAAAGAACTGGCAACTAACACCAGTATCTTTGCCAAGTGAACCTTATGGATCAGAACAACTAAAGACATAAAGATAGATGCACCTGACGTGTTGCGGTCCATAGGGTCATGGAGAGTCAGACACAATATAACCACTAAACAGCAACAGCAAGAACCCATATAACCATCTAGCCAACCAATACTATCTACCTAAAAGTTTTTCACTTTAGTCACCAGGATATATTTATATATATCCATTACTATACTGTAAAACATACTATTGAATTTCCCAAATATTCTAGCAAATCATTATGACCCAAATCTAGGTAAAATATAATTGCCAAATGAAAAAAAATAAAATAATGCCAATTGCAATAGCAGAGCTTGTTGAATATATATGGATGGTGCCTATTCAGGAAGCCCTATACTGCCATTCACAGTAAGAACCTTTGGTAGTTGGTACAACAGTGTGTGGTTGGTCAAAATAGCTGGGCAAGGTGCACCTTCAGCACCTGCCTAAGTCTGGCCGTGATGTACCAACCCCCATTTCATTAAACTAGTATTTCATCATACTACATTATAGATATTTTTAGTCTGAGTTCCTGAGAAATATCAGTCAAGCAATATTTGCATTTCCACATCTACAGGTTAAAAATCACTTTGCACACTTTGTTTCAAGAGCATAGATCACAAAACTTAATGAATCCATTGAGTTCCTTGTTTCTTGTAGTATTTATTACCCAGGTTCAGAATGAGTTAACAGCACATGATGATTTTAGCTAGCCTGGAGCCACATATCTGGAGCTGACAAAGCTCACCCCGCTTTCTTATAAGCCCAACTCCCTCCCTCAGGCAGGGTGCGTGAGCGGAAGGTAAATTTATGGCAGCCGGAGAGAAGCAGTCGCTAGGGGGGCAGAGCAAGGGGCGGGCGAGGCTTGGCATGAGGTGGAGATTCCATCTAGTCTTCCTGTGGGGGAAACTCCAGGGGAGAGAGTATTGCTGAGTATATTCACAGCTCTGAACACACATTTGCTTCCAAGACCAAATGAATACTGGTATCTGTTATCACCTGGCACAGAGCTTTGCTTCCCAGCAGTGGCTGCACACACAGGAACAGGAAATTGTTGCCATGCTAAATTGTGGGACAATTGCCAGCTCTACGGTATAATCTGTTTGTGTCCGTGTATGTCCTTACTTGCACCCCCTCCACTAAATTGAAACAGCATTCATCCTCTCTCTTTATAATGCACAGCAAGTTGGTGATCATTAAACTAAGGAATCCACTTTGTGTTTGCTACATCACTTCCTGAGAGCTAAATGATGGGGGTAGTTGTTTGCAGTTATCAATGGAAGGTGGGTGGGGGAGGAGCGAACAGGTAGAAGCTCAAAGGGTTTGTTTGATAACTGGATAAGACTGGAATTGATACCATACCTTTACCCCTGACGGGCCCATTAACAGGACATTGCATCAATGAATGCAAACATAGCTTTCTAGAAATACAAACTCCACTTCACCATGGTCCTGAAGAGGCAACAAAATCATTTTTTTTCTATTTAAAAGCATATGACTTATGACTTTTTTCCTGCTTAGTTATGCTGCTTTCAAGCACACACACACTATATATATATATATATATATATATATATATATATATATATATATATATACATTGTGGTAGTATTTTCTTTGAGAAAAAAACATAATTCTTGAGTTATATACTCTTTTATTTTGGTGGCACAAAATGGTAATTGTTTGTTTAATAAGTGTGTAAGGGACGATTAAACTGTGAGACCTCTATGATAACACAATGGTGGATCATTTTGGCCACCACAGTAATTAATTAGTAAACATTACTACTAATGACCATATGGTGCCTCTAATTCGCATACAGTGCCAATAAGAGCTATGGGTATGAATCTCAAAGATTGTTTAGTTTATAGAAAATGGCTAATTTACAAATCATTATATTGCTCTGTGCATAGTGGGCTCTTATCAATGTAAGTGTACAACTGATAAGTGTCAAAGAGAGACCAATTTAAAATATTTGTTATTATTGGGTTACCTTTCTCAACGCCTCTTTTTTTAAATATAGCTCCTCGTCCCAACTCATTTTTTGCTAATATACTTTTGATATTGGTATTTTTTTTATGAGTTTTCATATTCTGTAATATATAGCTTCTATATTCTGGATCAAAGGAGATTTATTCTTTTTTAGTATTTATACATGGATATTTACATTGTTTTGTTAGATGTGCTCTGTCCCCTTAGCAATTTATCTGAGCTCCTGTGATAGCTTAGTAATAAAGACACTCTAAAATCTATCATAAGATGTATCCCTTATGAAAGATTATAGGGTGTCTACATGGTTAAAACAAAGATAAATGATAATCACAAACATATTCACTTTCATTGTCTTTGCAATACAAAACACTTTTAGTTTGTGTTAAATTGTATGTTCTTTGTGTGTGTTTTATGGTTGTGTATCCAGCCTCCATGTCGCCAGCCTTCAGGTAGGACAGGGTTAAGTAGGTAACAGCCTGTTTTAACCGTATAATATGTAACCCTGTAACGACTTTAACTATTGATTATTTGAAGGCCATTAGCGCTTATTGTTAAGGAAAAGTCAATACTTTTAAAACCTTGTGAACCATTTGTCTCCTGTTAAAGGACATATCAAATTTAGCAGCATGCAGCGCAAATCCCTTAATGCCCTGCGTGCCGGGAGCAGGCGCGCTTTGAGGAGAGAAAAGCAGAGAGTCAGACTCAGGATCCCTGGGCTGTAAGGATGCAAACGAAAGCCTAATGCACCCACTTAAGTGAATCCACATATAGTCCCAAGCTTTTCATTGGCTCCTGTAGTATATATAAAAGTCAATTATACACCTCAATTAAAGTCCATAGTCCCTAAACAAACAGATTTTTGCACCTTTAAATTTAACATCCTGATAAAGAATATCTAGCAACAATAGTTATATTGCAAATGTTATGTATATATATATATATATTTTAAAATCTCTATTACATGAAACAGTTAGTAATAGTGAAGAGCTTAAACATCCACAGTAGAGGTTCCCGTCATCATAAGACACTCAGTTATTGTACCAATAAAAGTATGCATATTTGTAATTGGAAATGATTAAAAAATGTAATTTAGTGATAAAAAAACAGCTTTACATTTACTACATTTTGGCTGTCACTCAGCTCAAGAGATCCCTCCCACCAGACTGGTTTTGTTATCAATTCCTAATTATCTCACTAGGGTTTCCATTTGTATATGGCTTCTGATGTATCATGAGAGCATGGTTGATCAGACTGATACATCAGAAGCCATATACAAAAGGAAACCATTCATTTAGGGTGCAATTCATCAATATAGAGGTAATTAGGCACTGATAGCAATATTACCTACATAGGCCCTCATTCAATTGCAATCTGGCAAATTGAATAGGGGTCTAAATAAGCACATAACATATTTTTTAAAATACGTTTTTACTTAGTAAACATCTATCCAAAAGCAAGGTTTTAACTAAATAAAAACTTATTTAAAAAAATATGTTATGTGCTTATTTAGAGCACTATTCAATTGGCCAAATCGCAATTGAATGAGGGCCATAGTAATTGAGGTTGACAAAAGATTTTTAGTCCATCAAGTTCAACCTTTTTAGATCTCTGATCTGCAATATGCAGATTAATTGTTAATTGATCCAGAGGAAGGCAAACAGAAAAAACTCTAGTGAAACTTTGCCAATTGTCTCAAAAGGGGAAAAAATATATAACATTCCTTCCTGACCCCAGATACGGACGGTCAGATTACTCCCTGGATCAATACTCCCTCTAATTATCCAGGATAGCCCTGAATGCCCTTTGGAAAAAAAAAAAAATCCAATACCTTTTTAAAGTTATCTATCGAATCCGCTGTCACCACCTCCTCTGGTAGAGAATTCCACAGATTAACCACCCTTACTGTGAAGAACCCTTTTCTTTTTTTAAGGTGAAGTCTTTTTACTTCTAATCTCAAGGGATGTCCTCTTGTCAGTTGAAAACCTCTTGCCACAAAAAGCTCACTTGACATAGCCTTACATTGACCCTGGGTATATTTATATAAGATATAATAAAAGTCTGTAGGGGGCACTCTTGAGCTGAGTGACAGCCAAAATATAGTCATTTGAAAGCTGGTTTGCTATTACTACATGACATGTTGTAGATATAGTAGACTCTCAGTTATCCGGCACCCATGGGGATTGGTAGATGCCGGATAAATGTAATTTCTGGTCGCTTGAGAGTCACTAATAAAAGAGGTCTAGATTAGCTGTACACAGGATGCTCTTTAAGTATATTTGTAAGTGAGGGCTGTTCTAGCAGCAGCAGCTTTCACTCCTCACACACAGGTACGTTAGGCTAGAGAGTGCAGTGCTGAACCCGGCTAATGTAACGCCAACACTGCCCTGGCTCAGTCACTCATGCCTTTCTGCTTCCAGGTAACATGAATTGAGAAGAGACGTACAGGGGATGAAATCTAGGTGCCTGTAAGCATTTTGTGGCATGACAACCTGGCTCCTGGCATTTGTTGAGCTCTATACAATTATTTTTTTATTTAAAGTACACTATTAAAAACAAATTCTGGTTGCTTGAGTTCTGGTTAACTGAGAGTCTACATTGTATTTATATTTTTATTGGTATTTTTCTATCTGACCTGGGATCTGGGACTTCTTCTATAGTCCTTTATTAGTCCATACTCATGTGAAATATTTTCTCTCGCAAGATAAACTTCTCCGGTTCCTATGGAATTCCATGGAGCCTATTTACTATGGCTAAAGTGAGGTATTTATATTGATACAAAGTTCTGGAGAAGAGTATAGGAATTGGAGAAATGTATAAAAAGGGTCGTGGAGGTATAACCCTCTTCCCTCATTCCTCCATTCTGAGATATGGAATAATTGATTTCCATGCTCGTTCCTTATTGTTGAATGACGGGGCAAAAGGCTGCATGGCTCCTTCTGATTTCAATTATGGAAATCACTGCAAGGCGTACATAAATGCGGCTTATAATTGCAGCACGCTGACCACAGCATTGTAAGTTCACTCATCTTTCTTCAGTGGTCCAGTGGGAACTATCTCTATGGCAACGGAGCATAGAGGCATGACAGAGAAGGGTTAAGGAAGCCTTGTAAATCCTTGTAATGTATTTTGGCTGTGAGCCTGTGTGACGGAGGTGTTTGAGTATGCATGAGGGACCAGTGCAATAGAGAACTGGAAGGGTTATCCTTTCTCTACTTTATAGCACTAATAAACGATGGGCCACAAAAAGTTTTCCCAGTTTTGCACTAATTTTTCTTGACCTAAACGGGCCTGCTCTTTTGCAAAATTTCATAGCATACTAGTGCCCAAAAAGGGACTTAATCTTTCAGTGTGGACTTGGCATTTTAATTGTCAATGCAATTAATAAACTCATTTACATTACTGACTGAATTACAGCATTAGGAAAAAGCTGTTACTCCAAGGACAGAAAATGTCCAAAGGATCCGTTCATAAAAGAAACCTGACTAAAACGTATTTAAATAAAGTTTTATTTTGCTGTTTCAAAAATATAAAACAATGCTCCAAAAATCTCACACAAATTCCGATATTTCAAGTACAATAGGCTAAGGCCAAATGCTGCACTAGTGATAAAGATTTATAACAGATATGATTCAGGTCTTAACATAACCCTTGTGAGTTGAAATGGTGTTTATTCCTTCTTTGAATCATAATAACAATGAAAAAAGACAGATTTATTATACAGAAGAACAAGTCTAAGATGACAACTGTGTTTCATTTATTAGAGGGTCCTATTTGGGCCTACAGCAGCCATTTTACTCCTCTCATAGTTCTGTACTTTACATGTTTGTGGTAGATTTTTGTATTTGGGGTAAATTACAGCTATGGCTACATTACACATTTTTTTTTTTAATTTTGTGGATTGTTTTTATTCTTTTAAAAGTAGCTCATTATCAGCCTTATTAAATTGTGATTCAGTAAATTGAATAAGGCTCTATTTAAGCACACGGCATATTTTATTTACAGAAGTTTTTAGTTAGGGAACTTCCATCCAAAAGCAAGGTCTTCACTAACTAAAAACTTCTGTAAATAAAATATGCTCTGTGCTTATATAGAGCCCTTCTACATTTACTGAATCGCAATATAATAAGGCTGTATATGTGTATGAAATGTAATGCCTACTAAAAGTTTCTACAGCCATGTTGTTACATTATCATATAGATAGGTGCAAAGAACATTTATATATGTGCAAATGCAGAACCCCCCCCCCAATGTGAGATGTTTTTGCATGTTCACATTACTATTTAGACATCTACCTCTATGTATTACTATAGTTGTGTTCATTGTATATCTTGTGTGAAAGAGCTCTAATGTGTTATTGTGCATTGTGTTTGTTGTGTGGAATTGTCATCTTATTGAAGCTGTGTACAATACTGTGCGCATGGATTAGAATATGCATGTTACTAAGCACTGCTGATTGATTGAACCACATAAACAGTTAAAATCTGCCTGATTTCCCACATTGCATCCTATATAAAAGCCGCCTCACGTCTGGCAGCCTCGTCTCCCCATGATTACAGCTAATTACATCGACCGGACACCTCCTCGCCCCCGCCATGCAGCTTTAATTGACCGTTATTCATCTGCAGGCTGTCCGGGTGGCAGAGCACTTGGCAGCCCAGCGACAGAGGCCTCGGCTAATTGTCGGGCCTGGGGGATTAGGCCAGGTGATTACACACTTCACGGTGTAATTACATAAGCATCGCTTGGCTGCTGCCCCGGCTCCGAGCCGAAGGTCACTCTCTGCGTTACCTGAGATTAATTGGAGCTGCCAGAGGAGTGCGAGGAGCTGGCGGAGCGCTGATACGATTAGCAGGACGTTTCAGCAGCGAGGAATCGATGGCCGCTCTTCCCAGACACCACGAGCTGTGCAATTAGTTTAGTGCTGAGCGAGGGGAGAGAAAGAGGGGGAGGGAGGCGATAAGTGGGGGCTGTGAAAGAGGTGGTGGAAGCAGTACCTTTAGGCTGAATTCTATGATGGGGAGAAATAATAACTAAAGATCTCTGACATGGTTCGGTATATACAATGGTTGTTGTGTGAGATTAATTGGTGGTAGGTGATCAGATTTGAGCAGAGGCAGGGGTATAAAAGAGAAAAAAAGTATGAGAATAATCAGGGGGTTTATACATTGTGAGTGTATAAAGCACACAAGTAACATAGGAACAATTTCCTTTAGGAAATGAGATGTGGATCATCACACACAAATTAGAAATAATAAGATAAATACTGTACTTCAGATAGTGAAAAAGCTGATAGCAAGTAAAGGAAATGAGAGATGCCCATTAGAGATTAAGGCACGGGAAGGGCTTCTTTTTGTGTTGGAGAGATAGAATCTGGAGAGCTATCTCTGAGCATCGCAGGTTGGAGGTATATGTTATTGACTGGGAAACGGTGAAGAGGATAAAAGAAAAAGTGCTATAAGAGAGTGAAAGTCTCTTCTGTCAAATAGATGGAATATTATTTCTGGTCCTCAAATTCTACATGATTGTTGGGGTGGATGAGGACCCACCCGTCTCTGGCACAGAATGTAATGTTTTATAGCCTTATTTCTTTGCCTGTGTGGTTATATTGAAGTCCATGTTACCGCTCCACTTCCTACTTGAGTTATAGGAGGGGTGCCCAGATGTTGGAACAAAACATCTCAGCTGTGGAAATGTTTGGCTACTGAGCTATTACTAATGCATGAGCAATACAGGCATCATCAGTCTCTGTTAGACCCTGAATGGTAATGCATAAGGGAACTTGATGTATCTCTATCACATACTAAGACGAGTGGGTCCATTCTCCAATGTGTTCTTTGTGTTACTGAACTATGACCCCCGGCCCCCACATATATGTATGCACATGCTTCATATGAACTTGACCTAGAAAATGTACCTTTAAGTAGAATATCAGGATTGTCAAGGTCACAGGGTCATTATGTCAGGTTTCTGTATAAGATGGATTTACCAAACTATACACATAATAAGGACTTGCATTAAGCTCATGTAGTGATTTACTGACACAATTACCACACTTATTACTTCCCAGTTATAATTGGTATTGATGTTACTATAAACACAAATAATAGTTTCTATTCTCAGCCATTGTAGTACAATATTCATCTAGCATCATTATGGGTAAAACGTCAAAGTACTCATAATGTTTGTTTAAAAAAATATATATTAGTTTTACTATATTCATCAAAGATGGATTCTTTATGGAGTTTTTTGTTAAAATGATTGTGAAACTACGGAAATGTACATACGTTTAATTCATTTAAATTGTCTTCACAGGGAAATGTCTCACCCACCCCCTTTGTTATCACCCCAGAATGCCCCTCATATTGCTTTGGGTCCGCACTTACGACCTCCTTTCCTAGGAGTGCCATCAGCATTGTGTCAGAGTCCAGGTGAGTACACTTAGAAGGATTTAGGCATGTTCTTGGATGTTGAGTAGATAAGAGTGACAAATTAATGCAACAGTTAATTAAAATAACTTGGCCTTCTGTTGAAATTAAGCTTTCTTTCATAACTGGTTTGGGTAAAACTCATCATGATGTGATCCACTCTACCCAATGAGACTGCCAATTAAATCTGCTAGACAGCTTCAGTTCAGGGTGGTCCTATATCTGCTTAAACATTGGAGTTGGGAGAGGATGAGACTCTAGACACTTCGTATTTAAAATTAAATACAGCTGTAGGTTTAAACCTACCATTAAAAGTAAAATATCTCTACACAATATATATATATATACACATTTGTATAACAAGAAAGTAACTTAGTATCCAACATATTTCACACCTTTAGGCAACAATATTGTGAATGTATACGTCTCAAGGCATATACCTTCTCTCTTGTTTGCATATATTTAAGAGTTGGAAAGGGGGCCTCTTCGCTTTAAGTATCAGCAATCTTGAAACATTGACAACTAAGGTATATAAATTAAGACCTCAGTTATATAAAACTATAAATATTGTCATTTCACGTTTTAATTCTAACACATTACCTTTCTCTATTTTGTCTTTTCAGGGTACGGCTTCTTGCAGCCAGCACAAGCAGAAATGTTTGCACGGCAGCAGGAAATGCTGAGAAAACAGAATCTGGCTAGGTAAATAGCTCTCCTTGTAATCTAGTCACTGTACTAGAACATGTGCTCTGTTCTATTGCCCTGTAGGTACTGGAGTGACCATATAATGCAACCCAGGCTTTTATATTTTAAGGGATCTGTGTGGTTTCTGGTTTTTACTAGACATATAATGTACTTAAGTATTTATTTACATTTATGTACTTTGCTTTATAAAAAAGTGCCTTTTTTGCTCTCTAAACTAATTTATGTAATCCCTGTATGCACCACTAGTGCAGTGTGGTGTTTTAGCCTATCAGGGACCACGTCTCAACAGCATGTTTTCAGAGATGTGGTCAGTTGGCTGTCAGAGGGGCTTTTCCTATTTTCACATCATAGAAGAAATATCACTTTATATCTAATTAACTAAGAGCTAGCTCACAGAATATCATTTGAGAAAAATTGTCTCCTTTGATTTTGTTGAGAATAGGTGTGAAGAAAGTTAAGCAGTGGTGAGATTTATAGTTATTTTATTTAAAAAAAGATTATATGTGACTAAGATGAGATTATGTCCGTGTATTGAGCTGTGCAGTATATAGCACTTTTTCATTTCTTTTCCCCTTCTTTTTCTATTCCTATTCCCCCACTCATTCCCAACCCCTAAGGTTAGAGATGTCTGCAGAAATCATCCGTCATAAGGAGCTGGAGAATTTACATCGTCAGCGACTTCTGGCTGGTGACCCATTAACTCTTCACCCAAGTTTACCCCCTGACCACCCTGCCCTGAGAAACATGCATGAACTTCCTGAGGGTCATCTGCTGAGGGAGGAGTTGTCACGAAGGAATGCCATGCTGGTCCTCCGGCACAACAACACTCCACTACTCTCCCTCAACCACCAAGGTGTGCCTAATGTGCCTCCACCCAAGGAATCTGGGAGTGCGAGGAGAGCAAGTCGAAAGTCGGCACATCACCGGACAGAGCCACAGGGAAATCATGGAGAGGCTAAGGAGCTCTCAGACCAGCGCATGCGGGAAGGGGTTTCAGAGGGAAATGACGAGGAGATGAAAGATTCAGAAAGTGAGGCAGAGGAGAAGATAGACAGTCTGAGAGCTGAGCGCGGTACCTCCTCCTCATCTCATGAACTACAGGAGGGCAAAGATACCCTCAAAGGAGGAGAGTCCATTAAAGAGTGCAACGAGGCTCACTCCCACCAAAGCCTTCCTTGTGGTCCGTCAGAGTCCCCCACACACCTTTTGGGATCAGGAATCAGCAAAGGGGAGAACAAATATATGCCCTCAAGCTCAGTGCCTCCACCTCAGCCACTCCCGTTTGGTTTCCCTTACGCTGTCAATCCATATTTCCATACAGGTTTGTACCATATAGAGAACACTATAAACAAGTCTTGTTTTATACATAATACTAAGTTACAGTCCTTATAACTAACATAAATCATTGAATATTCTTGCATTCCATAACAATGTGCACCCGTTCCAACGTGTAAATTAGTGTTGGTTATAGCTAATTACCCTCAAATGCTACACACCAGTTTTCTTTTCTTAGGCTCCTGCACTCAGTGTGGTATTTTAATTTATCCTTTCCTTATCAGTCTTCTATTTGTTGTTAATCTGGTCTTGTAAATATCATTTATTGAGCCATGTGTAAACCAAGGATGAAATAACCCACCTTGCCATTCGTTTTTGTACCTTATTGCATCCCAGGACATTGGATAAACTGCATGACCAATTGAGTAATTTCCTTTTCATGCTGTTGAACATTTAGTTCATGTGAAACTGATGACTGCCCATTTGATTTTCATCAAATTATCATGCAGTCTGAAATGGCGTAAGGTGTCAAGCCACAGCTGATGCAATAGACACCCAAAAGCAGCTTGTGATTGGACGGACATTTTTTTGAACAAGTTTGAAAATGAAGTTTAGTAAACTTTCCTGTTTTATATTACACTGCTTTAATAAGACTTTTTACCAACTAGTATCATTGTTTCCGAACCTTAAAGATCTTTTTGAGTAGATTTGATGATAGTATTATAATCTCATACTATACTATATATTCATTGTATAGTGACTCTTAATACCTGCAGACAAGATATAATAGAAGTTTTTTAGTTACAATTTCCCTCTTTAGTGACCATGTTTGTGATGCACCTTAGTTCAATCTCTTTTCAAAATGAGGATAAGGGTTGATTTTCTCCAGCAGTGAATGGGTTAAGAACAAATGCATTAGGGGGTGATTGACAGGTCAGTTTACTTGGTGTGCGGGGACACCGCCTCTTCCCTCCACCTTTCTCTCCCCTTCCTCGTCTGTCCAGGCTTACGCTGGCTGTAATTGAGTGAGACAGCTGCACTGGGACTGGATTTAGCAATATTGATTTTGCAATACATTAGGAGAATGGAATTCCTATCACAGTTCCAAAGGCTTCCTGTTAAAGCAACGCCTCCCCCCCCCCGCCATCACTAACCTGCACCAACCCAGCCACCCTCATTTCTGTATCTCCTATTAAACCGGCTGTACCCCCAAAACAGTTTTGGAAAAATCAACAACTGAAAGGCAAAATACATATTTTATTATTCCCAGGAGTTTTATTCATAGTGTAAACATTTAGTTTGTAGATAAAAGATATCTATTTTCACCACAATATCACCCAACACAAATTATAACTACAAATGAACTTGAGTATAAAAACCTTACAAATGGGTCCTTGACAGTGTGGGCCATCAAGTTGTGTAACTCCACACCAAGGGAGGTTGTGATGGTTCATTCTATGATCTGAGATATTATGAAGGTGCTTGATGGCGGGCCTATTCTGAGCTAGTCACTTGTGTTGGAGCCGCTTTATAACTTAACTCTCCAAAGCCTGCTTGATGTCTGGAGCATGTTCTAATAGCCCTTCTAGGTGAATATTTTTCAAGTAATCGAAGACGCATAGTACTTCCTTTTCCTCATATACTCCATTTTGAACTTGTAACACTGACATACTGACTTAAATAAATTGTAGCAACCTGTTCTTTATAACATTTATTTTAAAGTAATAATTAGATATTTCAACAAGACATCTATGGTCTAAATCCTGATATCTTAGAGAGATTTTTGAAGAAAGGGTTTTTTTTCTAGATCAAATTCCAAAACAAGACTGTATTGAGGATCTGTAGGAAATGTCTTGTGCTGCATAGGGGTTAATGGACAGGTATGTGATGATAGAGGCCTCCAACTCAGTCATGGCTTTAAAGAGCCTGGGAGACCAGTGCAGCTGTGCATCCTGTCACACTCCCTGACCTCTGTGCTTCATGTGTCTGCATGGCTGTGAGCTGTGGGAGGATGGAGTGAGAGGGGAGGGAGGGGGTTGTTTATCAGTGCCAGTCCTGGCCCCCATCCTGTCTGCCGCTCCCTCTCCATGACCGACCTTGTCGTCCCTCCAGTGTGTGAGATATGGGCCTGCCAGCAACGCTACTCCCCCCTCATCACTCCTCCCTACATGCCCCAGGGACAGCTCAGGAAGCTAAAATCCTTTCTATCGATCCTCGGCCCTGAGTACAATTAACACAACCTGGCATGAGCCACGCTCACCACAGTCATCTGCCCTAACACAGGGAAGGAGGGGGTGCAATTTCACAGCCTGGGACCACTTTGTGTGTGGGATGTGGGAGCAGCACAACTTATAGTTGCCTGGAGGAGGCAGAATTAAAGCCTTGTCAAATGTTCGCCATCAAATTTATTATAGTCATTTGAATTGTTGAATTTCAATTTAACTCCTCCATTACAAGAGGGGCGGGCAAACTGTCTAGAGTGGAGCTGTAACCGGCGAGTGGGATACCTCCTACGTTCTTCTGCAGATTTGTTTATGCTGTGGAGAGTAATAGCTTTTAAGCCCATGTCTTGGTATCAGTGATGAGTTCTTTCATTAATTTCCTCTGGGGTTGTCAGCTCTATTCAGTCCCTGGTCTCAAGCTGACAGCTCCGACTCTTCCATCTCTTTTCTGCCAGACATTGTGGCAACTGTTGGCCGGCAAAAGCCTGAGGAAGTGGCTAATTGGGAAGCTGCTCCCAGCTCCAGCCACCCACCTTCTCTGGGAGATGTAGGGCTTGGAAAGCTAGCGGCAGGGTCTGACCTCAGGCTGTATGTGGAATAATTGAGCTGGATCCCCCCCCCCCAGCTTCCCTCCCACCCCCATGTAACCAAACTGACCTCTCTTTCCAAGGCCTGGCCTGAAACAGACACATGAATCTCTATATCAGGAGTCTTCTTGTCTCATGCTACAGTCTGTGCTCCCTTCTAACTTCTTTCACTGTTGGGAGAGTTCAGCCAACAAAGGATTGTGGGAGAGCAGAGTCTGTACCCTGCATGGTGTTGACAGGTCATTAAAGATGGATGTTAGGCTACAGAATATGTTCTTGTTTTCTTCCTGGGATTTTAATGATTAATGCCTCGTTCTCTCTCCTCACCTCCCCCACTTCTGTGCTTTTCCTCACACAACCTCCTCATCCTTCTTCACCCTGTCTTCCCATTGCCTTCACCCCTTCATTAATCTGCTCTGTCTTATCTTGTCCCAGGTGCCATGGGGGGGCTGTTCTTGGATGGGGAGGAAAGCGTGGTACTGGAGGACCTGAGCAAGTGGACAGTGGAGGATGTGTGCAGCTTTGTGGGCAGCCTATCTGGCTGTGCGGAGTACACACAGGTAATAATATAATCCCAATCAAGAGAAAAAGTACACTTATAGTCCTTGTTTTCAACCATTTCCAAACACAGATATGGACCAATAGTATAAAAGTTACATTGTATTAAATTGTACTACTTAACAGCCTCCTTCACATTCCATCATTTTTAAATGTTCTCTCACACCACCTGTTTTTTTACTCTTTTTCACCTTAAAACACTTATCTGTAGAGACATTCCCATTATGTCACTCCTGGCACCCACTCCTGTTCTTTTTTCTTCTTTTAATCCTCATTAGAAAGAGGAAACTGGAACTTGGCCTTCTATCGTTCATTAGCGAAGTTTAATAGTTGCCCACCCCTTTCATATCCCCTTAATTCTGCTGGCTGGTCTGCGCACAGTGGGAGAGGAGAGGCTGGCGGCTGTTTTTTTCCCTTTCCTTTTCCCCTGTGCTAATCCCCTCATGACACGCTTCATTAAAACCACCTGCACCGCCACACTTCCCCTCCCTGCAGCTGGGTGAGAATGAGCAAGGAGACTGTGAGAGGGAGAAATGGAGGGAAACAAGGGCGGACAGGCAGGAAAAGCAAGGGGTGGGGGTGACAGATTGAGTGCTTGTCATGTGCGAGAGTGAGAACAGAGAAGAAAATGAAATGTTCAAGAAAAACCGCACTTGTTTGTGAAGTTTGTAATAAACTAAAAATATTAGGGACTCTGCAAACCACGAACATAAAATATTTTAGAGATTTTTTTTTAAAGTTGTTGCAATCATTAAGCGTGTGTGTTTTTTTATTTATCAGTGGATGGAGGAGTGGGGTGGATTTGTTAGATAACTGGATATTGTTGAATTTGACCCCACACTTCAAGTATAAACAATACCCCACAATGAAAATAATGGAAGACCCTGTTATTGAGCTTTCAATCTGATATACACTGTGCTTTCTCTAAAGCACCTCACAAGATTAAAACTCGCAAACTTACATTCTAAAGGGTATGGGTGAGGTACAGGAGAGTGAGAGATGCATAGTGAATGAAGAGGCTAAAGATGATAGGCTTTTTTGAATAGATGTGTTTTTAAAGAGATTTTGAAGGATCTGAGGCAGGAAGATAGTCTGGTGGTGCGAGGTAAAGAGTTCCAAAGAATAGGGGCAACCTCAACCTCTTAAAGTATCATGGAATTTTTTTTTTAATTATTAAACCATCTTTATGGCTTTATTCTATATACATAGATTGTGTTGTTTAAAGTTGTGTTCATTTGAGTGTTTCCATATGAGACCTGTATGTGTCAAAAAGTGTGCCATGTTGAGTTTGCAAACCAAAACCCAAGAGTAAGTATCCTATATAAAAAGTATAAGGATGAAGTCTATATGAAGATAGCGTGTATCATAAGTTGTACTGAGGTTTGTTTTCTGTGCACACCAAAAGACTGTTTGCGTGGGAGGATTGTATTGTATAGAAGACTTGAGTAGGTGTGAATGTAACCCAGTTTCTGGGGCTGTCACTTCAGAATCTTTCGGTTTATATCCAGAGACACTACAGCAAACACAAGGGGCCTGGAGATATAAGCCATATACTAACCTTCACATACTTAGCTAGATGCCCCTTTGTGCATTTAAGCTGATGGATGCATCTGGATGGTGCTGAACCTATAACTATGCTGTACAATATGTCGGCACCTTCACAAGCACCTTGCAGTCACAGTAAAGAATAATAACGTCTTTTTCTGGGCAGGTCTTTCGGGAGCACAGTATTGATGGAGAAACTCTGCCTCTGCTGACTGAAGAGCACTTACTGAATAACATGGGACTGAAGCTTGGTCCGGCATTGAAAATCAGAGCACAGGTACTTACCTTACAAATGCAATGCAATAAACTCTCCCAGCAATCGCGCTGTAATACTGTATGCCCTGGAGGCTTCAAAAACATGAGGGGACAATGTGCAGATACATTTTCTTCTCTGCTTTCAATGATTCCTCTACAGGACATTGATCAGCACAAATCAAAATGGTAGATTCCACTGCAGCATTGTTGCTTATAAACATTAATTAAGTATAAAGTGTAAATTAGAGCCTTTAAATATCACTT
Source organism: Discoglossus pictus (assembly GCA_027410445.1). NCBI lineage: Eukaryota > Metazoa > Chordata > Amphibia > Anura > Alytidae > Discoglossus > Discoglossus pictus. The sequence goes on from CM050169.1 coordinate 140,338,673, forward strand.
TTATATTGAATTATTCTTATTGCAGGGTCTGCTAAATTCAAGATTTTCTCAAAAATGCTTTTATCATTCTGGCTTATTTAGCTGCCAATGTTAGTATTTGGCTTTTTCCCAAACTACATCAGTATTTGCCTTGTATATAAGCGAGAGACAAGGTGAATTGTGCTGTTATATTAACTGTTTCAATGGCTAGGGGTCAGCCCCGGCCTGACTTGAGTATGTAAAGAGCAGGGCAATATAGATACACAATACTGGTGTAAAAATAATTGTGCCAGAATGCTGAGCCTGGAGAATATAGTGTTGCCCCCTCTGAGTGTAATGGGATTTAGATGCCTCACACTGGGAGACTGCACACAATGTGATAAGATTGTACTGTGGCCTGCAGCCTTTATAATAAAGTGGTAACTGCAGTTTATGGCTTTCCCTCCAGCCCTCGCTGTTTATGACGGGTGTAATAAAAAGGTTCTTTGGCCAATTGTTCCCCGTGGATCAATTCGTTAGAAAATGTGCTGCGGTTTAGCAGAGAGGGGAGAGGACTGAAGAGCAGGTTGCTCTCCAAGGCCAGATTATTGGGTTTTAGGTGTCTGTATAAGGGGATACGAACTGAAGGTTTGAGTAGAGTGATGTGCTATGGAGAGAACTATAGGACCGAGGAAAAGGGCACAAATCCCAAATAATAACATGAGAAACTGGCACATAGTACTACCAATAAACACGGACAGCATTATGTCTAGGTCAGTATACAGATTGACATATGGACCCGGAGAGCAGCATGTTCATTGTAAATCAGTGGAGCAGCTCATGACTGCATATAGTTTCCTAAGTATGTAATATATTTAATGCTTTATTTATTTATTTTCTCATTGGAAAGCGGGTATCCATTATCAAGACAACTTCTTTCAAATAGCATAAACATATCGGACTTCCCAAATAGCTTGCAAACTTTTGGATTGTAATCTGTTATTTATTGAAATGTAGCTAAATAAATGAATGTGATCAGATGAAATTTGTGTTAAGGAAACATCTGAGGATCCCTATATTATAAGTTTCTTCCTGGGGATTATATGAAAGTATCTTCAGTCAAATGTTCTAGTTATTACTAGAGTCTCATGGCAGGAGCTTATCCTATGGAATCCCATTGAAGATGCCTGTAAGGCTGTCCATGGCAGCTCCCCTGTCACAGGAGGGGTTAATAGATGTCTGCAGTAGCAGACCTATAAATCAGTTGAACAGCTGTAGCCAGAGATCTGCATTCCATCCTGTCCCAGCACATGTTCTCCCTGGTACTGTCAGTGTGCACCACAGCCCATAAACATTAGGAACCCACCCACAGCAGGCAGATGGAAGCTGCTTAGAAAAAGATGAAACGCGTTCAAGCCCTTCGCTGCCAGAAGGGACAGTGGTGTATTGTTTTACAGTCTCTTCTGGAATCAGGAGGGTTAATTGGCACGGATAGCAGCCACTCATGTTTGAAGGCCTTGCAGCACACAGCTCTGTTAGATATTGCACTAAGTTTGTAAAATCAAGAGACAGAGCACCACCCTGCCCTGATTTATCCAATGTGATCGCCAGTTCTGTTTTTAGATAGTGCGGTATAATATAATTTATAAGCGAAAGACTGAAGATCTCCAGCAGTGTCTGGCCTTTGCAGCAGAGAGCTGCTGGTGAAGTCATAAAATCTGACATGAAGGTTAACCCACTCACTGCTTAATTAACAAATACCAGACCTTCCCTTTTAACTTTATTTATAGCCTATTTAAGGTCAGCAAATTCCCCCATCTTTGAGGAAGTCCTTGGCTTGCTGTTTTACAAAATAAGACAGTTGTCTCGATCAGTGGTTTGCAAAGCGTCAGAAAGCAATAATGCAGTAAACACCCCACATCTATGTCACATATATGTATTGGTTCAGGCAGCAAGAGTTGACTCTATGTGCTACACCCTAGTTTCTGCTTTACAGTCCATTCTGCATTGGGTGTTGAAGTGCACCTCATGAAGTATGTAACAAATTAACATTAGGATGTATATAGGCCATGAGCATAAAAGCAAGTGAGAACAATTACATATACCTTACTAAGAGTTAAAATGTAGTAAAATGTACAGTTTATGTGTTTGCATTCTGCTGAAACATGTCCAAGTTCCAAAAAAACGTTCTAGGGCCGCAAACCAACAGCAATACTTTGCGTGGGTCAATAGAAAATGTTTATACAAACAAAATAAAGAATGAGCTTCTGAATACTAAGAAGTACATTTAATAAACATGTCTTATAGAACTGTTAGATTGGTATTTAAGTGTAATCTTGATGTGTTATCTGTTATAGGTTGCCAGGAGAATTGGGCGAGTTCTCTACATGGCAAGCTTCCCCGTGACGTTCCCACTGCAGCACCCTGGATTGCGACCGACAGAAAGAGACTTGGGCACCAGTGAGATTCGACCTCCATCCACTGGCAGTGCTGGATCCCCCTATGCCAGCTCCATCTTGCCCCCCAGCCGCATCTCACCAAAACACGAGAATGGGAGCACAACATACCTAACTGAACCTCCTAAGTCTCTCTCATAACTCGTTCCTCTTAAATACATGGACTTGTTACCAATTGCTTTGCAGAAGCTGGGACTTTGATCGGAAACAGGTATTTTGTGGCAGCTCTTACCCTTCCAGCTGCTTGAGAGACTGAGAATAATTCTTAGACAAGAGATTTATATAAAGAAGCAAAGATGGGAGAAGAAAACAAAACAAAAAAAAACTGAAAGCCCAGTGGGCGACAGACAGATAAATATATGTATGTATGTATATATTTTTATTTCTAATGATACCTTTGTAAAGAGATCAAAGCTAAAGAAAAAGATGGACTGGTGACAAGACAAACAAAATGGATATTCAAGATATCTGTGAAAAACAGGCAAAAGATAAAAGGAGTTAGATCAGCAAAAGTAAGAAGGGGAAATGCTAAAGAGACATAATCATACTCTGACACACAGTTGTATATTTGTGTACAGACAGGTAGAATGTACCCAGGTACTGGTCATATAAAGGGTAAGCGTGCAGAAAAGTGAGCCCACATACTGACTCTGGGGGAGTAAAAAGGAGCACTTGTCAGCAAACGCCTTTACTGTGTGACATCCTTCTCTTAGTATGTCTCTCCTTGCACCACTATGCTGTCTATGCATCTCCTGTTGTACCAAAGAATATCAGCCGCACTGCCTTGCGCGGTCGGCTCAATGCTAGAACTGGTTTCCCTTTAGGTCTGTACTGCTTAAAGGGGTTTTGAGATTGTTTGCATCAAATTTTTATGTTCTGCCCCCTATTGTTCATTCTCCCCACATGTAAGAAAGGACATAATGGACCTACCATGTAAGTTTTACAGAGAAATTCAATGTGTATATTGAGAATTGTAGGTTGAGTTCTTCATCAGCTTTGGACAATCCTTAATCTATTCCTGACTCTGGAGATTGGTAACGGAAGATAACAAGCTTCCAAGAGGGCTACCGGAGATAAAGCAGTGGCTGTCATGGACTCTATTCCGAGCAGCACAGGGCACGGAGTCACCTGCGCTCTGTATACTACTGTGAATGGACAGAAATGCTCTCTCTCCCATGAGACATAGGAATTGTGTGCAACAGCTACATATGGTACCCAGCCTTGTGTTTCCAGGGTTTGTTTTGTTTACATGTTGCACGTCCCATCTTTCCTCCTGTTCATCTTATCTTCATTACAGATTATGTTCATTTCTAATGGGAGAACAAAAACTAGAAAAGCGGTACAATTAGCAATTGTTTCTATTGTTAAAACTGAAAATGCCGATGTTACAGATCACCAGGAAATGCTGTACAGCAGCACATTTCAATAAAAAAGGCAATCACAATGTTTGGTGTAGTTCGTATTTTGCATAGGTGGAATTAGACTTAATTGGGAAACCATGTTGTTCATCGCAATAGCTACAGCAAATATGAGTTAGTCCAGTGGTGGCCCACCCATGGAGGCTTCCCATGTAGACTCAAGCCTAGTCTCTTGTACTATGTAGGGCAGTCCTTTGCAGTCTCAGATGTGGTCCTAGACATTAGTTACCTTTGAGGAAACATTCACAAATATATAAGAGATATAATTCTAGGGCAAACAGATGCCACAAAGCTACCAAGATTTCAAATGAGCCTTTCTGCAATGCAAAAAGTTACTGCTCTGTGCGTCAAACTTGTTTCAATATCAAGAAACATGGAAAGTCCATGTTGTAATCCACTTTAACACTGACAAATGTCCTCAGCCTTTGTTCTTTCAAATGTGATCCATGATTTCAAATTTAATTTACCTGCATACAGCTTATGTTCAAAATTGCCTTATAGATGTCTCAAGTCTTCTCAAATTTCCTTATAAACACTCCAAGGAAGTTATTTGATGTATGCACTTTCCATCCTCTGACTTAAGAGAGACCTCTTGTAATAATTTACCTTAAAACTACCGAGGTGACTTGGCATTCCAACCCGAGACCTCGTTTACAGAAACTGATATGGGCCTAAATCTACTGCTTCTCTCCGAGTAAAACGATTTGCTGACCATCCCGACTGGGTATGTTCAGGAGAAGCTTGGCCCAAAGTGTGAAAGGCCTTAGGATAGAATATTTTTCAAAGTATTCAACTGGTTTAAGAATGACAACCATTGGGCATGCATCCCTCCAAAGAGCCCCCCTCCTGCCCACAATTTACTTCAGTTGAAAGTAAACTATACCATGTGATCTCCCCAATGGCTGGCGTTCAAAAGAACTTGGGCCATGCAACAATCCAAGAGAGTTCTAAACCAACTAAATGTTACGGACATTATGGAGTTAATGTAAAGAATAACAATACAATTCCACTACAACCCCAAACAGGTACAGATAGGAAAAACATCAATATTGATTAGCTGGATGCTTTTTTACTTCAAATATTTTTTTATAAATATAACCTGTTTTTGTTTAAATGTATAACCCTTCTGCCAAGCTAGGTAATAAAAGCCAGTGTTGAGAAAGAATGATTTATTCTGAAATTGATATCGCCATTCAGACCGTATTTTGGCACACAAACGTTAGAAAGTCTGAATCCAGTCCAGATATTGCCACTGCAAATATTTATTCTTGAACTAACACTACAAACTGTTCTCTGAACACTCCCCTTCAAAAGGGAGTGTTATGCTCCTGTATGAATACCAGCCAGTATCTGAAAGTACACCTATTCTTAAACAGTTTGATTAATGACCTCAGCAGATATGGGTTCCTCCCATGCATTTTTAAGTTATCTGCTATTAACTTTTAAAAACGTTTAAAATAAATCTATTTCCTTTAAAAACAAGTCATACAAAGCACTGTAGCAGTCATACAATAGTTTTTTTTTTTTTTTTTTAGGGTTCACTGATTAAAAATAAAACGAATATTTGAAGAAAAGTCAAAGAGACATATTAGGGGTGAAGAGAGGCAGCGAACAACATTAACGTTTAAACGTTAGTAGTAAAAGATAAAATGCTGTATATTTTTTCAAGTACAAAAGTTGTTTTTAATTGGTTACTAAATAAACAAACTAAACCATATTTTATGACCACTAATATATATATATATATATATATATATATATATATATAAATAATAATTGCCAGGTGTCTTTCATACCTGAAGGGTGTGTTGTGCGCAGGCGCGAGATTGTTTGTAGACTCGGGGCAACACAGGAGGAGAACGCACGCGCAAAACTGCCATTTCCTTCCCAACCATCGGGAAGCGCTGCAGAGGAGACAGGACAGAGACAGACACATAGAGAGAGAGAGAGAGGACTGAGAGAAATACACACAGGACACAGACAGGATGGATATAGAGAGAGACGGGACACAGTGAGAGAAAGAGACAGGAGAGAAACACGGCACAGAGAGAGAGAGGACACAGAAAGACAGGACAGAGAGAGATACACACAGGACACACAGAGAGACAGGATGGATAGAGGAGACAAGACAGAAATACACACAGGAGACACATAGAGAGACAGGACAGAGAGACACACACGACACAGAGATAGGACACAGAGAGAGATAGGACAGATAGACACAGAGAGAGACAACATATACAGGACAGAGAGAGAGAGACAATTCACGCTAAAATGTTATGATACCGTCATTTATGGTGGGAAAATAACTAGTGTGTGCGTGTGTATGCATGTATACAGTGGGGGTAAAAGTATTTGATCCCCTGCTGATTTTAATTGTTTGCCCACTGACAAAGAAATAATCATTCTATAATTTTAATGGTAGGTGTATTTTAACAGGTGTATTTAACAAAAAAAATAAGAAAAACGATTGTCAAAAAAGTTATAAATTGATTTGCAGGTCAGTGAGGGAAATAAGTATTTGCCCCCCTATCAAACAGCAAGATTTCTGGGTCCCAGGCGTCTTTTATACAGGTAACAAGCTGAGATTAGGAGCACTCTCTTAAAGGGAGTGCTTTTAATCTCAGCGTTTTACCTGCATAAAAGACACCTGTCCACAAAACCAGTCAATCAATCAGATTCCAAACTCTCGACCATGGCCAAGACCAAAGACCTGTCCTAGGATGTCAAGTACAAGATTGTAGACCTACACAAGGCTGGAATGGGCTACAAGACCATCGCCAAGCAGCTTGGTGAGAAGGTGACAACAGTTGGTGCGATTATTCGCAAATGGAAGAAACACAAAATAACTGCCAGTCTCCGGTCTGATGCTACATGCAAGATCACACCTTGTGGAGCTTCAATGATCATGAGAACAGCGAGGAATCGGCCCAGAACTACACAGGAGGATCTTGTTAGTGATCTCAAGGCAGCTGTGCCATAGTCACCAAGAAAACAATTGTAAACACACTACGCCGTGAAGGACTGAAATCCTGCAGCGCCCTCAAGGTCCCCTGCTCAAAAAAGCACATGTACAGGCCTGTCTGAAGTTTCCCAATGAACCTCTGAATGATTCCGAGGAGAACTGGGAGAAAGTGTTGTCAGATGAGACCAAAACAAGCTCTTTGGCATCAGTTCAACTCGCCGTGTTTGGAGGAGGAGGTATGCTGCCTATAACTCCAAGAACACCATCCCCAACGTCAAACAGGGAGGTGGAAACATTATGCTTTGTGGGTGTTTTTCTGCTAAGGTGACAGAACAACAGCACCGCATCAAAGGTACGATGTATGGGGCCATGTATCGTCAAATCTTGGGTGAGAACCTCCATCCCTCAGCCAGGGCATTGAAAATGGGTCGTGGATGGGTATTCCAGCATGACAATGACCCAAAAAACACAGCCAAGGCACCAAAGGAGTGGCTCAAGAAGAAGCACATTAAAAGTCCTGGAGTGGCCTAGCCAGTCTCCAGACCTTAATCCCATAGAAAATATGGAGGGAGCTGAAGGTTCGAGTTGCCAAACATCAGCCTCAAAACCTTAATGACTTGGAGAGGATCTACAAAGAGGAGTGGGGCAAAAACCCTCCTGAGATGTGTGCAAACCTGGTGGCCAACTACAAGAAACGTCTGACCTCTGTGATTGCCAACAAGGGTTTTGCCACCAAGCACTAAGTCAAAAGGGTCAAATACTTATTTCCCTCACTGACCTGCAAATCAATTTATAACTTTTTTGACATGAGTGTTTCTTGTTCTTTTTTTTTGTTATTCTGTCTCTCACTGTTAAAATACACCTACCATTAAAATTATAGACTGAGCATTTCTTTGTCAGTGGACAAACGTTCAAGATCAGCAGGGGATCAAATACTTTTTTTGCCCCCACTGTATATATGTATATAGTACTTAGTAGCAGAGATTGTATGCTTGAAGTGTCTCGGCCATCACATTAGTAATTCTGAGCTTTATGCTACATATTGAGCTCCTGTGGATGGTTAAGAGCAGATTTCCTGTGTTTTATTCCTCTTTCTATTACCAGTTAATTTATAATCTACTAGCACTTCTCGCCTGACAGCAAAACTTTTTAAAATATGTTGATTGGAAAACACTTTCCCAGAACAGACACACACATCCCAAGAGTTTATAATTGTATACAGTCTCTTCGACTGAGAACACAATGACCATCTGAGAGGCAATGTGGGCATATCCAAAAAAAGAGCCAGAAAAATTTAAAAATACATATGAATGTTTAAAAGGACACCAGCGCTTCCAAACCAATGATCCCTTTAAACTGTTATAATTATAAACTTTCAGCCAGTGGGATAGGACTCCAGCTCTAGAGCCACTAACCCCCAAGATTTAGGCCTAATGGGTCACTGCACATTGGAAAAATTTGCTAAATCTTAGAGTATGATTAAGACCATTATTAGGGTTCCCTGGTGGTCCAGTGGTTAGGATTCAGTGCTTTCCCCGCTGTGACCTGGGTTCAATTCCAGTCAGGGAACCAAGAGGTCATATCACCCTGAAGCTGAGCAGGGTTGGACTTGGTCAGTACTTGGATTGGCAACCCGCTAGGAATACCAGTAGCTGTATGCTGTGGCCCACTGGAGAAGTGCCAACCCACTACAGTATCACTGCCATCAACACCAAGTGGATCAACATGGTGTGTTGAGGTCCATGAGGTCACTGATAGTCGAACACAACGGAACGATGCATATACACACAAACCATTATTAATCAGAAAAAGTTATATAGCTAATTTTTAATAAAAGAAAGATGCCTCTGTAGGACCCTGGGGGGATCAAAGATACACCCGTAGAAGCTAAGTAGGCTAGAGGTAAGTTTGTTTTTTCTGAGATCTTCGGCTGCATCCTTTGATGCAACCTTCTGCTTCTGGTCCAGTGAGGGGGAATGGGTGAGGTGCATATTTCAATATTATTAAGTTATCAAACACAGGCCCTGGGCTTCTGTCTGATAACTACAAACATACATAATCCAACTCTCAGGATGTGATGTGAAATACACAAAATGGATTCCTATAATCATATTTACAAACTCAGATTTTCCCCCCAAAATGTTTTTTGTCCATGGCTTAAAAATCTGCTAATATTATTAGCTTGGTAAATACTTTGGAAACAAGTGCAAGCAAATATAAAAACAATTTTAGTTTTAAAATTGATTATTTATTCAATATTCCATCTTATATATGTTTCACTTTCCTGATAGCTGGTGCACGAGAGTGCAGGGAGGGTAAGGGATTTCATTGATTAGGACATTAATCTCCTTTCCCGCTGCCTGTGTCTATGATCTCTGTATTCCAGATATATAAACAAAAAAAAAAATGTATTGTTTAAATAGTAGCTATATGACTTATCCCTACCTAATTATGGGCATAGACTTAAACTGTTCACATATATATATATATATATATATATATATATATATACACATATGCTGTAGAAAAATAAGACAAAGATAACTCATTTCAGAACTTTTTCCACCTTTAATGTGACCTATAAACTGTACAACTCAATTTAAAAACAAACTGAAATCTTTTAGGTGGAGGTAAGAAAAACTAAAAAGAAAAATAATGTGGTTGCATAAGTATGCACACCCTCTTATAACTGGGGATGTAGCTGTGTTCAGAATTAAGCAATCATATTCCAAATCATGTTAAATAGGAGTCAGCATACACCTAACATTATTTAAAGTGCCTCTGCTTAACCCCAAATAAAGTTCAGCTGCTTTAGTTGGTCTTTCCTGAAATGTTCTTAGTCGCATCCCACAGCAAAAGCCATGCTCCACAGAGAGCTTCCAAAGCATCAGAGGGATCTCATTGTTAAAAGGTATCAGTCAGGAGAAGGGTACAAAAGAATTTACAAGGCATTAGATATACCATGGAACACAGTGAAGAGAAGATATGGCACAACAGTGACATTACCAAGAACTGGAGCTCCCTCCAAAATTGATGAAAAGACAAAAAGAAAACTGGTCTGGGAGGCTTCCAAGAGGCCTACGGCAACATTAAAGACGCTGCAGTAATATCTGGCAAGTACTGGCTGTGTGGTACATGTGACAACAATCTCCCGTATTCTTCATATGTCTGGGCTATGGGGGTAGAGTGGCAAGACGAAAGCCCCTTCTTATGAAGAAAAACATCCAAGCCAGGCTACATTTTGCAAAAAGACATCTGAAGTCTCCCAAAAACATGTGGGAAAAGGTGTTATGGTCTGATGAAACCAAGGTTGAACTTTTTGGCCATAATTCCAAAAGATATGTTTGGCGCAAAAACAACACTGCACATCACCAAAAGAACACCATACCCACAGTGAAGCATGGTGGTGGCAGCATCATGCTTTGGGGGTGTTTTTCTTCAGCTGGAACTGGGGCCTTAGTTAAGATAGAGGGAATTATGAACAGTTCCAAATATCAGTCAATATTGGCACAAAACCTTCAGGCTTCTGCTAGAAAGCTGAACATGAAGAGGAACTTCATCTTTCGGCATGACAACGACACAAAGCATACATCCAAATCAACAAAGGAATGGCTTCACCAGAAGAAGATTAAAGTTTTGGAATGGCCCAGCCAGAGCCCAGACCTGAATACGATTGAAAATCTGTGGGGTGATCTGAAGAGGGCTGTGCACAGGAGATGCCCTCGCAATCTGACAGATTTGGAGTGTTTTTGCAAAGAAGAGTGGGCAAATCTTGCCAAGTCAAAATGTGCCATGCTGATAGACTCATACCCAAAAAGACTGAGTGCTGTAATAAAATCAAAAGGTGCTTCAACAAAGTATTAGTTTAAGGGTGTGCATACTTATGCAACCATATTATTTTATTTTTATATTTTTTCTTCCCTCTACCTAAAAGATTTCAGTTTGTTTTTCAATTGAATTGTACAGTTTATAGGTCACATTAAAGGTGGAAAAAGTTCTGAAATTATTTATTTTTGTCTCATTTTTATACAGCACAGAAACCAGAGAATTTAACAGGGGTGTGTGGACTTTTTATATCCACTGTATATAAGTATTCACCCCCTTGACGTTTTACCTATTTTATTACATTACAGCCTTAAGTTCAATGTTTTGTTAATCTGAATTTTACGTGATGGATCAGAACACAATAGTCTAAGTTGGTGAAGTGAAATGAGAAAAATATATACATAAAACTATTTTTTAAAAATAGAAAACAAAAAATTGGCATGTGCGTATCTATTCATCCCCTTTGTTATGAAGACGATAAAAAGCTCTGGTGCAACCAATCACCTTCTGAAGTCACATAATTATTATTATTATCGTTTATTTGTAACGCGCCAACATATTCCGTAGCGCTATACATAAGTTAAGTTACAGGCAATGACAAGTTAAAGATTCACACATTGCAAAAATTGGATGGCCCTTTGAGCTTGGAATCCAGTGTCCATAGCGTTTTCCCTAAAGCACCTTGCAGGATTGAAACACACAGATTTACAATCTAAAGGGTGAAATTAGTGAAATGATGTCCACCTGTGTGCAATCTAAGTGTCACATGATCTGTCATTACATATACACACCTCTTTTTAAAGGCCCCAGAGGCTACAACACCTAAACAAGAGGCACCACTAACCAAACACTGCCATGGAGACCAAGGAACACTCCAAACAAGTAAGGGACAATGTTGTTGGGAAGTACAAGTCAGGGTTAGGTTATAAAAAAATATCTAAATCTTTGATGATCCCCAGGAGCACCATCACATATATCATAACCAAATGGAAAGAGCATGGCACAACAGCAAACCTGCTAAGAGACAGACGCCCACCAAAACTCACGGACCGGGCAAGGAGGGCATTAATCGGAGAGGCAGCACAGAGACCTAAGGTAACCCTGGAAGAGCTGCATAGTTCCACATCAGAGACTGGAGTATCTGTACATAGGACGACAATAAGCCGTACGCTCCATAGAGTTGGGCTTCATGGCAGAGTGGCCAGAAGAAAGCCATTACTTTCAGCAAAAAACAAAATGGCACATTTTGAGTTTGCGAAAAGGCATGTGGGAGGCTCTCAAAATGTATGGAGGAAGGTGCTCTGGTCTGATGAGACTAAAATTTAACTTTTTGGCCATCAAATAATAAACGCTATGGCTAGCGCAAACCCAACACATCACATCACCCAAAGAACACCATCCCCACAGTGAAACATGGTGGTGGCAGCATCATGCTGTGGGGATGTTTTTCTGCAGCCAAAACTGTGAAACCGGTCAGAGTTGAGGGAAAGATGGATGGTGCTAAATACAGGGATATTCTTGAGCAAAACCTGTACCACTCTGTCCATGATTTGAGGCTAGGACGGAGGTTCACCTTCCAGCAGGACAATGACCTCAAACACACTGCTAAAGCAACACTTGGGTGGTTTAAGGGGAAACATGTAAATGTGTTGGAATGGCCTAGTCAAAGCCCAGACCTCAATCCAATACAAAATCTGTGGTCAGACTTAAAGATTGCTGTTCGCAAGCGCAAACCATCCAACTTGAAGGAGCCGGGGCAGTTTTGCAAGGAGGAATGGGCAAAAATCCCAGTGGTAAGATGTGGCAAGCTCATAGAGACTTATCCAAAGCAACTTGGAGCTGTGATTGCCGCGAAAGGTGGCTCTACAAAGTATTGACTTTTGGGGGGTGAATAGTTATGCACATTGACTTTTCCTGTTATTTTGTCCTATTTGTTGTTTGCTTCACAATAAAAAAAACATCTTCAACATTGTTGGCATGTTCTGTAAATTAAATTATGCAAATCCTCAAACAATCCATGTTAATTCCAGGTTGTAAGTCAACAAAACACGAAAAATGCCAAGGGTGGTGAATACTTTTGCAAGGCACTATATATATATATATATATATATATATATATATATATATATATATATATATATATATATGAATAATCAGAGTATTACAGTATATATTGACAAATTTTTTATTGGAGAAACATATTCATAAATATAAGACTAGCTTTTGAGAGCTTCCTCTCTTTCTCAAGTCTGGAGCAACACTGATATAAGATTTCCCAAATGAAACAGGAATTACAGTTTTTTTTGGAAAAGAAAAAAAAAAGAATGTTCTATTCGGTTAGCTGTGAAGAAGACAGTCGTAAATATTATAACATCATAGGGTGTTAAGATACCATAAAGCTGTGAGGAGGACTAGAAGCAGGTCAGAGAGAAAGCAGAGAAAAACAATGACAAGAGAAAAACATAATATAAGGAATATAGGTTATAAGAAGTTAAGATAATGCAATGAAAATTCCATATTTACATTAGATCCCATATCTCATATTAAAGTGTGTTATCATTTTCATTTGAAACATCTTTCTTTCTTGTGTGTTCTTAAAATGACCTCTGAGCATTTTTATTTTCAGGTGTTGGATGGAGTGGTTGTTTTGTGAAAAGTGGTGTCCCACGGGAGTACAGTAACTGTCATCTTTGTGCTTTTTGATGGGAGTTTCTGTGCAGATTAATCCGGATGGTTTCCTCAATGTAGCATCCACTTTCACATAGAGTACACTGTATCATGTACACCACATTGGATGATGTGCATGAATATGATCCTATGATGTTGTAGCTCTTGTTGTGTGTGACTGTGTCCTCTACAGATGTACATGAATATAACCCTCTGATGTTATAGGTCTTGTTGTTGTGCGTGGCTGTGTCCTCTTTGCAGATGTGTTGACATAATTTGCAGCAATTTTTTTTTTGCAAGGTTTGGTGCTATTCTCTCTGTGGTGTTGTCCATTGGCCAATCCTCTGTTCACCAATGTTTGTCTCAGATTCGGTGGTTGTCTGAATGCAAGAATGGGAGGTTTAAGGAATATATGTTTCAATTCTGCATCATCTGTGAGTTGTGGTTGTAGATCCTTAAATATTTTGCGTATTGCTTCTCGAGTCGGATGGTATGTGGTTACCAGTGTTGTACGTGAAGAACTTTCTTTAGTTTTGTATTGCAACAGGTGTTCCTGGGGTGTTTTAATGGCATTGGTAACTTTCTGTGTTATTATACAGGGTTTGTAACCCTTCTGCCTGAAGAAGTCAGACATTGTTGTTAAATGTTTGTCGCAGCCCCCAGTGTTTGAACATATGAGGTGATATCTGATGGCTTGACTATAAATTATCGCTTGTTTGGTATGGAAGGGGTGGAAACTAGAGGTGTAGAGGTAAGTATATTTGTCTGTACGTTTCCTATACAGAGATGAGTGAAGTTTGGCATGTGTGATGGATATAGTGGTGTCCAAAAAGTTCACCTGTTCACAAAGTAATCCATTTTAGGTTTAATAGATGGGTAGAAGGTGTTAAGGGCAGTGTGGAAGTCTCTGAGTTTTTTTTTCTCCCAGGTACTAGTCGTTATTCTAGAAGTTACGAAGACTGATGAAAACGACAAGTAGCAAACTCTCATAAGGAATAATGCAAATTGTTTTTTAGCAAGCATGTCGAGAGTCTAGGGATGTTAGTAAGAAAAGGTGGGGGGGGGGGGGGTGTAAGTGAGGACATGTGCAAAGGTAAGTGAAGGAGGTGTTTATAAAGGGGTTAGGGGAGGGGGATCCTCATACATTCCCAGGTATCCAACCTGGGCATATGTGTATGTGTGGTCAGTTCAAAAAGCAGGATAATATATTGGAGATTGACACCTTGCTATATATATTGTGGTAGACACACGATAAACGACTCAAGATTTGTCTCCGGCTTGCTCAGGGTTTTTAATTAAAGAGGCGCTGTCACCCCAAAACCAAGTTTTTTTTTAAATCATTCTAAAAGAGCATGAAAAATATGTGTGTAATATATTTTTTTCTAAATGAATAAATCCTGGGAAATACCATGTTGTTGTTGCATTTAAATGCAAATGAGTGGCTCACATATATTAATTAGCTGCTTTGATGTGCTAATTAGGATTACAGTATGCTTCTCTGTCTCTGTAGTAGACCCCCAATTTTAACTGGCAGTTAGTGAGGGGTCCAAACTGCATGAACACAGTGGGGCAGATTGTTTGTCAGCACAGAAACAGGCAGGCTGTGGGCCCTATTCTATTAGCTCCTCGTAAATGTCTTGAACCTGTACCTTTGGTTTAGATGTATTCTATTGACTCTTGCTTGCAAATTCCGACCTTAAGGCTGAACACATAAACCCTGTCTTTTTAAGTCTGATTTCAGGCTGCGTGATCATATGATCTGACAATATTTAAGCAAGCCCGTAATTTACTTCTGAGACACAGCCAATAGTAAATGAGACCGTCATCATGACATTAGTAAAGCATGGAAGTTAGATGTAATCTGCAATCACAGGAAAATAATTTATTTGTGCCAATAAGTAATATTTGACGATTGGGCTTGCAATCTAGCACTCTATAAAACACATTAGATCATCTGTTTTTGTCCATGTGGGTTTCAAGATATGTATTAACCCCTTGAGTCCTAGAATTGATATTACTCAGAAATAACGGTAAAAAAAAAAATTATTACATATTTGTGGTTTTGCATAATGGCATATTTGAGACTGTTCTGCAATTAATTCTAATGTCTTTCCATGCTTTTAAAGTACAGTATTGTGTGTTTAATCAGTGATACAGCTCTAATACGTGTTCAAAAAAGCCCTTGTGAGTCCTATTTAGTACTCGTAATATTTTCGACAGAAACTTGATACTTTTCTCAGTTGCAGGTTAGACATTATCTGCGAGCTAGCGCTATGGGTCTCATAGAATATATATTTTGTGTAACTTAAATTATTTAGCACTTGTAATATTCGAACTGTGCTAAAACTAATGGAGTTCTAAGGCCGGTTTTGCTTCTTTGGCTGACCCGTGGTGATTGTGGGCGGGTTATTTGTAATCGGAATGTGAGTAGCTAATAGAATATAAGGCAATATTAAGACTGATTATAAGTGTATAAATTTACGACTTGGGCAATAGAATAGAGCCCTGTGTTACCAATTAGCATATGGACTGATCAAAGTAATATTTAGATGAGCTAATTTGCATAAAAATGCAACGCAAACAATGCTGAATATCCCGTCAATTAACCTGTCAAAATGCAATATATGGTCAGTTTTTTTGTGTGATTTTAATAATAAATTATTAAAATATAAAAGACAACTAAATTTTGGGGTGACGATCCTTTTAATTAAAAATTAATCATGTTTTAAATATTACAAAAGTTCACTTTGTGTATGGGAAATGAGTGATCTTTTGTGCGAGAGGGGCTGCCAGAGTCACAAAAGCCACATTTTTGGCAGGAGCTATACAAGATGCCAGTCTGCCCATCTAGCTGTGGGTAAATGAGTCTCACGAAACCAGGAAGGTGGGGGCCTTGTCAGGCTGCCGCCAGTCTCTGAAGAATGCCAGAAGCCTGATGCCAGTAAAAATATCCCCTTGGCACTGATCACCTTGTTCTTGGAAGACTAGACATTATGGAAGGCTTTTTTTCAGCAGGTAAAGGGTTATGAAGAAGTGCTAGGAACACGATCCTGGTGGCAGCTTTTCTTTCAAAGGGGAGCCCAGAAAATAAACCCTTTGATGTCACTACAAAGCACGACTTCACAGCAGAAAGGAGTACCCTGCACAGCAGCGCGTGCTATGCTTTTTTGAGCATGCAAAACGCCTCCGGGGCTTCATCCTGTTGGGATTCGGAGGCTTTACGTATCTGCACTTAACCAGCGCAGCGCCGGGACACCCTGACTTCACACTAACAGTATCTCCAGCAACATATCCTAACAACGTCCCCACTTATTCTCAATCTTAACGCCTGCCTGAATGTATCGCAGGGAGCAAAAGTGCTTATGCCCTGAGTGCCAACATACGGTAATATTTGGATATATATGTATATATTACATATATTCATACAAACAACCATTTAGCTTATGGTGGGCAAAAGAGTGATAGAAGCCTCCACCGTATAGAGAGCCAAAAGCACATTTGTAATTTGTTTGCTGCTCAGATTTCCCAGAAATAGTTATTGCACTGCACTATGGGAAACTGGGCAGAGACATGCAAATTAGTCCACAATACATTTGCACACACAGTGCCATCTGTGGGTAGGTCTCCTGGCTTGTGTATAATCCGGCCTATACTTTGCTTAAAGCTGTGTAAAACAGCGAGCACATGCCTAAAAGGAGCCATGTTTAAATTGTTTTTTATTATTTTATTAAACCGTGAAATTGCATTGTGAGTTCATTTGCATGCCCTTGACCAGTTTCCCAGAGTGCAGTGTAATAGATTTCTGGGAAACCTAAGCAGGAAATCATTTTTTCTAACTTGAATTTTTAGACTTTTAAAGGAGAACAAAAATGTACTATTAATTTTCTATACTAATGAACTCTGCATGGTGGAGGGGGGGGGGGGGGGGGGTAATGCCCATCATCCTATGCTTCTCCTGCCTCCTTTCCTCCCATCCCTCTCCCAGATAAACCAGGGGAAATCTCTGTTTTGTTTAATTTTTATTGAAAAGTTGTGATGTTCTACTCTGTAGGACCTCATTTTCTACAATGCTGTGCAACAATAGCCAAGGCCACATACACTTGAAGTACAAAGGTCACATCACAATGCATAAAATTCAATGGACAATAGTCTGACATTTTTATTAAGCCATTTTAAAGTACTTAAATTGATAATGGGCAACAATATTGCATTTATTACCTATTTTTACAACTGTATGCAGTCATGGCCACCTCCACTATTGTCTTATTAGGCCTCCCATATCTGTGACTATCAGCCTTATTAAATTGTGATTCTGGCCAATTGAATGGAGCTCTATTTAAGCACATAGCAATTTTTTTTACAAA
The DNA here is from genome assembly GCA_027410445.1 of Discoglossus pictus. Lineage (NCBI taxonomy): Eukaryota > Metazoa > Chordata > Amphibia > Anura > Alytidae > Discoglossus > Discoglossus pictus. The sequence continues at coordinate 140,356,326 of CM050169.1, forward strand.
AGTTTTTAGTTGGCGAAGAACTTGCTTTTGTATAGATGTTCACTAACTAAAAACTTCTGTAAAAAAAATTGCTATGTGCTTATATAGAGCCTTATTCAATTGACCAAATCGCAATTTAATAAGGCTGTATATGTCTAGGTGGAATCTTTGATGTCAGCTAGGACTGAATGCGGTGTGTTTCTCTTTGAATGTTTGAGTACAAACAGTGAGATTGTATCAATCTTTTGTAGACTAGTATAATTGGTGGTTCTTAGTGCAGTATACAGCAGAATATAACCTACCGTATATACTCGAGTATAAGCAGACCCGAGTATAAGCCGAGGCACCTATCTTACCACAAACGAAGGTGGGAAAAGTGCTGCCCCGTGTCCCCCTCTCTCTCCCGTGTCTCTTCTCCCCTCTCCCTTCCCTGTGTACCTTCCCCCCTCCTCAACCTCCCTCCTCAACCACCATCCTCATCAACCTCAACCCCCCTCCTCATCCTCAACCCCCCATCCTCAACCCCCCTCTTCATCCTCCCTCCTCATCCTCATTTAGAGGGGTAGTATGGGGGGGGGGGGGTTAGAAAGAGGGGGGGGGGGGTTGAGGATGAGGAGTGGGGAGGGAAAGAGACACAGGAGGGTTAGAGAGACACGTGGGGGTAGAGAGACACAAGGGGGGGGGGGAGAGTGACTTGAGTATAAGCCGAGGGGGACCTTTTTAACCTTAAAAAAGGGCTGAAAATCTCGGCTTATACTTGAGTATATACGGTACATGTAGATTGTTTAACAATTATGCCAGTTAGGCTTTAATTCATAATTATATTGGATAATTATATGGGACAGTTTCTCAAGTCTAGTTGGTAATTGGGGACTAGAATTTGTCCTCCATTAGAACGACTTTCCAGGCAGGAGGGACCCTTCGACGATCACAGTTAGCTTCATTACATTCCAAGTTTACCTCGTTAAATCGCTGCTTCAACTATTAATTTATTTTTAGGGAGCGATACTGTTATGACTGACTTATGGGGGCCATGATGAGGGACCTCTGAAACCCACCAGCAAAGGCCTGTATGGCACAAGATCGAGCTGTCACCGCCTCAAACTCAAGGACTATTTTGTTATGACCATAATAACCTGTGTAATGTTAGGCCTCAGGATCTAATACGGTAACCCGGATCCCCAAGGAGCATGACCAGTATTCAGGCCTAATAAGGTAGTGTTTAGGTTGTGGTTAGGGCATGACACTGTTAATTCCAAGTCCCTTTTCAAAGTACCATTTAAAAGTAAGGCCATAATGTTTAGGATAGTTATTTAAACTTTATACAATGACTGTATTACATCCAATAATGAGTTTCTGCTAAAAGTAGGTCCTAGGATATGCTTATATTATGTAAAGTTACTTCAGTCACGTATGGGTCAAAAGGTTATGTTTCTACAAGAATTTATGTGACTATATACTACTTATGAGAGCGACCAGTCATGCATCCTCCCTGTTCTCAGATAGTCATAAAGGGGGAAGTTAGTTTATGGTCTCTGTGAAATCGGATCTAGATGGGGGTCGGTAACTTGGTGATCGGGTGTGTGTGTGTGTGGGGGGGTTTGAGGTTTGTAAGATTGCTATGCAAGCGACAATAAAGTAGTTAGTCTGAGTTGGACATTCTAACAAAAAGGAATGCCCGTCTGTGTCTGCTGTTATGATTTAATCCTACACAACGGGTTTCACAGAGCTTATTATTTTTAATAAGAGGTGTTTTGGCTGGATGCTGAGATCTTGAACACAAAAAGGCATGATCTGGAAGCAGAAAATTGAGGTGCATGTGGCTCCATCAAATCTGGGTTGTAACAGCTGGTTGGCAGTGGTGGGAGATCTCAGTGGTAACTAGCACCAGCCAAGCAGAGGTAAAGGTGTGCACTAACCAGAGGAAACAGCAGAGGTCCGGCAAGATGGACCAAGCAATGCAGGAAAGTGGCCCTTCTGGCTCAATGGAAAACATTCCTGGGATTGTGGTCGTGTCATGAGCTGATGGGCTGGCTGGAGGACCTGGTGTGGCCGCAGATTGACCTAAAGCAGCAGTATGAGGCCTGGCTGGGACAGGTTGGGGTCCCTGTTAAAGAGTCAGGTTTTCCCTGGGAGCTGGAGAAGTGTGGGACCGGGTTTATGGTGATCCAAAATGTGACTTGGGGACTATTTAACCTGGTAGAAACACGTTGACAGTCACTGGAATAAAGCCTTGGTCCGATGGTACATGGTCTGGTACTAATGTCCCATGTCCAGCAGGAGTTACAACTAGAGGCAGAGTATATGAATCTTTTGGATAAGGCTGCCATGGATGGGCTTTGGTCACCAAGTTGTGGAAAATCCTTCCAGTCGTGCAGGGGGCAAGATCATGTGCCAGAGACCAACGGAGCCCAGATAATGTTGTGCTATGGCTGGGTCAGATGAGGACTGTATGGACGTAAAGAACCACTGAGAACTTAGTTACATAATTACATAGTAATTAAGGTTGAAAAAACACTTTCAGTCCATCAAGTTCAACCTTTTAAGATCTCATCTGATCTGCAATATGATTAGTTATTAATTAATTGTTAATCAACTATTTAATTATTTTTTATTTTATTTATTTTTTAAATTATTATTTAATCCAGAGGAAGGCAAGCAGAAAAAAAAACAAGTGAAACTTAGCCAATCGTCTCAAAGGGGAAAAACTTAATTCTTTCCTGACTCCAAACACTGGTGATCGGATTTTCTCCCTGGATCAATACTCTCTCTCTAATTATTCAGGATAACCTTGAATTCCCTTTTTAATTAGAAATATTATTATTATAGTTTATTTATAACGCGCCGACATATTCCGTAGCGCTGTACATAAATTAGGTTCAGACAATGATAAATACAGATTAACATTTAGCAAAGGAATATTGAATTTCAATATGTACTGATATTCTGAAAAATAACTTTTTTCCTTATGACATATCCTGAAATGTTTAAAATGTAGTTACGGTTCCATATTGTTGTGTTTTTTTTTTTCTCTCTTTTCTTTTTTTGTTTGTTTGATTGTGTATAAATATTGATGTTTTGATATTTGGATTTTAATGTTTGCAAACTTTGTAATAAATAAAATAATAAAAAAAAAAAAAAAAAACAAGGACGGCCCTGTCTGAGTTAGGAATCCAATGTTCATGGTGAATTCCCAAAGTACTTAGGATAGAAACTCGAGAGGGAGGCGATAAGTGTGTTAGGGTGGAAGGTGATAAGCTTCTTTAAAGAGATGCGTTTTAAGTGAGGTTTTAAATGTTTTGAGGCAAGAGGATAATCTGGTGGAGCGAGGCAAGGAGTTCCAGAGACTAGGGGCAGCACAAGAAAAGTCCTGGAGGTGGGAGTGAGAGGTGACAAGAGTTGTAGAAAGAAGAAGGTCATAGCAGAACGAATAAATAAAGTTATCTATTAAATGCGCAGTCACCACCTCCTCTGGTAGAGAATTCCACAGATTAACCACCCTTACTGTGAAGAACCCTTTTCTTTTTTTTTTTTAAGTTGGAATCGTTTTACTTCTAACCTCAAGGGATGTCCTCTTGTCAGTTGAAAACCTCTTGGCACAAAAAGCTCCCTTGACAAATCTTTATACTGACCCTGGATGTATTTATAGAAGGTAATCAGATCTCCTCTTAGACGCCTTTTTTCTAGAGAAAATAAGTTTAATTTAGTTAGTCTTTCTTCATAACTTTGCCCCATCCATTCCCCTATTTGTTTTGTTGCCCTCCTCTGTACCTTTTTCCAGCTCTAAAATGTTCTTTTTATGAAGTGGTGCCCAAAATTGTACTCCATATTCCAAATGATGGCGTACTAGAGATTTGTATAGTGGCAGAATTATATTTGCTTCCCTGGCTTCTATACCCTTCTTAATAACATGCTAATATGTTATTTGCCTTTGCAGCTGCTGCTTGGCTTTGAGCACTGTTACCTAGGTGGTTGTCCACAAGCACTCCAAAATCCATTTCAATATCCGATACCCCTAGATTTGCTCCATTAAGATTATAAATTGCATGGCTATTTGTCCTTCCCAGATGCATAACTTTACATTTATTCATATTAAATATCATCTGTCATTTAGATGCACATTCCTCAATTTTATGTAAATCCCTTGCTCTCAAAATGTCCCCATAAAGTGATAAGAGGCCCTGGAGAAGGGAACACAAATTGGATTGTCAGGAGATGGGAAAGGCCTGGATGGGAGCTACCGTGCTCCTGGGTTCTTGAAAGAACCACGTATGGACTGTGTCCTGGGAATGGACTTTGGACCTAGCATGTAGCTCCAGCTGATAAAAACAATCAGGGAGCTAGCAACAGACCAGAGGGCAGGGGAGATAATGAACCCAGAGAGGGAGAACTGGAGTCCCATGCCCAGACTGTTGTGCCCAGTGAGAAATGGAGTCCCATGCCCAGACTGTTGTGCCCAGTGAGCCTTGCCCATGTTTCAACCCAGGGGGGTGTAGGCTGCAGAAGAGGCCCAGATCTCTGATGCCAGCCAGCAGATCCAGCAGACAAGGTAGCTACTGGGATTATCTTTTGCTTTTGTTACAAAGGAATATGACTATGCTCCTGGTCTAATAGCCAGGGATGGGCTCTTGCCCTGGGCTGTGCGGTTTGTGCTCAGTTCACAAACAGAATGTTTTCCCTCCTGTAATTTATCCAAGAAAATTATGGCAAAAATCTGCCCTGCCCTGTGAGGCCTGGGGAAATTGTTTTCCACTTTTGCCCCAATGGAGTTGGGTTTGTTCATACTGCTTTAGCCAAGAGGGAAATAAGGTTTGATTTGCTATACATTTCCACATACATTTTCATGTTTCTTTAGTCAAATAGTTGTCTTTGGTGCAAGAGTATGATAAAAGAGAAGGAAGTATGATCTATAACTAATAAGTGAATTGGTTACACAGTAATACAAGAATTGAAGTTGTGCATGTTGGCTTTGGTTCTACACTTAAACAGCCACTGAGCTCACTGTAAGTGCTCGTAGTGTGAAAGAGCAAACAATTGTATGTTAATATGATCTATTTTTTTTAATTATAGTAATAACAGCTTAAAAATCTAAAGTATTACATACACTCTATTCTGCCACTGGCTGTGTTATAGGAGTTATTATCAGGTTGCCAAGTGCAGCTTGTGCTGTGTGAGGCTCTATGGGGAAAGGCTGTGATTGATACCTAACCCCTGTATAGCGCTGCGGAATATATTGTTGCGTTACAAATAAAGGATAATAATAGGCATAGCATCCCTGTGGACTCAGATAACACTGCACTGACCAGATAACCCATAGCTGCCCTGTTCTTTAAAATTACTTGCTTTTTGAGTGGAAGTGTTATTTAATTTATTTTGAACCCTTACCTACAAAAGACCAGCCTCTCTCTAACTATCTTTATCCAGGGCTATTAGCTCTCACAGTGAAGAAAAGTATTTCCAGTTACTCTATAGATTAGAATAATAATAACCAGTAAAAATCTCAAATTATTTTTTTTGAAGATGTCTTGGCACTTATAACCTCCCAGACAGCACCGGTTTGGGACAATTCAGGCAAAACTGGTCCCTGCAGAGAAACAAAGAATTGATCTACCTGGCTCTACAGATGAATGTATGTATATAGCATCACTATATACTATAGACAACTAATGTGATCTTTGGTGAGCAATTCATGTTGTTGTTTTTTTTTGCTCCAATCTAAAAACTTTGCCTACAGTGAGTGATAGGTCTAAGAGTTATAACCCTGGAGTACATTTAGATTCATTTTTTTTCATGAAAAGGGCAAAATGATTTTCTTCCCATGCAACTGGGACCCAATCTCACAGAGTCAGATACAGGCAGAAAAAGCAATGCCCTGATAACCCCCATTAGTCGCGCACATTTAAGCACAACATACTTGCCCAACAGAGGTATTCAGGTCTCTGCCATGTTCACAGAGATCAAAGTTGAAATGCATAGTCAGCAAGTTTGGAAAATTCAAGAAACACGAAGAGCAAAGTCACAGTATTTGTATTAAAAAAAAATACAAGTGAATACTATGTGCTGTACAGACTGACAGGTAACTTATTGCAAACAGGTCAGATAGCAAAGAAAACATCATGATAAATAATACCTCGTCAAATCCAAACCCTTCAAACATCTACATGAAAGATGTCCTCTCATTTGGTCATCTCTCGGGATCTTAGCAATAGTGGGAACTTCGTTATAAGGCAATCTGATCTAATACATTTCATATCAAAGGTCATGTAGTATCTTCTTCTTTGAGGTGAGTTTTGAAATGAGTTTAGTACAACTGGTTACATATAAATCTCCCTAGGCACAGTGACTGAGAGGTGACACTATATTATGCATAGGCTTACATCTAGCAGAAGAGGATGCAAATGGATATTTAGAGAACTTATATCCTCTCTATACTCTCTCAACACGAGCTATCTTTGATGCCTTTTTTAAGCATTCTCCAAAATAAAACAGCCTTTTTGTCTGGCTTCTTGTTCATCCATTTTCTACAACATTTTTTGGGAGTCAAAAAGTGCGAGACTGAACAAAAACAAAAAGAAAACAAATGTGAATGATCGTTGTCCATACAGGAACTATGAATTGATGGTTTGAACTTTAATCCCCTCTTTGCCCAAGATTCAGGTAGAACTTCTGTAGGTGGCAACTTCTGTAGGTGGTCAGCGAAAGAGATGGCATTTGTCTCAATGATTCCTGTAGCCCATTTGGAGACGGGCCCGCTATACAGGATTTTTTTATATATATCTGTGGAAGATCCACGAAATGTATATATAATGCTGCCTGAGTGTCTCTATCCAGCAGTCGAAGGGTTATCAGTACAGTCTTAACATGTTTACTCATCGTCTGAGAATTCCAGATCCTGCACAATATCTTCTCCCCCCTTGGCAAGCTCCTCCAGGTCGGCCTGTGAGAGGCGCTGCGCCCCCTTCTTCTTCCTGCGGGCTCCAGCTTTTCCCCCCTCCTCCTCCTCATAGTCTTCATCCTGCGATTCCCCTGTGGGCGGAAGAGCAAATATAAATTCTGCTTTATCAGGAAGGAACAAGCCGGCCGAGGGTGGCTCATCACTAATTAATCTCGGTGCTCATTAATTTATCGCTGCTTGCTGCAGCATCCAGATAGAGAGGGCACTTGCCCAAGCCACGCTCTGCAGCCGGCTGCTGGTCTGCACAAGAGCTGGCCTTCAGAAGGTTTTGGCAAGTGCCCCTGTATAAAATGGGCTTAACGGATAGGACTATGGAGAGATAGCGGGAGGTGTCAGAGAGACTAATGTGATGTTTAAAAATTCATTTGCATTTTGAGCTATAAGCCCAACAACACTCCTTTAAAGCAAACTTGTTGCATCTTAAAGCAATACCAAGTCTTACCAATTGCTCCGAATAGCTGTTGTGAGTTAGGCAAACCCAAAACGACTTTACTTTATTTTTAAGTCAAAATCAGAGCAACATCTTTCCCATTGCAAGCAAGACCCAGTTTGGAAAGAAATGTGTAAAAATTCACGCTGAACTAAGGTTTGTAGGAAGGGATGATGCACCCCCTATATCTCTATGGGCAGGCTGGATAAATTAAAGGTGGATTTGGCACAGACAGGGTTATAATTAAAGGACCACTGCAGTTTGGGACAAACTTCAAATGTTTGTTAAGCATGTACAAGAATAACATTAGCAGATGTGTAAGGCTTGAGCATAAAATCATTTTAAAAGAAATTCTACAAATTTTCTGACTCTGCTTGTGTAATGGGGTGCCCTATCTTGGACTGCTAGTCTGCCTGTAGCTTAAGGGGAGGTTACATCTACTGGGGTTTGCTCTTCTATTTGATTCTATGGTCAAGGATCTTATCGGACTGCTATGTTCAAATGTATGTTTTTTTTTTCAACAAGGGTTCATTAAAGAAGGTATATTTTACATTTGTGTTCAATAATCATGAGATAGAATTCAAAACCAATTGAGCAATTCCATGTGTTTGTACTGTCTTAGACATTCAGGAAGAAGAGGAGTAAGAATAATGATGTATTGTAGGATACCTTAAATGACCACTGTATGGCTCATTTTATAGTTTCATTGGGTTTTTAAATTACTGATTAGCAATAAAATCAATATTTGAAGAAAAAACAACAACACTGTTTATAAAACTTCAGTTGGAAGTTTCATGTTTTTGACTCTACACCATCTATCAGGTGTCCATGGTTGGACCGGAACTGTCCAGTGGGACTGACATGATTTATCTGTTATTCTGATAACACAGGTCATATGTTCTTTATCCCCATTGACATCTAACAGGAAGTGGAAATAAGCACATCTGCTGGAGGTTAACATGCTAAATTCAAATGTAAATGTTAAAAGCTACACTTAATTTATTTCCCTCAAGTATTTGCTGTATTACTAAACAGATACTAAATAAACAAATTATGGTTTGACCACTACAGTTGCCCGACATTTGACAGGTGTTATCAGGATAACAGATGAATCAGGTCAGTCAAACTGGGCAGGTCCTGTCCAACCCTGGTAGATGGTGTAGAGTCCAAAACAATGAAATTTCAAACTGAAATTTTATAAAATGTATTCTACTAAAAATGTATTTTATTGCTAATCGGTTATTAAATAACCAAATGAAACTCGAACATATCTATGATGGAGGGTGAAGCCTGGCGGGGGTCTCAATCCTGAGGAAGTATATAGATATCACTGTATTAACGTGTGCCATACACAGATTTCAGCACTGTGCCACTACATCTGTCCTATGCCTGGGTGGGGGCTGTCTGATGGTGTGTGAGCGGATGGATGAGTATGGGTCTATGTAAATGTGCACTGGGGAGGAGCTGTATTGCGTTGCGCCTGCCAGATCTCGCTCTCCCTGTATCTGGTGATTAATGACACAGGGCCTGCGATAAAGCGTTCTGTCCCACACTGCCTCCACAGCTCATTACCGGCCAGCTGTACTCTATTAACCCTTTAACGTCTAAGCTTTCTCAACGATTCCTCAATTCACAAAGGTCTAGTTTAAACACACAAGATAAACTCTGCTACAGGAGCTGCTAATGCACAGTAACTCGTACAATACGTCTATAGAAGGACTAGTCAGTAGATGGCCCTATGTCCCAATGGGGACTTCTGATCCATTTCTTCTTGAATAGATAACAAAAATTAGCAGCTGATCAGGCTTTAAGACAGCAGGAATTGTGGAAGATACAAACATGGAATCCCTAAGGCAAAACGGTACCTTCTAAAATAACGATTAAATCTAAAATACTTATACAGCTGCTAATGCTGTTAATTTGTGAACTACGCACACATAAAAAGTTTTTCCCAAACTGCAGCGGTTCTGTAAACAAGCATGTTCTGAACATTACAAATGCTTTATCTAGGAAACCGGAAAGGAGCAAGCAGCTCCCCATTAGTCTGCAGCTCACTAAGTGTATAATGGCTACTAGCAGCTTGTAAAAAAGTAGGAAAAGTTGGATGTCGTATTGGATACATGTTGCTCTATTGGTCAACAAAGATGAATAGTAGTCTGTAGAGCATCTTGCCAATCCTTGAGTATTTCAACCTTTCTTCAGTTCAATGTTAATCCATTCATATAGAGAGATCAATAGCTCCTCTCTGAAAGGCTGAAATCTATGTCTGGGGTGAGCGGTTTCTCCCATGCAGGGGTGAGCGGTTTCTCCCATGCAGAGGTGAGCTGCCTGCCATTTTTTGTTTGCCCTTAGTTGCAGATTATGCCCAATATGATTCAGGGCTGTACTTTTGGGTGGGCACCATCACACAGGATTGGTTGCTAAGGGGCTTCATATTCACAAGTAATATGTCACACACCATATTTATAGGTATAAACAATTCACCCTAAAAGTAATTTAAATACAGAAATAAAAATTGACTCTTTAAACATTTTTTGCTTTATATTAATCTTTGAATTAAGTAGTTAAGTAATGTTATGCTCCTCTATATAACGGTCATGTAAAGTTGACCTGTAAAGAAACATATTCTCACTTTCTGGAACCTCCCCCTTTCATCCTGTTCTCTCTTATAAAAGGTGCCATTGTGTACAGCTGTGACACACCAACAGGGGTTTACCCAGTATCTCATGCTGCTAACAAACAGACAATGACATGCCATGTGTCTGAGCACCAAGAGACAATGATATTGTGGAGCTTCTCCCCTGTGGCCTTAGATCACAGTTGTACAAGATGGTACCTTTCAAGAGAGAGAAAGAACATGAATAAAGGAGAAGGTTCCACTAACTGAGAATGTAGTACTCTGGGGGCACGTGAAGTGTAAATTGAGGATACAAATAATTCAAATAAACTGAAATACCATTAATTGACCTAAATAAAAGATTTCTGTAAGACTGATAAATGACTAAAGAGTTCCTTAAACCTATAAGGACCATAACAAAATAAATTTGGTGTTATGTGACTAATGTGGTGTTAAGTGACTAATATGAGTTGGAGACTTCTGTCCATAGCACATAGCAAATCTTTTGGTCATTACATTACTGCAAGTGGTGTGTAGCATCGAGCTTCTCTTCATACTTGAGGAATGATACAGCTTTTGGTTATAATGTGCAGCTACATACAGCCTAGCATGCCAAGTCTTACCTTCCAAACCACTGCTCTCGTCATCTTCCACTTCATACTCGCCCTCCTCACCCTCGCTGCTCAGCTCGGAGCCCTCATCGGAAGACTCTGCTTTCCTCTTGGCTTTGGATTTTCCTGCAGAAGGTATAAAAAGAGGATAAAAATGTGAAACACAAAAAACTCCAGGAAGAGAGGACTTAAAGGGATATCTAAGTTTCCTGGATTATTAATGCATCTGATGGAGGAGAAACAGAAGTGTATGAAAAAAAAAAGTTTGCATGAAAAAATACCAAAATAAACATTTAAACACTTACCTTGAAGTTAGCAAAATCTATTGTAATTTCTGACAGTTTAAAATTAAGGTTAACACCCCCTCCAATTTGTTTTGTCCAATCCGTTTAGAGAAAGATGTCACGCCATAGCACTATGTTAGTAGCTATGGCAACACCACACAGCATAGCCAGAAAATAGGGATGAGTCATATACCAGCAGTGACAACACTGCTCTCCTGTTGGCTATGGTGCAAAGCACCATGGATATGTAGGCAAAGGAGCCTAGGAAATGTAGTGTAGCTTCAAGGAAGAAGCTGTAAGAAGATTGGCTGAGCAAGCAACAGCAGGTAAATAGTAAGTTAATATTGCTCCCCGGGTGCTGCATGCTGATTGGGGGAGGGTGGGGGGGCACCAGGGGAGTCAACATAATCATTAGAGGGATTTTTAGATATTAATAAAAATAAAGAATGCACAAATGTATTACTCCAACTCATTAAGATATCCCTTTAAAAGGAGTACTCCGGAAGTTCCATATATGATATAATTTAAAAATAAAGAGAATGTGGTTTATCCATTTAAAAAAAATAAAACATGTCTTACAGTAAACATGCACCAAAGTCTAGCATTTTTAGCTGTCAGTTTCCATCCACTAAGTATAGATGGATATCTATTTGTAAGAAATGATCGTTACCAATAGTTGCCGATTACACTGGGGCCCTCTGGCTGTATGGTTTTCAGTATAAAGCCATTACAAACTGAGAAAAGATTGAGTAATAAGGCTTATCTATCACAGCAATTCCCCTTCTGGATCGCTACCTTGTTGCGGGGAAGGGGCTTGTGTACTTTAATGAAGAAGTGAGCTAAACCATGTAAGGTCATCCAAGATGGGCAGATCATAGCAGAGGGGTCAAATAGCGGTTCACTGGAGAGGGAACTGCTGACCCACTCCAGTATCTTTGTCATGAAAACTTTATGGATTGGCACAACCAGACACATGATGGGCCTGTAGTGCTGTGGTCAATAGGAGAGTTGAATATGACTGAACAACAACAATCATAGCTATTCGATAACAGTAAAAGTGAGAAAATCTTAGGGCAGGAGATACAGGTTCAGATTTAATGAGAAGTGCTAGCTGCCCAATGAAAATGTGGAGAAAGAGAGAGAAAATGTGTATGGAAAGAGAAAGTGGTGGATGGGAGGGAGGGAGATGGGAGCAGCATAGGATGATGGGCATTATCCCCCCAAAATAATGGCTAAGATAAGGGTGTGGCTAAAAGCTCTATATTCAGGGATGGAGAAGGGTACTAGAAGACACAGGTTTGTATGCTGCCATGTGCAATTAAAGAGCCTTGTGACATCAAAGCAATAACTACAAACCATTACGCTCACCAATATCTAACAGGGACATAAAGTAGTGCATATATATATATATATATATATATATATATATATATAATTATTAAAGTAATACACTCGGCCTTGTTATAGCTGTGGATATCTAGCCATCGCACACAAGCTGTAGTGTTATTCTCGCAGCAATACGACAGCACATGAATCATGCAGTGTGCTATTGTCACGTCTGCCTGGCAGGAAGCCGGAGTGTGACTGGACGAGAGCGCAAGACCATGAAGAACTCAAGAGACTGCACAGACATGAAATGTTAAAGCACGGACAGAAAGGAATGGGGAGAGAGATGATTTACAAAAAGGGGGTATACATAGAAGAATGACAAAGGCTTCACAGGATAGAGTAAAATATGAATCACAAAGGTAGGGGATAGAGAGCCGTGTCTGAGTTATAAAATAAATGTGAAGAGTCCATGTCTGGAGGTGATTGTGGTGAAGTAACAAGGAAGGTCCCTAACGTCCATTAGAGACCCGTCAGTAAGCGCTTACAAGGTGCTCATTAGAGAGGCTCTCACGAATACTCCAGCTGCCCACTCCTCTCTGCTAATTACCTGACGAGGAGCACATCCGGCCCTGCTGGAAGAGCCATTAATAAGGCCTGGCTGCACTCTGTGCTCTACTACAGATCTGTCACACACAGCCTCCCAATCCTCGCTGCGGGCAGGAGGGGATTATATGAGCGAGTATAGATCGCCCTATCTGCAGCCATATTTGTTCGTGTCTGGGCAATTTTAGCAATCAAAGACTGTTGTTTGTATGTGACATATATGCAAGATCACAGAGATCTGTTGTTCCTATAGATATGAACACTCATCAGGAGTGCAAAATACAGGGTAAGGGCGTACTGAATGAGAAGATCCACTCTATTGCATAAATGGGAAATGCACATAAATATCATTTCAGTTGGTTGCTGTTAAATATTTTGAGTGGAAGTGTTAGATAACTCAGGTAAAAGTTGGGTATTTTAAGCATATAGTATATATATATATAAAAAAGACCCCCTTTTCGGCAAAACTTTATCTTTAGTAGTTTCCCACAGTTGGGGGTGATAAGCCATACGAATATGCACGCAGAATAAATAATAATAGTCACAGATACTTTTAAGCAACAAATTCTCGTTATATGAATCTGTACCAACCGGGCAATCTTTTCACACTTCTCACCCCCACTGTGAATAATTAATCACACAAGATAAAGTAATTAGGATACAGGAAACAACTTTCCATGTAATCTTAAAATATGCAATTGGCAAGTTCCTTTAGCGAAAAGTTACACTCAATCCTCTTACTAAGAATCAATTGGAATTATATTAATTTATATGTTTGTTTTTGCTATAATAATTTATATGTTTGTTTCTGCTATAACGGAGACCTGTGCTGCGTCACTATGTCTGTAGAATAAAGATTAGATAAGATTTGGGTTGTATCATGCTATGGATGGGCCTTATTATAAGATTTAACCTAAATTGCCATAGCGCAATTGGAGCATTTTTGTAAATAAAATGTTATCATGTAAAGAAGACTCCCCAGCCTTACTGCACAAATACATAGGGAAGAACGAGTTATAATATAATGGTTGCACATCATCTGTGTTATAGAGATAGGTCTTATAATGTTATTCCATCAAATAGAAGAGAGGGGAACATCATAAACCAAGGTATACGTTTTGGGGTGCCATGATTTAACTGCTATGGCTGATATAGCAGCTATATGCTGGAGAGAGGCATTGTATGATGTTTGTGTGGTTAGAAGTGTAGGGTGTTCGGTGTCTAGAGGGAGGGAGTGGTGCTGCCCAGGAAGCTGTCCTAAACACTCTGTAATGGTCAGTGCATGGAAGGAAGCAGATAAAGACTCCTGGGCAGATCAAACCCCACATCCTAGACATCTGAGAGATGGTGAGAAGCAGATCTGCTCAAGTCTGAAACACTAATGTTCAAATCTACATTGACTTTTTTTCATCAAATACTGAACTTATTGTGAAGCAGTGGAGTTCAAGACAAACACTTGTTGCTCTATATGTTCCAAACTAACATTATTGGTAGTAGTGGAAGCCATAGGCATAAAACATTTTAGTGAAAATCTGAATTGATTTATGAATAAAGGGATCCATTTAGTGTTTTTGACATCAAATCCTCAGAGCTTGATTGGGGGGGTTGACTAGGGTGGAAACCGGCAGACTTCCAGATCCTTTTTTGATAACTGGATAACACTGAAATTGACACCACACTCCTCTGCCTTACTGGCTAAGACACCTTGCATCATTCAACACATCCATAGCTCCCCAGAAATGTGAACACTTCTCTCAAACACCAGACTCTATTTTTTCTTATCACTGTGCAGTATGAGCACTACAGTGGTCCATTAATAATGTTGGAGAGTTAATGTGAAAATGGGAAGCAGAACAATTATTTACTTTTAGTCAGAAGCAGCGTCACAATAAACTTTTTTTTCCTTACCAGCAAGAGCCTAAAAGATAATCTTTCCGTCAATGCTGAAAAGAAGAAACAAGCACAGACCCTTCTCCTGAGCAGCGCGTTCTGGACCGGAGACTCTCTCATTCAGCTGTTTCTAATCACATATCATCCCCTAGGGGATTGTAAGCTACAAAGGGAAGGTCCACCTGCGGTCACAGGGGCCTGTGTGGGACCCACGGACCGAATTAACAACAGATTTCTGGCACAGAGTAAAGCTTGGTGTGTGTGTGGGGGGCTGCTGTGTAGTAGTCACGGAGGTCTCAACCTTAGATCTGTCCCACCAGATGGAAGAACAGGACCCCCCTCTACCTCCCCAGAGGAAGAGCTGCAGGCAACAAGGAAAGCTAAAGCATTTCCCAGTATCTGGGAGGGAAGGCAAGAGATTTATTCCTCCAAGAAGAGTTATCACGCAGACTGGTGCCAGTACTGCTAAATCTGAAAACTCCAAGGAAGGAGGGAGGTGTGTAATACCAGAGGGAGAAAGGAGTTCCCACTGCTTCTGAAATGTGAGCGCCAACGGAGAGGATACGAGGATGATGAGGACCCATAAAGAGGAAATAACCATGAAACATACAGTAGTTCTAGAGACAAATATGGGCGGAGGGTAAATACAACACAAGTACATGTGAGGGACATAGAGGAGGGTGGGGAGTGAAGAGCAGACAAGCATGTGAAAGAATAACAAATTTGGAAGTAGCAGGAAAGTAAATAAAAGTGTGAATCAATCTGATGCCTGATGTCAGGTTGCAAGTCCCATGAAGGAAACAATGTGTGCGAGCTGGTCAGTGAAGCCAGATAGTGATCATGATACATAAATATCCTCCCATATTACCCAACCTTACTACCTGGAGAAGATGGCTCTATACATTAGTACAGCTGCGTGTACTCCAAGGTGTAGGAGTGATCTGACCAGGTATGGTTCAAAACTACTGAAGAACAATGTATCCTTTAGTCAAATGTGAGATGATACTGCATTAAACAAAAATGTTGCAAGTATATTATAATGAATTTTAAACACATTGCATACAATTTAAATGTTTGGTTGTTGTTTCTCCATGCACATGTGTTTGATGTAGCAAAAAATTAAATGTAAAACTACACTCGCGGCCCTCCATCTTCTAACTCCACCACTGTAGAAAATCCCAGTACTGTGGGTTCTAGACTAACAAAATCCTACCTTTTATTGCGAAGCCCCCATGGTCACCATCAGACTCGCTGTCAGAGTCAAAGAGATCTTTGAATTCTCTCTTATCTTCTTCTTTCTTCTCCAGCTTCTTCCGTTTTATCTCTGGGAGATTCAAATCCTCCATCTGGGGGGGAAATAAAGCGAGCGTATGATCAAAGTGATAAGAGGTGAGGACACATATAGACAAAAGTTTGAGTTACTACAATTGTATAAAAAATACACAAGGCAGACATTAGTATATGGCATTAGTGGTATGAAGGCCATTGACAGCTACCGTGTAGTTGAAGGTCAGACTTAAAGCACCACTGTAATTGTCACACGACACAGTTTAATTAGTTTATTAGCAATACAATTAGTAAATTAGTATTAGAACCTGATATATGCAATATAGCTTTTAAAATGTACAT